>CM076575.1:987574025-988001864 GCA_034641835.2 Pinus albicaulis | reverse complement strand
ATAAAGTGAATGTATAAATCGACATAACTTATTGAATGCAATATAAAAATCTTCAAGTGTTGTTGTAGAACTTGATTGTGGGTATTTGTGCATGACATCATCCCACTGGTTTGTTCGAAACACATCGACGATGTTCATTTGAATGTGATTATTACCGAAAGAATTCTATTAAATTTACGATGAATCACAGAAGCCAAGATTCTAAAAATAAAGTTAAAATTGTTAATATAGTGACATGTATAACAAATTCTACTAACAACATTATGTTTTATTTAAAATAAAATTATAATCAAAGAAAAGGTAGGAATAATTCAAGAAACTTACTTTTGAAATTTTATGCACATTTCATCCATTGATAATTCACCCAACTTCACACGGGATAGTATTGATTTAACTAGTTTGTCATCCTCCACTCCTTGCATTGTTCTCCAATGTGTGATATTCATATCCTCTGGAATTTGCTTCATTTTAGGACCTATCTTACTATTGGTAGATATTATGGGTTTACTCTTTCTAACCTTCTCATTTTTTATGGAAATATTCTCTCACCCTAAAAAATCTCATCAATCAATTCCCATATCTCCCCAGTTGTAAATGTCACCTAGAAAATGTTATCCATGCTTTTGAACATATTTGAATGCATTTTTCCATCTTTTGATTTGATTTTTTCAGCAATTTGATAACATGTTTCCATTAAAAATTCCTTTCGAAATATTAGACTATCTTGTGCCTTATCCCCACCACATTTTTCTATGAATTCATTATGCATAAATCTGACATTTTAGATGAAATTCATTTTCACTCTGTACTCATTATCTGCATTATGATCCCATGCCAATAAATTTGATTTTGTTTATGTTAAACCGACGTAAATGATGCAATTCATTGTTTGAAAAAGGCAATTTTTTTTTTTTTTTTAAGTTTAGACTAATCGTAATCTTTCCATTTTTTCTCCTCCCATCCCACCCACGGGTTTCGAACCAGTGACCTTGTAGACGGAGTGCCTTAAGAGTGCACCCCATCACCGACTACTCTACACCATGTGGGCCATTTGAGAAATATAGTTATTGGGATATCCTCAATCAATTGTCTTATAGCCTCTGCCAAATGGTTCCCTCCAATTACATAATATTTAGAATAAAAAAATTTTGTCTTATCAAATGCTTGTTTGTGGGGAACCTGACGTGTATTAACAAGAACCACTTAATCCACAACATGCGCATATGGATCGAACTTGAACAATGATTTCAAATTATGCACATGTAGGTGATGTAACTTTCTAATTTGATATTTATATTGTCTTTCATCTGACCTATAAAATTTCTTGACATTAAGCTCAAATGTTTGGCCACCAAAAATTAATTTATAATTCCTCAACTGAAGTCAAATGGAATTTTGTTTTGTTTTAATAATGCCATCCTCTAACGCAACACCTGGTGCTATGATTTCCTTGCTTCCTTTAGAGCTTTCATTCTTTTCTTCACTACTGCTTATGACTTTTACAAGTTGACCAAGATTTGATTTCTTCTTATTATTAGTTAAGATATCAGTTTTTTTATAAACAAACTCTTGATCATCACGTAAAACAGAAACATATTTGGCCATTTTTCTTTTTCGTGTTTGATTTGTTTTATCCTTTTGCACAACAATTCTAATCTCCTCCTCACTAATTCTATCATAATTTTCAATTACATGTTCCACATCTTCAAAAGAAACATGTTTAGGGTTACTACATTGACCCACCTTAGTGACTCTTGGTTGAACCCCTCTTTGTACTATTGCAATGTCATGAAACTTTGAAACTTAATTTTTTTTAAAATGAAAAAAAAAAAAAAAAGTTTAACAAATTTTAATATTAAGTTCTTTTTTTTTTTCAACTTTGAAAAAAAATTAATCTTACTTTTTTTTTAAAATAAAATTAAAAGTAAAATATATTTTTGGATGCTCGTAGGAGGCCAGAGGCCGACCGAGCGGTGCCATGGAGTGTGGCCCGGCCAGGAGCTGGAGGTCGGCCATGCGGCGTCGTGGAGGGTTGGTCAGCCGACCTCCGACCCCTAGCTGGGCAGAGGTCAACTACTAGTCAGGGGCTAGAGGTCGTTCGAGCAACGTTGTGGAGGGTTGGCCAGCCGGCCACCGGCCCCCTGCAGGTGAGGAAAACAATTTTATTTTTTTATTTTTTTAAATAAAACAAAAAAATACAAAATCAAGTATAAAATAAAAATTTATTAAATTCTAAAATTTTAAATATTTTTTTTTTAATAATAAAGTTTTTATATAAATCAAAAATTAAAAATAAATAAATAAATCAAATAAAAAAAATTTAAAAAAAAATTAAAATATTTAAAATTAAATTTAGATTTAAAAAAAACAATAAAAATATATATTAAAATAAAACGCTTTAAAATATTAAAAAATTTAATAATAATAAATTTTTTAAAATAAATTAAAACTTTCTAAAACAAAAAAATAAAAAAGCAATTTAAATAATAAAAACTATAAAAATAAATTAAAAAATTTTAAAATTTTTAAAATTTACTTTATTTAAATAAACATAAAAAAAAATACTAAAATTATTTTAAAATTAAATTAGTTTTCTAATTATAAAATATTTTTATAATAAAAAAAAAACAAGTTTAATACAAACAAAAACAAAAGGAAATTTGTATTTTCGTTTAATTAAAAAAAACATTAAATGTCTATTGCTATTTTAAAAGGTAAAATTTCATATTTTAAAATAAAAATAAAGAATATATATATTTTTTAATTTTTCAATTGCACTTTTAGAAAAAATAAAAATATAATAAATATAACTGTTTTTTGATGTGCATGGTCTTTTTTTGGTTTTTTGTTTCATGGAGGAACCCAACAACCCTAAAAAAGTAAAAAATTTCTAAATTTTTGTCCTAAAAAACAAAAAAAATTGAGTATTTTTTCAATTTTCTTTGTTATAAAAATTAAAAAATAGGGTTTTCGAACTTAAAAACCATAAAAAAATATTCTCCCCAAATTCATCTTTAAATGCACAAAATAGAAGGAAAACTACCCTTTGAAATGCGAAAAACTCTTGTTACCAATGCAAATGCAACGCCTCCAATGCGAACGCAATGCCTCCACAAAATTACGAATGCCAGCGCAACACCTCCACAAAATTGCTCCAACAAACCCCAAAAGACTTGATCTAATGTAAGGAACAGAAAAAATGTTCGTTATTATGTTGTGAAGATTGTGTGATTGGTTTGTCATTTCACGAATGTGGGATTAAAATTTAAAATTATAAATATTTATATGTAGTGAATATTATAGGTTTATATTAACTTTTATTCAATGTTGACAAAAAAATAAAACATAAATTTTAAAAATTTATTATAATACGTAGTTAATGTTAAATTATTCAAATAAGAAATTTATTTTTGTTTGGAAGGCAAGCATGAAAAGAATATTTTGTCGATATTTTGAATAGAAAGTAGGGTGAAATATTTAAAGGCCAACATTTTATTAAAATGTTTTGGAATACATTTTAGAGAAATATTTTGTATGGAAATATTTCAAATGAAAGCTTTGCAAAGAAATTTTTTAGCGAATTTTTTTTTTTTGGGGGGGGGGGGGAATTTAGAGGGAAAACTTTTATAGAAAATTTCTTTTTTGGGGGGGGGGGGGGGAATTTTAGAGGGAATTTTTCAGTTTTTAAGCTATATATCATAATTGGGAGAGAGTGCATTTGTGTGATTCAACATCTTCTTGTTGAAATACATGGGTTCTTCTGATAGTGAATTTATTCTTTCTGCAACATCAACATCTTCATCACAAAACAACACTATTCAGATTGTTGAATATAACAGAAGTATGTTCACAATGAATAAAGAGTCAAAAATTTGACTTGGTCATAATCCGAAGGATGATGAGAACATAATGATGAAGGGCAGCAAAAGGAAATTTATGTAAATCGACTGTCAATTATTCCATTTACTCTTAATACTAAGGATTATGTGAACACCAGTGATGAAGCACATGATGAAGAATTTCGAGAGTCAAAATTTTCGCTTTGTCCTAATCCTAAGGATTGTGAGGGCACCACTAAGGAAGGGGGGATGAATAATTTCCAGTGTCATAAGACCACTTCGTCCTAATCCTAAGGATTATGCGAGCACCACGGATGAACATAGGAATAATAATTTGCAGATTCAAAATATTCACTTCGTCCTAATCCTAAGAATTATGTGAACACCACTGATGAAGAGGGGAATGAAGAATTTTCAGATTCCAAATATCCACTTCATGCTAATCCTAAGGATTATACGAGCACCACTGATGTAGATGGGAATGAAGAATTTGCAAAGTCAAAATATCCACTTCCTCCTAATGCTAAGGATTATGCGAGCACCACTAATGAAGAGAGGAATGAATAATTTCTTGAGTCAAAATATCGACTTTGTCCTAATATTAAGGATTATTCAAGCACCACTGATGAATAAGGGAATGAAAAATTTTGAGATTCAAAATATCCACTTCATCCTAATCCTAAGGATTATGCGAACACCACTGATGGAGAGGGCAATGAAAATTTTCCAGAGTCAAAATATCCACTTCATCCTAATCCTTAGGATTATGCCAACACCACTCATGACGAGGAGAATGAATACTTTGTAGAGTCAAAATATCCACTTAATCATAATCATAAGGATTATGCGAGCACCACTGATGAAGGGGTGATGAATCTCCAGATTCAAAATTTCCACTACATCCTAATCCTAACGATTATAAGAGCACAACTGATGAAGGGGGGTGTTGGGCCTCGAAATAGTCCTTATTCTCACTCCATTATTCACCAATACCTTCACATTACTTCCATATTACCTTCATGTCACCTTCATTCCACCTCCACATCATTACATTTACCTCATCATTGGGTTATAACTATGCTTTTCCAAAGTTTATTAATTCTTAACATTTTCAAGTGGATTTGTGGTTAAACTTTAGAAAATAATATGCTTATACTTATACCTAACAATTAGAATGAGTTTTTTGACATGTGTAGGTACAAAAGAAGCTTCCAAGGCACCCTTATGTGGCACTCTATGTTCAAATTCGAATTTGAGGAGATCATGGACCTCATGGAGGAGATCATGGAGGATAGGGTTATGTGTCACCATTGGTTGAGAAATATGTGGGTCAAAGGAGGGAATAGTGGATTTACATTTATGAGTTTGTTATCATAGCTTTTGTATAAATAGGAGTGTTATCTCCTTCATTTGTAATCTTGAATATTAGTCTTCAGTTTTTGTAATCTTAGTATCTTATAGGTTGGTAATGAGAAGTTAGATTGGAGAATCATTGTGATGGTTGCGATTGCAATTTGCAATTGATGATGAATAAGACAAAGCTTCTTTGATCCTCTACATTTGACTTTTCTTTTTGTGTGCGTGTGAATCCTTGGAAGGATCCCCATTGCCTCGCCAGTACACTTTTATTTTAGTAGGCTTTTATTTTATGTTTGTTTGTGAATTTCATTAGATTAAATTATTAGGTTCATATGTTTGGAATATTAACGAATGACCTTTCGTAAGAAAGTAATAATGTTTCATTCAATGAATCTGATTTGTTATTTAATGTTTGATTTCATTAGTTTAAGTTTCTGATTTATATGCTTGAGATATAAATGAATAGTCTCTTGTAACAGAGCTTTAAAATTTGATGCAATCAATCAGAATTAGGTTTAAGTTCTTTAATTTCATTAGTTTAAATAGTTTGTTGATTAAGATTATTAGAAATATTAATAAACAGTCTCCTGTAAGGGAGCCTTAATATTTCTTACACTTATCACAATGTCTTTAGATTTCATTTTTATTAAATAACTAAATAGATGTTGGAGATCCTAATGAACAACCTCTTGTAAGGGAGCTTTGGCATTTCTTCACCTAGCTTAGTTTATTTTGTCTCTAAGTCCATATATATTGGATGATCCTCGAAGTTTACATACCTGGATTTATAGTAAATAAAACTCTAATTTGCATCCACATTTTAGACCAAACAATTTGGCACCGTTGCCAGGGATCGAACCCGAGTCACCTGCGTGACAGGCGGGAATACTCACCACTATACTACAACGACTGCTAAAAGGGAAAGATACGTGCTACTGGTTCCATAACCTTAAAATGAAATGGTAATTATTTTCTTTGGGCGTTGATTGTTTTTTTTTAAACGTTGATGTCTTTGGAAGAAAATAAAAATAAAATCATTTTAGTGTTAGTTTTTTTTAATATTTTTCATTATTAGTATTTTGTAGAAAATAAATAAATATATTTTTGTTTATTTTATTTATTTCTTTGTTTAAAAAATAAATTCAAAAAATTCAAAATAAATAATTAAAAAAAAAAGTTCTTTTTTATTTGTTATTTAAAAAAAAAAAACAAGAAAAATTTAATAATCAACAACAATAATAAATAACAAAATAATTTTTTCTAATTAATTTTTTTATTTAAAAAAAAGAAAAAGGAAAAAGGAAAAATCACCCCACATTCATTTACATAAAATTCATAAAATCAACTATTTCTTTCCCAAAAGATACAAAAGCCTTTTCAAATGTTTTAATTATTGTTGAAAAAAATAAGGCCACTTTGGGCCCTGAGGCATGTGTGCTCTCATTGGAATAAGATTTTGAGGGTGTGTGCCCAATTTAGATGGTTTCAGTCTAGCAGGTTGCAAGACTAATGAAAAAAATCATGCTATCAAAGGACCTTTTGAGGCTGGATGCTTCACCAACCAAACTTCATTTGAGGAAAAGGGTCAAGTTTGAGGGACACAACAAATCTATAATGCCGATCTCTTTGCCATGCACATGTGTTATCTGACACAAACAGGGAGTAAATTTACTTTTCATGGTTATTTCTTTAAGAATGGATTGATACCAATATCATGAATTGAGTCAATTTAAACACTTTGATTGTCCTTGATCTGTTTTATTTGGTACAAAATTTTTGCATAAGAATCATGCAGGAAATGGCCATTTCTTCTTGAAAAAACTTATATTTTCTTTCTGCCAATTATTTTTTGCAGGTTACAGGATACTCAAGTGATCATTAAAGAAACTAATTGTGCACACAATTGGTCTTCAAAAGAATAATTTCATGAGAAATTATAAAGAACAAGTCCATGAACATAAACAAAATTTCCAGAAAATTACAAGTTCTTGCAACTTCCTGTAATAGCTTAATGGTTTGACATGTTGCATGACAGATTAGAAAAATTCAAAGAGATGGGTTTGTTCATAAATGTACAAGGATGGTGAAATACCTATCCACACTTGAATTCGAAGTCTACAGTTGGCTGGTCAACGCTCGTCAAACTTAGCTATTTTAGTAGACAGTCTAGAATTTAGTAACGGATTTGCTATATTTGAGAAATTGGATCCATAATTCATTTTTTTTTCTATCAAGAGTGATTATCCATTATCCATTACCACACACACTTCAATACATTTTTCTTCAATCCTAACCCACCAATAAAACCAACCAAGGTCATCTATAAGCTTTTTCGTCCACTTTACATATTCATTGTCTGTTTCCTTTTTCCTGCACTTGCAAATAAAATATTCCTTCCATACACCATTGAGTCCATAGTCCTTGAGTCTAAATATTTTTCTAAAAACACCCTGAAGCTTGCATGCCTTAAGGGCAAGCTATCATGCCGATAAACAAAGGGAATACATCAATGTCCCTTGTTCATCAGATCTTCTAAGTATTCAACAACAACAAATTCATTCATACTTAGAAAGATGTGTTCACGGCATCTTGACTCTCATCCCTCATTAAATATGGGAGCTATCGTGTTGAATAGTGGCATCCATCAATGGCCACTAATTTAACAATTTCTTGTTATCTTTGACACCGGAACATTTATTCACATGACAAGAATTGTGCCAATGAGTGTTGAAGACCTGAAGACCAATCATTTTGTAGCAGAGGACGCAAAATTACTTTCATTACTTTTCAGTTTTTGATGTAAATGACTTGAGGATAAGTCAATAAATAAGGCTGGGGGGGAAGTGTAAATTCTATTTTGTATACCTTCCAAACCTTATACATTTTCAGCCGCATTCAGCAACAGATTCTGAATATTCAACAAAAGATCCAGCAGTAGATGCAGCAACAATAAAAGATTCACTCTTTCGATTTCATCCACCAATTTCACAACCAAGTAAAGAATACTATGAACAAAATTTTGCAGCCACACGTGCACAAATCTCATCCATTTTTGAAAGGGTAATTTAAGGTATGATATTTTCTAACTTTTAACCATTTAATTGCTTGAAAATTTAGAATGATAATTTTTGGAAAAACTTCACTTCCTTTCGTCATTTTGTCAGATTGCAAAAACTATTAGTTGAGGGGGTAAATAGATTCACATTCATATGTTCCCACATTCATATAAAATTCAAAACATTCATATCACATTCAAAGCCCACATACTTTCAAAATATATTTAATATTACATCATCATGAGCATATAAATAACTTTTCAAAAAGTACTTAAAAGATAATTGGATGCCAACACAATCATGGTTGTCACACAAGAACCAACCATGATGCACTCCAACAAAAATACTCTGCAATCAAAATCATATTATCAATATGCAAAGATCATACATTAAAATTGAATGCAACAAACAAAATATGGTCGAAACAGAAGAACCAACCAAGTTGCAGTTCATCAAAAACACTTTGCAAAAGTTAAGTAAATGATATCATGCAGAGTTTAAGCCAAAGATCAAGTATCAAAAATTAATGTAATAGATTGCATGAGCACATGTAATACCTTCAGTCTGGGGGTATGTTGGGCCTCAAAATAGTCCCTATTCTCACTCCATTATTCACCAATACCTTCCCATTACTTCCATATTACCTTCATGTCACCTTAATTCCACCTCCACATCATTACATTTACCTCATCATTGGGTTATAACTATGATTTTCCAAAGTTTATTAATTCTTAACATTTTAAAGTGGATTTGTGGTTAAACTTTAGAAAATAATATGCTTATACTTATACCTAACAATTAGAATGAGTTTGTTGACATGTTTAGGTACAAAAGAAGCTTCCTAGGCACCCTTATGTGGCACTCTATGTTTAAATTCGAATTTGAGGAGATCATGGACCTCATGGAGGAGATGATGGAGGATAGGGTTATGTGTCACCATTGGTTGAGAAATATGTGGGTCAAAGGAGGGAATAGTGGATTTACATTTATGAGTTTGTTATCATAGCTTTTGTATAAATAGGAGTGTTATCTCCTTCATTTGTAATCTTGAATCTTAGTCTTCATTTTTTGTAATCTTAGCATCTTATAGGTTGGTAATGAGAAGTTAGATTGGAGAATCATTGCAACGGTTGCAATTGCAATTTTCAATTGATGATGAATAAGAAAAAGCTTCTTTGATCCTCTACATTTGACTATTCTTTTGGTGTGCTTGTGAATCATTGGAAGGATCCTCATTGCCTAGAAAATACACTTTTATTTTAGTAGGCTTAGTACACTTTTATTTTAGTAGGCTTTTATTTTATGTTTGTTTGTGAATTTCATTAGATTAAATTATTAGGTTCATATGTTTGGAATATTAACGAATGACCTTTCGTAAGAAAGTAATAATGTTTCCTTCAATGAATCTGATTTGTTATTTAATGTTTGATTTCATTAGTTTAAGTTTCTAATTTATATGCTTGACATATAAATGAATAGTCTCCTGTAAGAGAGCTTTAATATTTCATGTAATCAATCAGAATTAGGTTTAAGTGCTTTAATTTCATTAGTTTAAATAGTTTGTTGATTAAGATGATTAGAAATATTAATGAACAGTCTCCTCTAAGGGAGACTTAATATTTCTTACACTTTTCACAATATCTTTAGATTTCATTTTGATTAAATAACTAAACAGGTGTTGGAGATCGTAATGAACAACCTCTTGTAAGGGAGCTTTGGAATTTCTTCAACTAGATTAGTTTAGCTTGTCTTTAAGTCGATATATATTGGATGATCCTGGAATTTTACTTACCCAGATTGATAGTAAATGAAACTCTAATTTGCATCCGCATTTCAGACCAAACAGGGGAGATGAAGAATTTCCAATAAATAAAGATTCAAGGAATCCACTTATTCCTAATCCTAAGGATTATTAGAGCACCAGTGAGGAAGGGAAGGGGTGGGATGAATAATTTATGGTGAATATAGATTCAAAGCATCCACTAATGCCTAATCCCAAGGATTATGAGAGCACCACTAAGGAAGGGGAGGATGAATATTTTCTTGCAAATGATAATTTTAGAGGCACAGATCTAAAAAATGCATTTTCTCTAAGTGACCATTTTAAAGAAACTCATGGTGATGAATAATTGAATCCTCCAAGGGAATAATTCGAAAGCATGGATCAATATGGTAAATTATTTCTTCTGAGTCAGGGTTAAAAAGGCACAGATGATTCAAGTGAGGATGGTATTGTATATTTTCCACGCAATGATGTTGATGAATTTATTAACTATGTTGAGAACGATGATAGTGGGGATAATATTCCTCCTAATGGTGATGAAACTTCTTCTACAAATGATAATGGAATGATGAATCAGTTGCAAGAAAATATTGTAACTAGGAGTAGGAGTAGACCGTTTCATATCAATCCAAAACATTCAAGTTATACAAGGGCGAGAACAACATATCTCACAAATATAAGTTATGTCATTCATTTGATTTCAAGTGAATGTTGTCGAAGGGATTGCTTGAAACATATGGATTTCAACTTTTCTTGTAGAAAAGGAAAAGACATTTTTCAATGATTAAAAGAATACAAGGTTCATATTTAGTGGGTTGCATGAAATCTACACTATAAGGCTATGATTATCATATTGGGAATGTATTTCTCTGTAGAAAGGCTTTCAAAATGGTGCATTCAATTGGTAATTATCGTTTGTCAAGGATCCAAGAAATATTGGAAAAGGATCCCAAATATTATTCAAAAGTATGTTATAAACGGTAGGTTGGTCCATTAAAAAATATTGTTATGTCATGGATGAAAGACTTATTTTCAAAGCATGGAGAGTGTATGCCAAATAAAGACATAATACTTATTCCAGATAATTTCTCGAGATGAAAAATATTCAAATTATACAAAGATTATGCAGAAGTTGTTGAAGGAGTTGGTAATTTGATTACATATTCATATTTTACAAGGGTATGGAAGAATGAATTCAACAATTTTTGTATTCCTAAGAAGACAAGGATCGGGTTTTTCAGCACATGTGCTTCTCTTAAAGAAAAAAGAGATAAATGTCAAGGGGAAGAAAAAGAGGTATGCGTTCAAAACATTATTTTTAAAATTTGGATATTTATCAACTATGAAAATATATTTATTGATATGTTTCTTTTATTTTATATACAGGTTCCTTTGTCAAAGAATTTCAAGAGCATCCTAATCAGTAAACAAGTGAAATGCAAAAATTGTATAAACATCGAAAGAAGTGTTATGATAATCCAAATAAATATTTGGGTTTGATAATTAATGGTATGGACCAAAAGAAAACAATTCTGCCACATTTTTTTTCCGCACTCCAAAAACATTACATGAGATAAATTTTATTGAATTTCACTTAGTTGGTTATATGGTTTTTAATGAGAGGATGTTTCCAAATGTTTACTTCACAGCTCCAAATTTTCATAATGATGAAAATCTGACCATAACTATAATCCATGATGTGGTTACTCATTGGTCCAGTATTCTTCCAGAAGTTCTGTATGTACAATTAGAAAACACAAGCCATGAAAACAAAAATCAAGTTCTTTTTGGGTATCTTAACATGCTCGTTGAATTGGGAATTTTTAAAAATATAAATATTGGTTTCCTTAATGTTGGGCATACTCATGAACATATTGATCAAATGTTCATTCTTTTTTCAGTAACATTGAGGAGGAAAGGTGTTGGGAAGATGCTATCATTAATTGAATGTATTAACAAATCCTACATTTTAGAGCCTGTTTTTCATGTGTTGGAAGAAATTATTGACATGCGAAGGTTTATTCTGGGATCACATGGTGAGGAGAAATGCATCGAACAACTTAACGACACTAGCTTCCAACATAAAATTCATATCAAAAAATTGATGGGATAGCAGCTATATGGGGCAAGAAGTATTCAAATGCTGCAGAATGGGGCCATCATCAGGTTTAGAATTTTTGAAGTTCATTCCAGAGAGTCCAATATTTTCATCAAAGATATTGTTATTATAGTCAGTTATTGAACTCCATAATGCACGAAGGCATAAGAGAGAGATAAATTATTCTGAATGTCTGGAGGAAATTAAAATATGTTACAGATACATATGAGTACTTTGATGTTGCTAATTCAGTTTGGTGGGAATATTTTTTCAATAATCAAAGTGAAATGATTTCAAGATAAATAAATGAGGATATGCTTTTGAAGACTCCATTTTTTTTGCCACAAAATATGTGAAATGAACACGAGGAAACACACATTGTTGAACAACAACAGTCTCAAGCTATTATTAATTCTCCATAGGTAGAGGAAAGAGAAATCTATATTGGTCCTAGAAGATCATGTGCACAATGTGAAGCCATGAAAGACCTTTACAGGGGTTCTCTGCAGGATGTTAAGGAGGGTTTCATGATAACAATGTTAGCAGATGAAGATCCACTTGGCTATCCATTCTCGATTTCCAAGGTTATATAGGTCATTAAGGAAAATGAAGGTATTACATATGTTGAACTACATTGGTATGCCACATGTACCCACCCTTTCAATGGTGTGTACAGGCCAAAGATGGCAATTGAAAAAAAAAATTGGAGAAAGAGAAAAATAAATGTCACAAATATAAATCGTCGTCACACAGAGGTCTTCAAATTGGAGGATGTTGACATACTTGTGTATGACTTCAAATTGACAAAGAGAGGAACTCTTCGCTTGAAGAGCATAAATATTTTGAAGAAATTTCTACTAGAACAAATACTGCTAAGATGGGACTCTGTTGAATGTAGTCATAGATATAAGAGAATTTTGAACTCTGAAATGGTGGGCATGCATGTTGACTCAGATGGAGCACTAGTTGATGAAAGAGAAGAATATGGATCATCTTCATGTGCATCTAGTCATTCATCTGAGGATGTAGGTTTTGATGATGTGCCAGAACCTATGATTGATTTTGAATAACTTTCTAAGATATTTTTATGTAATTGATGTTTGCATGGTAACTTGAAATAAATATTTTGACTTCCATATGATATTTCATGAAGTTATGAGGCATTTCTATGTTTGTTGGATTATATGTTTTAATTATGAAGAATTAATCTCTTTAGAATATCCGTAGCGCAACAATGAATTACAAAAATAATATATGTTATATTCAATGTACCAATGTTGATATTTTGATTAAAATTTAAAAAAATTAGAAATTAATGTTGAAATTTTAGATTATGCAGTGATATTGGCATAATATTATGTATTGTTAGCATTTGGTAAAAGATATTTTAAAATTTTTAAAAATTTTATGCCTCATTGAAATGGACACTTTGTTTTGATGGTTGATTTTTAGGTTTTGGTTACAATTAGATTTAAATTTGTCTTAGGCTAAGATTTGAAAAGAGATACATCTTTATCCTTTAAAATAAAAAAATTACTCCTGGAATAGTATAAAATTTTATTTACTTGTTCATTTTTAAAAATTATTCAAGTCATATAATTTCTTCATAATTTCATGGTTCAAGTATGTTGAACACATAATATTTAAAAACTTGAGATTTAAAACTTGTGATTAAGGTTTTTATGTGTTACGATATTTTATCTTTAATGTTATGGTTGAAAACAATTACAAATTTAGGGTTTTTTTTAGAGTCAAGATATTTTATCTTTAACAATATGAATGAAAATTGTTGGAAATGATAAGGCAGCCAGACATGATATCTTTATCTTTAATGTTATGGTTGAAAACAATTACAATTTTAGGGTTTTTTTAGAGTCAAGATATTTTATTTTTAACAAAATGGATGAAAATTGTTGGAAATGATAATGCCTTTAGGACATAATATTTTTATCTTTAACATCATGTATCAAAAAATTTTAGAATTTTACGATTTTCCAATGTCCCAATATGTTTTCTTTAATTTCATTGTTAAAATTTGTCAAAATTGTGACAATTTTTTTTTTTTTTTTGTTATTCCAGCATCAACTCGTTTTTTTTATAGGTTGTTTTTCAATCTATTTTTCAAGAAACAAACTCGTTTTTAGCATAATTTTAAAAAAAATGTTGAAAGTTTTGGAATACACACTTTTGGTTTTTGGGGTGTTTTTTCATATTTTTTTAGCTTTTTTTAGTTAGAGTTCAAATTTTGAGATAATAGTTCCCGTTTGATCGATAAATATGTTGATCTTGTTTTAGGTCTCCTTTTCAATTCTTTCTCTTCACTATATTTTTTTAGTGCAGTTAATCTTCCTGGGAGATTTTTTTTGAGCCTATTTTGGAGCTTTGACTTAGGGTGCCTTTTATTAGGGTGCTCTGGGGTCTGAGCTAAGCCAAATTAGGGTTGGTTCGCTGGTTGTTTCATGGGTTAAACCGTTGGGTCCACC
This sequence comes from Pinus albicaulis, assembly GCA_034641835.2. Taxonomy (NCBI): domain Eukaryota; kingdom Viridiplantae; phylum Streptophyta; class Pinopsida; order Pinales; family Pinaceae; genus Pinus; species Pinus albicaulis. Next base: position 987,987,246 of record CM076575.1, on the reverse strand, counting down.
TTTACTTTCTTGCATAATTAGAAACATAGGAGAACAATTAAGAAAAAATCTCCATTGATTTGAACCATTCTAGATAAATTTATAATTTTTTTTTATGGTTTGGTGATTAATGGGATTAATTCTCCTCTTTTTCAAGTTCTTTGAATAAAGATGAAGTAGGCTTCCCATAAGCACTATTCAAAGATCAATCACGTGCATGGATGTCATCCTCATGAGTCGGTTACCAACTTACGATTTAAGCCAATTGTGAAGTATAACACTCAACCAGAGAAATAAATTCTTAGGCCATTTTGTCGAAGTGACTGGAACGATAGTTTTATTTGGAAAAGGCATGTGCTAGGATTACATTTTACTCGGAGCCATCAATTAACGGAGGAGAGTGGACCAGTGGACGACAACGGGAGGTTTTTCCGGGCAAGGGGAGGTTGTATCTGCCGATATCGCATCACTTAGGGGACCACCAGAATAAGGGGTTTTTCAGATGACCGGGAAATCCGAAAATTTTCATTTTTTGAAAGGTGAACATCACGATACCCAAGAATTCGCATTTTTTGAAAGGTGAGCATAACGATACTTCGATAATAGAAGTGTTTGAGCGTTGAAATTTTCTCGGTTCAATCACGAGATATTTTGATAATGGAAGTGTATGAGCTTGGTTATGATATTAGTCATATATACTTTGGTTTAAACGATGATATCTAACTTTTTTATTTAGGTGAAATAAAAATTCAAACCATTATTTCATTATGAATTTGTATCTCCTTGTTGATAATGTTGGCTCATAGTGATTCATTTTGTGGTTGATATTGGTTGGAACAAAATGGTCACTTTTCGGGGCAAAGTTGGTTTTCAAGCAGAATTGATTCTATTTAGGCGTGGGACGGCGGTGGATCAAAAATAGGGAGACCCTTGACCCTCATTGGATGTTTTATGTTGTTGTGAGTGGTATTTTAGATTTGAAAAAAAATTAAATTCAATTGGATGTAGATCACCCATTGCAGCGACACTAAATACTGTGTGACTTGATGTACCATCAAATATTTGTGTACGAATCATTGCAATATTACTTTGTTTGATATTTGTGTCTCCGCTTGTTTGCTTTTATGTGTGTGATATGAAGGCTATCACCTCATGGAATCTCTCGACTTCTGCATTACTATTTTTATACTTAACCCACATGTACCAATATCTAATAATCAAGCGGTACCAACTTGCCATGTAATATTAGTACTGAGTGAGCAAAGACACGTCGTTTATTACTAATACTAATAATCCAACAATGCATATGCACACAATCTACATAACTAACTTTGTCATCTCGTATGCAATGACGACATCGGTTCAGTGGGTAGCATGTGATCCTCCCTTCTCAGAAATGACTTTCGGATGACAATTCATCATCCACCCCACCATCACCTTCCTGGTAATTTTTGAATCCTCGCATTCACATCATTTCCTTTGGATGAGGCCTAGAATTTTAAATCGACATCATTGGGATCAGGTTTGGAGTTTCAAATTTGTCTGGTCTATCAATTCAAAATTAGATTATAGTTACTCATTTTTAGTCTTTATCATTTTAAATTTATGGATATACATGACTGAATTTTTTTTATTTTGTTATATTGTAATTTATAGATTACTACACTGAATACTTCACATAATGGCAATTAAGTGAAGGATTTATGACCCTTCTGTTCTTAAAAAATTTCAATGTTTTGGCCTTATAACACCAAAAACTTCAATGCAAATGACTAATTAAATTGGGTGGAAATTTGGTAACAATTGATGGGAAATTTCTATAAATAAAAGTTGGTGAGAAAATATCCCTCTTGTCACTAGAAAAAAACCTTTACTCCTGTGAAAAGATGATTGATTTATTTTGAATCAATATAAAACCAATATAGATTCATTTTAACCATGAATCTATTATTGATCTATTTTGAATAAATATAAAACCATAATAGATTCATCTTAATCATGGATCTATTAATAAGAGAGAAGCATCAAATCTCATTATATGCAAAAATCTTTTTTTAGAATGCAAAACTTGAAAAAAAGTTTACACTCTAAGTCATTTAATCCATTTTAGTTGTTGATAAATCCCTTTAAAATAGCTTTGTAGTGGTTTTCTATCTCTCCATATATAGACCATGTGTAATTTTTTATTGTTTAAATTTAATTTTTGAATAATTTATTACTATCAATATTTTACATTAAAAATTTAATGTTTTAAGTCATTTCCTCTTATTAAGAAGTAACTAAATTATTTTACCTTTGATTATTTTTTTCTTTTAAACATTTAAAATATTTTACTAAAATCAACATTAACACATACATACACACATATATATGTTAATATGAATATTCAAACAATTTATTTAAGTTGTATATTGAAATATTTATAATTTTTTTTTTTTAATATTAAATTACCTTATTTAACATAGATATTGAAATATTTGATTTAAAACTCTACATCTTTTTTATACTAGATTGTAATATTAAGGACAAAACATGTGAGCACAACTAAATTATTACTATTTTATAATGCTTTTAATTAAAACTAACTAAATATATATGATTATTTATGATAATATTTTTTAATTTGAAGTATTCTTTTTAAAAGTCACACTTGAATTTTAAATTGAACATAAATGCAGGACCCTCATACTCTAATGAATAAACCCACTTATTTACAAATAATTATTTAAAATTGACCACCATTAACTTAAATATTTTCTAATAAAATTTTACGTTTAATTTTTTTTTCTTTTTTTCCCTGTTGCATTGACTTTTTAAAACTTTTATTAACGGAATGCATTTAAGAAAACATCATTATGCGTAACGCAAAATTCCATGCATCATTGGATTACAAATTAGTGCTTTCCATTGAGGTGGGTCATTACCGACCTGTTATAGACCGACAATAGACACACATATTGCAGGTCTCTAAAATGTCGGAATACAGAGAATGCTGTTATCCAAAATGTGGGTATAAAAGCTCTGATTACAGTTCGTTGTCATCTACCCCACCATCACTTCCCTTCTAATTTTTGAATTGTCATATTCACATAGTTTGGTTTCGGCAAGAGTTGTATCGTGCAAGTAAATGCTTGACATTGAAGCAGGTCGTTACTAACTTCTTGTAAACTGACAACAGAATAGAGAGAGATCGCAGTTGTGGAAATGTCATAGTACAAGCATTCGATTAGGTCATCCCGATTCCCTTTAACATTTTTTAATGTGCCCAAATTGTTGAGGAGGTAAATCCCCTCTATGGACAGAGGCGATCCCTACTAGCTCAGATCCGGTCTAGCAACAATCAAACACGCTACAGTGCAGGTTCCTAATCCTAAATAACCCGACTTGCGAGGAAGGCTTACCTGGAAACCAACGTTGTTGTTTGTAGAAGAGGTGGTGCTCCCGTTCCTTTGCCCTGGCAGATCACAAGCCTCACAATCTCCGTGATCGGACACCTGCACATTCAAGAAACAACACAAACGCAAGCATAAAATCCAGTACATACAACTATATGTCAGTCGAAGAGGACATAACTCATGAACATGATTAAGAACAAGAGTGGAACCATAACCAATAGTCGCTTAACATTAATGAGTCAAAAAGAAGAATACAACCATAGCTTCGACGCCGAATTCTCCTTTGGTGGGTCGTCAGCAAAACATGTCTCGATAAAGCCTGTCAAGGATGGGACAAGCCTCTCTCTCCGGATACTTGGCAATAGTCTCCTTGCTTGGATTTGGCCTTAAGGGAATCAAGAAGGCTCTTGCGGCATAAGGATGTGAAAGCTCTTGGGAACTTGGAGATTAGCTTGCCATGGAGATGAGCAAGCTTTTATAGAAGGAGGAAGGGAAGTTGGGATCCCTATAATTATGGGATTGGCCCTATCATCAAGGAAGCTTCCATGAGAGGTGGCAAACCACTTCCTCTCTATGGAAATCCGTAGCCAAACCTCCCAACTCAAGATAGATATCAGTCCAGGGATCTGTTAGGACGAAACTTCCGCCTTTTATTTTTTAAAAACACCTCTTAATATGGTTGGTGCGGGTGCGGCTCTATGACAGAGCGCCAATTGGTGCGCCCTCTTTGGAGGATTTGCCCCCTTGGCGCGAGGGCTGAACTGTGGAACCGCGCCAATGGAAAAAGAGCTATTTTTAGGGTTTTTTGCAGGGAGATGTCTTCAGGGCAATGAAAGCTCATCTTCAGAGGGATGCAATGAAAGTATTTTCAAGTCTTGTCTCTGCTCACAGGTCATGGAATGAGCCCTCCAATGTGCGGGATGGAGAATGGCAGGGATGGTGACAAATTGATGTGTAACAGATGCCCCCTAAAGCATGAGGCCCGAGAGAGAGAGAGGGGTGAAATGCTTTACGAGAACATGCCGACTGAAAACACTGCCATCGGAAAACCTGCGGAGCGAAGTACAACTGATGTCTCAGATACATGATATATATGCGTGGTATGGGCGCAGCCATCCATAACAGAGTGTACAATAATCTAGATCCAAGGCATGGACGCAACCATCCAATGAAGATCGATAAATAGACTCAGGTATGGTCGCAGCCATCCAATCAGTGAGTCATGTAAATAATAATCCACAATATCGCAGCCTGGATTACAACAGACACAATCCAGGGTCTTGCGCTCCATCTCGACCCGAACAAAGTACAAGTTCAAGCATGCGAATATGTGAGCTGAAGTCGAACATGCAAGAACATCGTCTGATTACCAGCCAATGATGAGAGTTGTTAACAGATGCGAGAGGAACCACCAATAATGACAATGGCCCTCAAGGTACTATAGGTACAATCTACGGCGTGCGAATCAATGAGCTGGCGTCGAACACCCATAGAATCACTCGATCGGAGGCCAATAATGAAAACCCCATGTCGAATGCGACGAACCTACCATTGAGGCATGCAGGCTCCAAGGTACCATAAAGGAGTCTCTAGATCAACTTCCTGGATAATGAGCTGAAGTCGACAGGAAGTGACCTTGATCGAAGGTGGGCCATAATGTTTCCCACATCATCGACACGAGACAGAGGAACATGATGTTTTTGTGAATCAGGATCATATGAGAATCAGAGGAAGGTTGATACTTGCAGAGGTCAACTTCTCTTGAACATGTAAACGGCACGACAGTGGACTTGGCAGTATTTGACATCAACGGATCAGAGGTCATGGTGATGAGGCAATGAGCATATGAGAGGTCAAAAGGGATTATCCAAACCCACGGAGGCAAGTGAAGAACGAGATGAGATGTCCCCAACCCGACATGAATGCAGACAAGTGCCATGTTCAAGAGCGACATACTGCCGACACGACAATGATGCTGGTTCCATTTTCCCCCGCCATTTCTGGCGAGTACCCCAATTATTTTTTATAACAAGCTTGAAGGGGATAACATATGCTTGTAATATAAGTCCGCCCTTCGGGCGAATCCATCCTAGTAAATTTAACGAGCCCTAGGAAGGAGCGACTCGAATGATGTCATTTCGACTGAATCCAATGTCATCAGGGTTTAACGAGTCTGACAAAGGAAGAACTCGGCGTCTTTTCATATTTAGAGAGTTTGAAAAGACAACAGAAAAGTAAACTCCAACGGTCCCTTTTCGTAAATAGTTCCTCAGAACCGAAAATGTAGAAAACAATATCTGAGAAAACCTCCTAGTCGTGATAGGCTAGGGTATTCCTTTTTCGTAAATAATCCATCCCAGCCCAAAAAAGGGGTAAACGTATATTGGGTAGATGTCGATTCGTTTCCACTTTAACGAGATCAAAACGACAAGGGCCTCGGCAATCTTTTCATGTTTAGAGAGTCAGAAAAGAGCTGAAAGATGACTCCAGAGTGACTTTTCATGTATTTACCGAGTCCGAAAAAGTATAAAATACAACTCGTTTCACCGTTTAAGTTGCATAAAAGACCTGTTGCTGCACAAAAAGCAAGTGTAAAACCCATTTTTGACACAAATATATTAAAATATTTAGAAAAACAACTATTTTGAGTTCAAAAAGTTATAAATATGTCAAATGGTAAAAATAAATTACTTTTTACTATCTACCTCACCGAAGAGCAGTAGTGGTCCATTTTGTGTGCGAACTTCTGACAGTGATTGCGACCGCTCCGGGCTACCATTCAGATTCCCGTCAGTTCCAGGTAAGAGGCGCTTCTTGGTACTCCATTTCAATCCATTTTTCCTAGATTTTCATTGTATATTAGACTTCTTATGAGGAATTTTTGAATTTTTAGGGCTCTGCCCATTGGCGCGAGTATCCGGCATGGACCCGCGCCAATGGAATTTTATTTCCAAAGGGCCCGCGCCAACGGCGCAATACAATTTTTCGCTTGAAATTTCCACATAATGAATGAATTGCATGAATTTTCAAGGATAGAAGAGGTCTAATTGGAGTTTTTTGACCATGTCAATGCAGGAAACCGATCAAAATGGTCATTGAGTGGAAAGAGAGGGAGCACGGTGAAGAGGATGAACAGGCCATGGAGAATGAAACTTGCATGAATGCCCTCAAGAACTGCGGGCTTAAAAAGTTCCTCCTGACACCTTGTTTACGAGCTCAGCCTGAGCTTCTACAGTACCTAATCAGCATATGGGATGAACCGGAACAAGTGTTCAAGTTACGGGACCAGGTATTAGAACTGGAGGTTTCTGACATATACTTCATAACCGGATTATCGCGCAGAGGTCCGGTGCCCATATTGACAGGGAGCATACCATCTGGTGAGAAGATGGAGCAAGTGATGGCACGAGTGTGCCCAGGGGAACGACTAGGATCAGGAAGTGGAAAGGTGGACATCCATACTATTCCTGATTTAGCACTCAGGGTAGTGCTTCATACCATCACGCGGGCTGCGGGATCGTAGGCACCGCACGAGGCAACAAAGGCCCAACTCTTACTGGCCTCAAAGTGCATGAGTCCCCTATTGTTCGACTGGGCTACAATCGTGACAATAAATATCAAGAGACAGCTCACGAAGTGCAAGCAGGCCAAACTGAAACAGGTTGGCTATGGTTCCATCCTGGTATCGTTCATTCTGGAATGATTACCAATCTTCCAGGGCCAAGGGGCCATAGTAGCTGAGCCGATTCCACGAGAGCCAAGAATGGCTCACTGGGAAGCTCTGATGCCCAAAGCTAGAGGAGGTCAACAGATGTCCTGGAGGCAGGATTTTTTTGGGTGGTTGCGGCGTCAGTTGATCGTAGTGGAAGATTGGCCATATGCAGGAACCGATTTCAATGGTGATCCAGATCTCCCACTACAGGAGGGAGATGATTGGGATGAGGAGTTGGGTATGACCTCTTCTCTTTTTTATTTTTATGTTTTATGATTTTTTGTTTGTTAATACATGTCCATCCTGACACATTTTATATGTATGCAGACGTGGGCCCAGAGAGATCAGCCGGTATGTATCCTATCGTGTGGAGGACTCTTCCCGCACCTAATCCTCAGGCAGAGGGTGCAGAGGGGGGGGAGTTGATCCATAATCTTGAGGGTATCACCCGAGGGATCCCAGACTACGCCCGGCTGGCAGATGTATCGATGGCGTACCAGAGACATATGGTGGGAGTGCCTAATCGCCTCCACCGACTTCTGAGACTCTTAGTGCGTGCAGTCACTTGTTATCATGAGCACCATGCGGATTAGACTCCTAGGGCTTTTATTATGCATATTTTTTGAGAGACATATCGTCTCCGGATGTATTAAGACGAACATATATATTTTTTGATTCTATGTGACGCACACTATGTAAACATTTCGATATCTATATATATACATATCTATTTCTGGATGGATCTTTCTTTTTCATGTGATGTTGTTTTACAAATTGCGCAAATGTCTATCTAACACCAAATTAGCTACTGCATCTGTTAATGTATTCATATGCCTGGGTATATGTTGATATGTAATATAGTCAAAATTTCTTTCCAGTAAACAAATACGCAGATACAGACGTAAAATGGATGGGTTTCTGACTGAATAATGACCATTAAGCTGTAATACTACAAGTTGTGAGTCTAGATACACAAGTAATTCACGGATACCAAGGTTTACAGCCTCAGTTAATAATTCTAATACATCACTATATTCCGCGATGTTATTTGTAGTACGTCCCAGACACACACCTTGCAGGTTGACCAACTCACCAGCAGGATCATAGATTACCCAGACCGCCGAAGACAGATTCCTGGTACTACGGGAGGCACCATCCGCGAAACCAACAAACGGATGAATGGACATCTACACAATCAGGAAGACCCGATCAACAGAAAGATGTTTACATCGCACACCACACCACACATGCACACAAATGAAAAAACACACACTTATGTACACACACCACACCAAAAATGACTTTAAGCGTAGTATTTTTTCAGGTACAGCCCATTCCTGGGCTGCGCCAGTGGAACTCCTTCATAATCTATAAGCTCATAAGCCCCATTCTTCAAAACGCGTTTTACTATGTAGGGCCCATGCCACATAGGTTGGAACTTACCAGCCCCAAGCTTGTCATGTGCTTGATCGAACAGGAGGACGAGGTCCCCTTCGACAAAGGAACGAGGAGAAATCGATTGATCGAAGTGAGCTTTGACCCGCTTCTTTTGTGCTTCAATGACTAAAGCAGCCAAGCAGCGGTTTTCATCTAACTGTTCCAAATACAAAAGACGCTCTTCCTCAGCAGAAGTGTCGGGTAGAAGTTCTACAACTAATTTCAACGAAGGAATCTCGCATTCAACCGGAAGAGTTGCTTCCAGACCATACACCAATTGAAATGGTGTGAATCCAGTTGCACTCTTTGCAGACGTCCGGTATGCCCATAGAGCTGAGAACAGTTGGAGGTGCCAATTGGATTTGTGGATACCAACTGTTCGTTGAAGCATAGTGACCAGAACCTTGTTCACTGCTTCAACTTGGCCATTTGCCTGAGGGTAATATGGCGTTGAGCTATCGTGGTGTAAGCCCAACCTTGAAGTCAGCTCGGCCATCATATAATCTCGGAAATGAGTACCATGGTTAGTAACGATGGCTTGCGGGACCCCGAAACATGCAATGATGTGGTTGAATATGAATTGAGCAGCCGTCTTACCATCGGCAGCGAGTGTAGGCATCGCTTCGGCCCACTTGGTGAAGTAGTCGACAACGACGATTATATACGCATGCCCCCCGGCCGAATGAGGGTTACACGTCATAAAGTCCATGCCCCACTTCGCAAAAGGGCCGACGGTAATAACAGGATGCAAAGGGAGAGGTGGCGCGCTCATCTTGTGCTGAAACACCTGGCACGCGTGACATTTACGGACTACAATGATACAGTCTTTGAATATTGACGGCCAGAAGTAACCTGCTTGCAGAATTTTTTGGGCAGTGGCATATCCGTACATATGTCCACCACAGGCGCCACTGTGGCAGTCATTCAGGACCCTTTCAACCTCTTCCAAGGTTAGGCACCGACGGAGCACCGAATCTACTCCAACGCGGTATAAGGTATCACCTACGATGCGGTAGGGTTGAGACTGATGCCGAATCTGACGTCGGGCATATTTAGTCAACTCAGACAGAAATGTGGAGGTCTAAAGATACACAATTATGTCACCGTACCAAGGGTCGCGAGTACTGATAAGGAAAAGAGTTTCGTCCGGGATATGATCCTCAGAGTGCGAAGGAGTGGAGTCTGTTGGGAGTGAGCATATAAGATCCGCAAAAACCAATGATTTGGTTGACTTAGCAGTAGTGAACTCTAAGTCAAACTCCTGCAGGATAACGATCCATTTGGAGTATTTTCCCCCCAGTAATTGTCGAGAGAGAATATATGTCATGGGGTTGCAATCCGAAACCACTGTTATCGTACGCAACAGGATGTAGTGGCGAAAACGCTGCACAGCGTGTACTGCGGCTAACGCCAACTTCTCGACATGAGCATAACGCGTTTCTGTATCGAGAAGGTTTCGTGATAGATAATAAACAACATGTTCATTACCATCATCATCATCCTGCACCAAAACCATAGCTATGGTGCTAAACGCGGCGGCGAGATACAAAGTGAAATCACGACGATAGTCCGGAGGACGAAGCAAAGGAGCATTAACGAGTAACGTCTTCAGCTTCTCAAAGGATTGTTGAGCAATTTCGTCCCAATGGAAGGGAACATTCTTCTTTAATAGGCGCGTGAATACTTTGGCCACCTCAGCGTAGTTCGGGATAAAGCGTCGAAGGAAGTTCGCTTTTCCCTGCAGACTCTGCAACTGATATAACGAGGAGGGTGATGGGAGGTTGATGATAGCCTCGAATTTTAAAGGGTCAAGGCGAATTCCGTCTTTGGAGACTATGAATCCCAAAAGACGGCCAGAATCCACGCAGAAGACGCATTTATGAGGATTAAGCCTAATATTGTAGCGTCTACAGCGAAGGAAAATCTGGCGGAGGTGTTCAGGGTGGTCCTCTCGCCTAGCTGAATGAGCTGGCAAGTCGTCCAGATAAGGCTGAACAATATGGCGAATGTCATGGAAAGCGTAAGACATCGCACGCTGAAAAGTGGCTCCAACGTTCTTCACGCTGAACGGGAGCTTTTTATATGCGAAAGTACCCCATGGACAGATGAATGTAGTCTTGTGTTGATCAGCAGGTAGAATGTTGATCTGATTATACCCCGAGAAACCGTCCATCAAGGAATAAATCTCACTTCCGGCACATTCGTCGATGATTTGGTCTATGAACGGAGTGGGATAATTATCCTTCGAACAGGCGCGATTAATGTCGTGGTAATCAACATAGACCCTAATAGTACCTTGCTTTTTATCGACAGGGACAATGTTGGAAACCCATTCTGTGAGGGGGATGGGATAAATAAAGCCCGCGTTCAGAATTTTTTCAACTTCTGCCTTAATTGCAGCGGCTTTACGAGGATGCATGGGGCGTAAGCGTTGGCGCACGGGCTTCGCACCAGGGTAGGTTGGAATCTCATGCACTACGATACTGGGATCAATCCCCGACATTTCCTCGTAGGACCAGGCGAACACATCTCTGAATTATTTAAAAAGATCAGTATAGACTTGAATCTCATCAAGAGAACAAGTCACTCCCACGTGTATATTCTCAACGATCCTCGGTTTAACGGAGATGTTGATCGGGATGGTTTGAGTGATATTACTCAGGTTTCCCTCTGAAAAAACCTCGTGCGTCAAGATGGGCGTTTGGAGAGGAGGAGTAGGAACCTGAGATGCATAACGCTCTAGACAATCCGACATTGCCCCCAAGCTAGGCATAAAAGAGGAGCGATGATGTCCATCGCCCCAAGGCAGCTCCTCGAGAGACATAGTTTCAATGATGGCTTCATCGGAAGGAAAAGTCTCTTTGAGAGGATCAGGTGAATCGGCCTGACCAAGCCAGGGGGATTGAGAGTAGACATCTAGAGCCATGCTCAAAGGAGCATGCTGAGGAGGTGGAGGATCAGATGCGGCAACAATTTCACAGTAGCTAATCTCTACTGGAGTTAAGGGCATTGATTCTCCAAACTCAAACACCTGCTCAGGCGTAGGGATGAACCAAGGGTCATCAGACCTGGAAATCATGTTAACTTGAGCGGTGTGCGGTGGTGGTGCGGGAAAAATACCCATAAGGACGGGGTCTTTGAAGAGACCGGGTCCTATACTGTCAGGGGGATTCGGAATCTGATCCACGTATGGAACGTTGTTCTCGGAGGTGGAGGTGAAGAAGGACAACTGATCCACCGTAACGATTTTGCCCTCGTGAGGGAACTTAAGAAGTCGAAAAACGGTGGATGGCACGCAGAGCATGGCATGAGTCCAGCTGCGGCCGAGAAGTATATTGTAGTTGAGCCTGGCGTCAACCACCTCTACTTCTACGTTGACAGTCTTCCCCTGTAAAGTGATCGCTAAACTCTCGAGAACACCCAGGGGTTTAGATTCCCGACCATCAAATGCCTCTAGGGCATTGGGAGATGACGAAAGGGCTGGAGAGCCAATGGCCTTCCAGCAAGCGGACGACATAACACAGGTAGAGGCACCTTCATCCACGATGGCCCTATGGATGTTAAGACCGTTAATCCCGACTTGAATAACAAGAGCGATCTGATGTGGAAGTCGGGGAGTGAAATTCTCTAAATCGAAGGTGATAAGACTCAAATCGGCGGGATCAATGCCACCGATTGCTGACAGTAAAGCCTTCTATTGCGAAGGACAACTTTGAAGAACTTCTAGTGCAGACATAGCAGAAGGCGCCTGTGCCAAATCCTCAACAATACTGTAGTGTTGAGCGGCACGAGCATTTGGATTATAAGAAGATCTTCGAAGAACACCTTTAGAAGGCGGCTTCACAACAGGTTCAGGAGTAGGCTTCTCGATTTCCAACGAACCGGAGACAGGTGGGGGAGGTGGTCCATCCGCAACTGCCTTCCCGGGTGCCTGCCGCGATTCGTTGTAATCCTTCGAACGTGTGGCAACAGAGATAGGTGCAGCACCATTCATCATAAAAACTTGGGACCCAAATGGTGCAGATGGTGAAGGTTGTTCAACCATCTGGGTCTGCTGAGACGGGAATGGTTCTTTAAGAACTGCCGGAGTCCCTTTAGAGCCTTTGAGAAGTTGACTAACTTCAGATCGTCGTGGACAATCCTTAGTATAATGGTCTCCTTCACAAATGAGGCAGGGGTACTTCGGTTTACGTTGAGAACCATCCTCAGTACGAGATTTGGATTCTGGCCTCGGGGCGTCGGATTTGGATTTACCTTTGCCCTTCTTTTTCCCTTTGGAGGTTTTCTCCGTAGGATTGGCCTGAATGGCGTTCACCTCCGTGGTTTTTCCAGAATCGGATGGGGCGAGATTAGCAGGAGTATTGTTGGAAGAATTAGACTTCTGCTTCCCATTCGAAGATTTCTTCGAATTCTGAGATATAGAACCAATGACACCATCCACTGCAGGGGTAGGTGGAGCCTTAGAGGTTCCGGACCGTGGGGCATCAGGCAAGATGTCATAAAGCGTGCCGGACTGAGAATATACAAGATCCAGATATTGGGCACGCGCAATGGCTTGTTCCTCCGTCACACACGCTCCCATCGCAATATCTTGGGCGATTTTTTTCACGAAGGAGGTGGTGAACCAGTGAGTTAGTATCTGATCAGGTATATGAAACTTGATCAGTCTACGACGGCGCCGCCACTCATGAATGTGATCGGAAATGTGAGTGGCCTTGTCCTGCTTCAAAGAAGTCAGGAGGTGCGTCCCGGCTTCATAACAAACCGGTAACTGAAAGTGCGTCAGAAAAGCCATGGCTAAGGAATTGAAATCTTGGAAGATGCCACGGGATAGATCTATATACCATATCTACGCAACTAGGTCAAGTGCGGAAGAGCCAGGGTAATTTTGAATCATCGACGGGGATTAGACGAACACCAAAGATGATGCGTCATCACATGCGGCTTGGGGTCCTCGGCTTGCCTCTGGAAACTTGGGGCAATCACAGTATCTTGGTAGGAACCGGAGGCCAATAAGGATTATGCAAAATCGGATCATTGGTCAATTTTGAAACATCTGGCAACTCCAAGGTGGCCAGGAACGGTAATGGCGAATTGACCGGCATGCCAGGCCTGGGATGAGGGCCGGTACCCATACTCCACGCTTGTTGGGAATATCCTTGCCCCCAGGGGTTACGTCACATAGGATTGACAGAAGTAGTAGATGGAAGTGAAACATACCTGGTATTGCGTTCTCACGGCTTGATAAGCTGAGTGGGCGCATCATAGTCACGAATATTCATCCAGAGTATTTGGTTAAAGTGCCGTATAGGTAGACCGGGTTGATGAGGATAATACTGAGAGCCTCGGGGCTGGTTATAATTTGGTTGAGATTGACCATGAGGATAATAACCGCCCTGAGGATGAGTCATATGCTGATAGGTGGAACCCTGCGGAGCCTGATAACTAGGGCGCAACTATTGATTTGGCTGCGGCATCGAATAAATCGGCTACTGGGTAGGGTTAATGGAATGAGCGGGCTGCCCTGAATGCACAAGTTGACCCATTTGGAAGAGGCGCCACGAGTGAACGGGTTGACACAGGATGAACGGAGGCGCCTTGGTGAGCGAGGTTGACAACCCAGATGACAGTAGTAGGTGCATAGGTTGACTGGACAAAGCCAGTATGCAAGAGTTGCCTGAGTTGACCAGTACATGTGGGCCCTAGGTTGTGCCCAGGATGGGGTAGGTTGGCAGTGGAACACCAGTTATCTTAGGATCAGTTCCGGTTAAATCGTGGAGGGGCGAAACAGTGGCTTGAGGTGCTTAGGTTTGACATAGGCAGGACCATAGGATGGTCCGGTGATATACGCGTTGGAAACAACCGAGGATCTTTGCGGTTGCATGGTGAGAAGAGTGGTCTTCCCCAGCATCACCAGGATCTCCTCTCTACCGTGAGATTGCAGGTTGGCGGAAGGGTTGTAATGCGTCGCATGGTGTCAGTGGCCCTTGCTGGCCCGCCGGATAACCTTGCATGGGCTGCCCCTGTGGGTCATAAGGATAGCCAGGTTGGCCCGAAGGTTGGCCTTGGAAAGGTTTCCCTTGCGGGTTACAAGCCTAGTTATAAGGTAAACCTTGAGCATGGAGGTGAGCCTCAGGAGCGGGTAGTAAGTATCCGTGCTCATCGTCTTATTCTAAGGAAAAACATCTGCAGGTAGTTCATCACGTACGCCAGTGCAAATGCACTGGCAGGAGGTAAATCCCCTCTGCGGACAGAGGCGATCCCTACTAGCCTAGACCGGGTCTAGCAACAATCAATCACGCTATAGTGCAGGTTCCTAATTGCAAATAAACCAACTAGCGATGAAGGCTTACCTGGAATCCAACGCAGTCGTTGTAGAAGAGGTGGCGCTCCCGTTCCTCAGCTCTGGCAGATCACGATCTTCGTGATGGGACACCTGCACATGCGAGAAACAAAAAAAACGCAAGCGTAAAATCCAGTAGATGCAACTATATGTCAGTCAGAAAGGACATAACTCATCATCGTAAATAACAACAAGAGTGGAACCATAACCAATCTTTCCCCATCATTAAAAAGTTGTAGAAGAATACAACATAGCTTTGACGCGGCACTCTCCTTTGGCGGGTCATCGGCAAAACATGTCTCGATAAACACATCGAGATGGGACAAAAGCCTCTCTCCATAGGATACGTGCAGTGTATACGGTATAGGGTGTGAACTCGGCTTCCTATGGATAAAGGATAGAAACCTAGTGGGGTCTCCCTTTATATATGCAGCCCGTCTGGAGCAAAAATTAAAGTACTAGTGTTTTCTAAAGCGAAGAGCGGAAACTGACGGCACTAAGTTTAACGGCTAATAGAAACACGTCTCTAGCCTAGACCTCTAAATTTGTTTCGTTAGATTTCAATGTTGCCTTAGTGTAAATTGAGTAAATTTTAAAGTTTATCTTCAATTACGTTTCAGTTTTCAGGCCCTAACAAATGTGTTGTCTCAAAAATCTCCTAAATGCAAAACTACATGCCACAGTATGTCATTTCGTTCGATGAAAGCTAGTTACAGAAGAGTTGAGAGCTTTTTACACAAACAAAATGATCAGAAGACAATCAGTGATATCTCTAATGCAGCTAATGAAACTAAAAACTTTTCTTTCAAAGTCACTAATTGCTAATAACACCGAAAATATTTTAATTTGCACTAATCAATCAAAAGCAAAAGAGATTTTTTTTATTTTCAATGTTTGATAGCTAGATGCACTAAAAAAACCGAAAACAAATGAGAAGCAATTCGAGAAATGATAATAAGAGAGCAAAAACAAGCATATTTCACTCAATGGCACAAACAATCAAATCTCAAATCGACCAAAAGTCTCTCAAAATAGACGAGCGCCTCATTGAAATATTCTATCACCAAGCTGGCAAGCTTTGATTGTAGCAGCTGCTTTGATACACGGAGTACGGTGACATTAAATAGAGAACAAGTCAACCATTGGGGATCCTTCCAAGGTTACCTATTACTTTGGGAGGTAAAACCGCCCATATGGACGTGATGGTCGTTCCAGGCCCCTTGGATTTTAATCTGCTCCTGGGGCGCGATTACACCTATACTGTAGACACTCAAGTATACTCACGCAGTGTGGCATGTTTGCATGAAGGACGGATCGCTGACCATTGATCAGCTGTCATTCTTTGGTCCTAATGTGGCAACTGGTCCGCCATCACCCCCTCCTGGTTTTTATCCACCCGTTGTATCTGCTCCACCGCGGGTCAACTATGTGGCTACCTACCCCGTGCCTGTGCTCAGTGATGATGCCGTCGTGCATCGAGTGCTGGGGGCATTGGGTCCTGACTTCCAGGATGATTTCCTCCCATCTGGTGTGGAACTCTTGGAAGCCATGACTTCTTGTTCATTATGATGAAGTCGGTCGGAGCAGAGTTCCTTGTCTTGTGTGAGCTCATAGTAACAAGGTGGTGGGAACAGTTCGTTCTGTGTCAAACTCCTTAAAAATGAAACAGGTTGTCGGAGCAGCGTTGCTTGTCTTGTGTCAGGCTCATTAAAATGGCTGGGGGTGTTGGACGAGTTCCTTGTCTTGTGTGACTCATAAATGAAACAAGGGTGTTCGGAGCACAGTTCCTTGTCTTGTGCTAGCTCATAAACAAAGCGAGGTGTCCACGAGGATAGTTCTTTTAATGTCAGCTTGTTTAAAATAATGAAAGCTGCGTTCAGTTCATTAAGTCTTTGACAAGATCTCGTAAAATACGATTGGAGGTATTTCTCTTGATCTGTTAATTTGAACCTTCATCCTCTTTCATATGGTGAAACTGCGGGCATGTTTTCAATTGGTCACCATGTTGTTGGGGGCATGCTTACTTTTTCAAGCATGGTTGCAACTCATTTCAAGCTTGTGTAAAAATGAAACCTTTCCCATTTTACCTTTTGTGATTGCCATTTTATCAGCCTGTTTTTGCCAGATGAGCCTTGGTTTTCTCACTCCATCGTCACTATCTGCTTGGCCGATCATATGCCTTCACTTGGTTATTTCACCCATTCCTAAGGAACCACTGCGATGAGTGGTCTTGTTAGCCATCCTCTTGACCTTTACTTGTTCTAAGCAGTTCCACCATCCACAAGACAGTTGCGCCTTCTCACACTGGATTTCACTCGGAGTCATAACAAGCTCTTTTCGACTCTCTAAATGTGAAAAGATTGTCAGAGGCCCTTGTCGTTTCGATCTCGTTAAAGTGGCCCACAAATGACATCTCTTGATATCGTTTACCCTTACCAGACTAGGATAGATTATTTACGAAAAGGAATACCTAACCCTATCGCGACTAAGAGGTTTTCTGGATATAGTTTTCTACCTTTTCGGATCTGAGGAAATATTTACGAAAAGGGACCGTTGGAGTTTACTTTTCCGCTGTCTTTTCAAACTCTCTAAACATGAAAAGACGCCGAGTTCTTCCTTTGTCAGACTCGTTAAAACCTGATGACATCGGAAATTGTCAATCATGACGTTATTCGAGTTTTTCCTTCCTAGGGCTCGTTAAATGTACTAGGATGGATTCGTCCAAAGGACGGATTTATATGACAAGCATATGGTATCCTCTTCAAGCTTGTGTAAAAATAAAGAGGTACTCGCCAGAAATGGTGGGGGAAAAATGGAACCATCGTCGTTGTCGTCGGCAGTATGTCGCTCTTGAACATGGCACTTGTCTGCATTCGTGTCGGGTTGGGGAAATCTCATCTCGTTGCTTCACTTTGCCTCCGTGGGTTTGGGTAATCCCTTTTGACCTCTCATCTGTTCACTGCCTCGTCACCATGACCTCTGATCCGTTGATGTCAAATACTGCCAAGTCCACTGTCGTGCCGTTCATGTGTTCAAGAGAAGTTGGCCTCTGCAAATATCAACCTTCCTCTGTTTCTCATACGATCCTGATTAACAACAAAACATCATGTTCTTCTGTCTCATGTCGATGATGTGGGAATCATTATGGCCCACCTTCGATCAAGGTCACTTCCTGTCGACATCAACTCATTATCCAGGAAGTTGGTCTAGAGACTCCTTATGGTACCTTGGAGCCTGCATGCCTCAATGGCAGGTTCGTCGCATTCGACGAGAGGTTTACATCATTGGCCTCCGATCGAGTGATTTTGCGGGTGTTCGACGTCAACTCATTTATTCGCACGCCGTAGATTGTACCTGTAGTACCTTGAGGACCATTGTCATTATTGGTGGTTTCTCTCGCGTCTGTTAACAGCTTTCATCATTGGCTGGTAATCAGACGATGTTATTGCATGTTCGACTTCAGCTCACATATTCGCATGCTTGAACTTGTACTTTGTTTGGGTCGAGATGGAGCGCAAGACCCTGGATTGTGTCTGTTGTAATCCAGGCTGCGATTTTGTGGACTATTATTACATGACTCACTGATTGGATGGCTGCGACCATACCTGAGTCTATTTATCGATCCTCTCTGGATGGCTGCGTCCATGCCTTGGATCTCGATTATTGTATACTATGTTATGGATGGCTGCGCCCATACCACGCATATATATCATGTATCTGAGACATCAGTTGTACTTCGTTCTGTAGGTTTTCTGATGGCAGTGTTTTCAGTTGGCATGTTCTCGTAAAGCATTTCACCCCTCTCTCTCTCTCGGGCCTCATGCTTTAGGGGGAATCTGTTACACAGCAATTTGTCACCGTCCCCGCCATTCCCCATCCCGCACATTGGAGGGCTCATTCTATGACCTGTGAGCAAAGATAAGACTTGAAAATACTTTCATTGCCCTGAAGACATCTCCCTACAAAAAACCCTAAAAATAGCTCTTTTTCCATTGGCGCAGTTCCACAGTTCAGCCCTCGTGCCAAGGGGGTAAATCCTCCAAAGAGGGCATGCCAATTGGTGCTCATTACAGAGCGCACCCGCTAACCATATTAAGAGGTGCTTTTTAAAATAAATGCATGGTTTCATCCTAACAAATCCTCGGACCGATATCTATCTTGAGTTGGAGTGTTTGTTCACATTTCATGAGAGGAAGTGGCTTTCCACCTCTCATGGAAGCCTTGATGATAGGGCCAATCTCATGATTATAGGATCCTGCCTTCCTTCCTCCATTTCCATAAAAGCTTCGTTTCATTCCATTGCAAGCCAATCTCCAAGTTCCTAAGAGCTTTCACATCCTTATGCCGCAAGAGCCTTCTTGATTCCCTTAAGGCCAAATCCAAGCAAGGAGACTATTGTCAAGTATCCGGAGAGAGAGGCTTGTCCCATCCTTGACAGGCTTTATCGAGACATGTTTTGCTGACAACCCGCCAAAGGAGAGTGCTGCGTCGAAGCTATGGTTGTATTCTTCTTTTGACTCATTAATGATAAGCGACTATTGGTTATGGTTCCACTCTTGTTCTTGATTATGTTGATGAGTTATGTCCTCTTCGACTGACATATAGTTGTATATACTGGATTTTATGCTTGCGTTTGTGTTGTTTCTTGCATGTGCAGGTGTCCGATCACGGAGATCATGAGGATTGTGATCTGCCAGGGCAAAGGAACGGGAGCACCACCTCTTCTACAAACAACAACGTTTGATTCCAGGTAAGCCTTCCTCGCAAGTCGGTTTATTTACGATTAGGAACCTGCACTGTAGCGTGTTTGATTGTTGCTAGACCCGATATGGGCTAGTAGAGATCGCCTCTGTCCGCAGAGGGGATTTACCTCCTCAACAATTTGGCGGCTCCACTGGGGATCGAACCCGGTAACTGCTAAGACGAAACCCAACTCAAGATAGATATCTGTCCAGGAATTTGTTAGGACGAAACTTCCGCCTTTTATTTTTAAAAAACACCTCTTAATATGGTTGGCGTGGGTGCGGCTCTATGACAGAGCGCCAATTGGCGCACCCTATTTAGAGGATTTGCTCCCTTGGCGCGAGGGCTGAACTGTGGAACCGCGCTAATGGAAAAAGAGCTATTTGTAGGGTTTTTTGCAGGGAGATGTCTTCAGGGCAATGAAAGCTCATCTTCAGAGGGATGAAATGAAAGTATTTTCAAGTCTTGTCTCTGCTCACAGGTCACGGAATGAGCCCTCCAATGTGCGGGATGGGGATTGTAGGGACGGTGACAAATTACAGGTAAATGGACTCCTCTAAGAAACCTCACTATAATCTCTGCCCTCAGGAAAAGAGAACCTTGTCTTTAGAACCTGTAGGAGGGCTGGGGAGTAATCGGGAGTCCTCAATGCCTCAAAAGACTCGAGGAAGGAAGTCAGATTTATCTAAGGCTCAGTTAAAAGAAAAAATGGATATTGTTGATGGAAAACAATTATTCCTCAAAGGGGCACTTAGAGCAGCTTAGACCCTTGCCATGGTTACCAAATGATTCTTTTGTCTTTCAAATTTCATGGGTTTTCTAGCACTCAAAAAAAGCTAGCTTTAAAATCTCTTTTTCAAAATTATTTTCCTGATGTTATTATGCTTCAAGAAACTCTTGGACCAGGGGAAGCTGTGACGATTTCCTTTAGTAAAATGATGTCAAGTTAGACCTTTGTGACTACTAATGCAAAAGGAAGATCAGGGGGTCTGGCCTTGGGCTTTAAAGGCAATAGTATGAAGCTAAAAAACTCATGGGGATCAGACCTGGTTTTGGGGGTTGAGGTTTACTCATAAAAACTATGTTATAATATATCTCTTGTCAACATATATGGTTCGTGTCAGGAGAAGCTTTCTTTTTTGGAACGACATTTTTTCTAAATCCTTTATGAAAGTCCCCAACATGTTGGTGGGGGGGATTTCAAATTTTCACTGGGAATGTTTGAGACCTAGGTTCCTATGGCCCAAGCTAACCCTCTGGCAGATATTTTCCTAAATAATATCTGGTCAGGGAGGCTTATAGACATGAACCTGATAAAATCTAGACCTATCTGGAGGAACATAGAGTGGGGGAAGCCAGGGTGACGAAGATATTGGATCGCTTCCTATTGAATGAGGACTTTGTTAATCAAATCCCCTCTTTCAGGCAATGGCTTGGATCAGGAGGGGATTCGGATCACTTCCCCATACCCCTGGAGATGAAAGGGTCCAGTAGGAAGTCGGGATCACCTTTCAAATTCAACCTTGGTTGGCTCAAAGAGCCCAACTACAACAGATTAGTCAAAGCCACATGGAGGCCTTTGGATCGGAACCAAGATATATCCCTAGCTTAGTCATTCATGGAAATTTTAAAAAGATTGAAACTGGAAACTATAAACTGGGTTAAAGAAAAAAATATAAGGGATGAAGTTGAATTAAAATGTATCGGTGAGGAACTGGAAGCCTTGGAAAGTCCGGAAGAGGATGGGTATGAGATGGAGGAGAAGAGAGAAAGGATAATATATTCGGAGTTTGGTGTAAAAATTTATGAATGTTACTAATGCATAAATCTATTGTTAGATCTAGTTATGATTCTCCTACTTAATTACGTTATTAAGCTGAAAATTCAGATTAACATCGAAGCAAACACATAACAGACTTTCATTGATTCGGATCTAGAAAAAGTACATGCATACATAGAAAAAGTGACACAAGGCTTTTCTGGACAATATTACTCGGAAAAATGCAATGCGGGAAAACCAGTTTGCTGGCTGCTGGAGAGTTTTATTATTAAGATTTTTCTGAATACAATAGATATGCATTCTAGGTTTGGAAAACTCGATAGATAAAATATAGATCTGCATCTCACCTGTTGTTTTGAAGCCAAAATATTGACTGATCCACACCCTCAAATGAGATTTACAAGACTCATCCAGATCTTGGCCCTAGAAACCCCTAATCTTCCCTGAAGCCCCTGCGTCAGCCTCTGCAACCTTTGCGTCCCTCTGCGCTGGCATAGAGAGGGTTGTGTAACCCCATAATGGGTGACACAGACCCTACACCACCCCTAAGGGTCTCTTGTTGCCTAACGCTACCCCAGGAGAGACTATGTAGCACTTGCGTAGCTGAAGCTACCCCTTCGTTGCGCAGCTGCTGCCATCTCTGCTGCTACTGCTCCTACTTCTCTACGCTACCTTTGGAAGCTACTCTCTACCTCTAGCTGATTCTAGGCACTGGGATCAAACCATCCCCTTTGCCTAAACTCCCCTCTCTGTAGCTGAAAAACTTCTAGAAATTCTTAGCAAACCATGCCCTAGAATTCCAGCTTAGCTTCAATTCTCTGCCTCTGTGTGTCTTTACAAATGACCCCAAGCCTTTCCTTTATACTTTTCTCGTTGGGAAACCAATGGCCATGTTCAGATCTTGAATCAATGGCTAAGATTAAAAGAAAGCTTGATTTGTGTGACTTAATACAATTTCATCACATCTTTAATTTAATTAACTTTAATTATTTAATTTTCCTAAGTTTACACTTAGGAAATACATTAAAATAATTAATTGATTAAATATCTCCCAAACTAGATGAAATTTCCCAAATCCCTTTATGGGTCTTGTAGATTAGGTGTACTCTAGTCCCTCCACAAATCTTGGGAGCTAGAGAAAATCCGATGCTACCCCAATACAAAAAATCTCAACACTCCCTCTTAGCACATAGTATTCTCTAGCAATACATCACACCATATATCACAAGATTTTGGGCACTGGTTTCTGTGTTGTTGATGCTTTGGCTTGTTTCCCTTCATCACTGCACTTCTGCTACTATTATGTACTGCTGCCCATGACGCTGTCACCGCCACTGCCACATCTATAATGCAACTCCCTCTCAATCTGTTGCATCTGTGTTGCCATCTGCTGCAATGCATCTTCAGTTTCTGAGAGAAACAACTGAATCTCCTGCACAATCTTTGAAAAACAAGTCAATTGGGTTGCATCCTCATCACTGAAGCTCCGTCGGCTGTTGATATGTGTTTTCATCCGGAGAATGATGCACAACTACAGCTTTGCACTACGTAAGTAGACTCCCTATGCTCTGCTGAAGTCACATAAGCCCCTTGTGCTGAAATCACTCACGTTGTTGCTACAATGCGTTGTCCTCCTGAAGCCTTCTACGTTGTTGTAACTCATCTCTGCGTAAGAAACTCTAATCTGTGCTGCTGAAGTCACATCGTCCACTATGTTGTTGTTGCCTCTATGTTGTTGTTGCATTTGCACTGCGTTACTCCTTCCAGCCTTCAGATCTGCCTATGCTTCATCTGTGATCTTTGCACCCACTTCTCCACTTGTCCCGCTACTTTCTTAAGGCTCCCGTAGCTTGGATGTGATCCAAGAGATGAGTTGCTCAAGGATCCCGCCCACATTCTGTAGCTGCTCTACAGATCCATGTCACCCCACTTTTGTGGTTCATGAGTGCTCATGGTTGCATCATCTTCTGGCCCATCATTCGCCACAACAGCCTTGGAAGAAAAGGCTTCCTTGTCCTTTTTCTTCTGAGGACAGTTGCTAGCGAAATGTCTTAGTTCACCTCACTGGAAGCACTTGATCTTTGACAGATCTTGCTTCTTCTTCCCTTACTGCCTCTTTGATGCCAAGGCATCATCTTCTTTATCTTCCTTCTTCACCTTACTCGATCCTGTGATGTACTGCTTCTTGGTGAATTTGTAGAGTTCTTCTTGACGCATGATTGCCCACAAGTTGTCCCAGTCGGGAAGGTCCGCTCTGCCCAATATGCTTTGGACAAAGGTTTCCCACTCATCTGTGACCGCATTGAGAGCAGTCCTGACCATCACATCATCCTCCACCTTTGCACCCGTGGCAGTCAAATGGTCTCTGATTAACTGTAATCTGAAGAGAAAATGTTCCATGTCTTCCCCCTTGGTCATCATGAATGACCGCATCTGAGTCTCCAGAAGCATCTTCCTTTGGACCAACTTTCCCTCATATAGGGATGTTAAGGCCTTCCACATCTCATTAGTTATCTTCTTATCAGCTATGTGTGGAACAACATGGTCCTTAACTCCATCCATTATCGGCCGCTTGGCATGTCCCGCAACTTCATTATGCTTCCTCAGGAGATCTGCATCGGTCGACGTGGCCAGAACTCATTCTGCATGGTCTCTTAGATGATATGCCTCTAGGACTATCAAGATTCTAGCCTTCCAAATTGCAAAGTTGGATAGGCCATCTAATCTATCGTAATCACGCAATCCATGAGGAGCCATCTGCTCAAAAATCTGTTGAAGCTCCTCTTTTCTCTACTAGAGATCTGGATCTAGGGTCCTTTGCGAAATGGGAACCCACTGCTTCCTCGAAAAACTGAATTCCCTCCTTGGAAATCTGCCAAATCAATAATGATTCAGCTCTCTTTGATCTTCTGATCGATCTACAAGTTTCTTTGGCTAGAAACTCTCTAAGAAGATGATCTCCTCCCGCTCTTTGTCACTAGTGCTTAGGCTAAAATTCTGAAAACTTCAGAAATTTAAACCCACCAGCACCTTCTAAAGTTTTGAAAATCCGCTTCAGGCACTTCTGAATCAAACAGATTCAGATTTGTGTCACCCTGGCTGGCTTCAGACAATCCCAGTGTTGTCTCTACGTTGCCTCTACGTAGTAAGTACGTGGGCCTACATGGAGACATCATAAGACTGCATCACCCTACCCTCTGTGTGATTATGCTCTCTCTGAAACTGCGTTGTCTCTTTAGATCTAGCCTTCTGCTACTGCTACTGCTCTTCCTGTTGTTGTTTTTGCTCTTCTTGCTACTTTCTGCAGTAGGATCCTTCAGAATTTTGCTGGTGACCTTGCTAGATCTACAATCACTCTTATACCAAGTGAAAATTTATGAATGTTACTAATGCATAAATATACTGTTAGATTTTATTATGCTTCTCCTACTTAATTAAGTTATTAAGCTAAAAATTCATATTAACATTGAGGCAAACACATAACAGACTCTCACTAATTCAGATCTAGAAAAAGTACATGCACACATAGACAAAGTGACATAAGGATTTTCTGGACAATAGTCCCCGGAAAAACCGAATGCGGGAAAACTAGTTTTTTGGCTACTAGAGGGTTTTATTATTAAGAGTTTTCTGAATACAACTAATCTGGGTTCCAGATCTGGAAAACTTGACAGAGAAAATATAGATTTGCAACTCACCTATTATTTTGAAGCCAAAATATTGACAGATCCACAACCTCAAACGCAATTTATAAGACTCAGCCAGATCTTGGCCCTAGAAACCCCAGCGCTGCCCCTGAAGCCTCTGCGTCAGCCTCTGCAGCCTTTGCATCCTTCTACGCTGACCTAGAGAGGGCTGCGTAACACCATTATGGGTGACGCAGACCCTACGCTACCCCTGAGGATCTCTGCATAACCCCTGTGGGTCTCCTGCTACCTAACGCTGCCCCGGGAGAGACTGCATAGCTGAAGTAGCCCCTGCGATGCGCAACTACTTCCCTCTCTACTACTGCTGCTCCTGCTTCTCTATGTTGCCTCTGGAATCTTCTCTCTACCTCTTTCTAATTCTAGGCACTAGGATCAGACCATCCCCTTTACCTAAACTCTCTTCTCTGCAGCTGAAACACTTCTGGAAATTCTTAGCAAACCACGCCCTAGAATTCCAGCTTAGCTTCAATGCTTTGCCTTTGTGTGTCTTTACAAATGACCCCAAGCCTTTCCTTTATACTTTTCTCATTGGGAAACCAACAATCATGATTAGATCTTGAATCAATGGATAAGATTAAAAGAAATTTTGATCTGTGTGACTTAAGACAATTTCATCACATGTTTAATTTGATTAAATTTAATTATTTAATTTTCTTAATTTTAGACTTAGGAAATACATTAAAATAATTAATTAATTAAATATCTCCCAAACCATATGAAATTTCCCAAATCCCTTTCTGGGTCTTGTAGATCAGGTGTACTCTAGTCCCTCCACAAATCTTGGGAGCTAGAGCACATCTGATGCTACCCCAATACATAAAATCTCAACATTTGGAAGGAGGATGCTTCTAAATGATATTAAAGAACAGTGGAGACTCAAAAGTAGAGAAATTTGGATTTCAGCTGGGGATGAGAACTCAATTTTTTTTTTCTTTTTTCAGAATTATGCAAAGGGAAAGAAAAACATAAACATTTTATAGGAAATGAACTAGGCAGGTGGGGGAAGGGGAAAATCTTTTAATAAGCTGGCAACTCTGGGAAGAGATCATTTTAAAACCTTGTTTAGAGAACCAGAGGCAATTTCAATTGTCGAAGTCATTCGGGTGGCTCAGCTCTTCCCTAGGTACACGGAGGAGGAAGAAAATGATATGCTTATGGTTCCTATGTTGAAAGGTGAAGTTGAAGGCATAATTAAATCTATGTAGAAAGAAAGGATTCTAGGACCTAATTTCTAGACGGTGGAATTCTTCCAACATTTATTTGATTTAATAGGGGAAGAAATTGTTGGGGTGGTGGAAGAATCTAGGATCAGAGGTTATATTAATGAGCCTTTCAATACTACTTTTATGACTTTAATTCCTAAATTTGATGACCCTTCATCCTTCGAGGTGTTCATGCCTATATCCCTTTGCAATTGTATCTATAAATAATTGCCAAAATTATTGCTATTCGCTGAAACCAATCCTTCTAGAAATATATCTAAGGAACAATTTGGGTTCCTTGATGGCAGACATATCCATGAAGCCACTGGAGTAGCTCAGGAATTGGTGCATAGTATAACTAGGAGAAAAAGAGAAGGTGTGATAGTTAAAATTGATCTCTCAAAGGCATATGATAGAATTAGTTGGTTATACTTATGCCTCCTTATGACTAACCCGGGTTTTAGTATCGGTTTCATCAATTGGGTCATGGGCTGCATATCAAATGTGATTTTTGTTGTTCTCATAAATGGTGCAACTTCACCTTTCTTCCATATTCAGGGAAGGCTTAGATAGGGATGCCCTCTGTCTCTGCTACTATTTTTACTAGCGGCAGAAGGACTAAGTCAGTTGATCCTTATCGCTAAGCTAAGAGGTGAATTAAAAGGAATTGAAGTAGCAACAAATATGTTTATCACTCATCTATTTTTTGTGGATGACATCTTATCATTTAGTGATGGAACTAGGGGAGATATCCAGAAGCTAAAGCTCTCTCTAAACCTATTCCTCAAACCTATTGGGATGTGTATAAATGCTCAGAAATCCTCAATAGTACACGAAGGATTTTCGGGGAATGAGGTAGACAGAATTCACTCGATACTTCCTTTTGAAGAAAATCCCATGGGGGACACCTTTAAATATATGGGGTTCCATCTAAAGCAATATTCCTACAGGAAACATGACTAGAATTGGTTGTTGGAAAAAATTAAGAATCATATTAAACTTTGGAGATTTAAGTGGTTATCGAGAGCTGGTAGATTGGTACTTATTAAATCAATTCTTATTGTTATTCCAATCTATTGGATTAAAGCTCTCTCTGGACCAATTCCTAAAACCTACTGGGATGTGTATAAATGCTCAGAAATCCTCAGTAGTACACGAAGGATTTTCGGTGAATGAGGTAAACATAATTCTCTCGATACTTCCCTTTGAAGCAAAGCCCATGGGGGACAACTTTAAATATATGGGGTTCCATCTAAAGCAAGATTCCTACAGGAAACATGACTGGAATTGGTTGTTGGAAAAAGATTAAGAATCGTATTAAACTTTGGAGCTTTAAGTGGTTGTCAAGAGCTGGTAGATTGGTACTTATTAAATCAGTTCTTATTGCTACTCCAATCTATTGGATTGCTCTCACCTAGGTTCCAAAAGGCATTCTCTCCAAAATAAGGGAATTGTGGAGTCATTTTCTATGGGCAGGTATAAAGGAGGATTTCGTACTTCCTTGGGTAGCTTGGGACAAAATTGATCACCCAAAGGCCTGGGGAGGATGGGGTATAAAGGACCTCCCATCTTTTGCAACATCATTGGCAGCAAAATTAGGGTGGCGGTTGTTGTCAATGGATAATTTGTGGACAACTATGGTGAAAAGGAAGTGTATTGATTTGGTTCCTATTGATGAATGGATGCGTAGGATCGATAAAAAACCCACAAACACATCAACAATTTGGAAGGAAACTATTGAATCCTTCAGTATTATGGAAGAAGGACTTGCTTGGCACGTAGGTAATGGAGAAAAGCTCAGAATAGGAATTGATCTTTGGGTGGGATGCAGTGAGGCTTTTTTTTTCTTTCAAGGGAGATAATGGAAATTCTCAATGCCCAAGGTTATTTTTTCCTGAAATAGATATTGAAATTTGAAATATCAAAAAATTGGCATCAGAGATGGAAAACCGTTGAGGATATTCACTTAGAACCACAATAGGGAGAAGAGTGGCAGAATTACATAAGAGAGTTGTAGCGAACAAATGTCAGGATTAGGGACTAACGTGATGTGCTTTGATGGGTACATTCTCCTACAGGTCAATACTCCCCAAAATTTGGATATAGTTCTTTAATTGTTAGAAGAGCATGGGGGGTGCAGGACTGGTGGTGAAAACCGCTATGGAAATTAAAAATTCCAACGAAATCAAGATTTTTTTCTGGTGCATTCTAAAGAACAAAGTGCCCACTTGGGACAACCTACAGAAGTGAAACAAACATGGACCTAGTTGGTGCATTCTATGCAAAAACTCATAAGAATCAGTTAGCCATTTAGTCTTAAGATGCCCCTTCATCACCAAGATTTGGGAGACCACTTTGAGATTATTAGGTATAATACTAACTTGCAATGGGGAGAGTTGTAGGGGAGCCTGGAAAAATTGGTGGAATTCAGTTTCAAATGAAAATTTGAGAAACATATTTTTGATCATCTCTTGGGGAATATGGCTGGCGAGGAACAAAGACATATTTCAGGACCTTTCAACTTCACCCTCTCTGATTGCAACAGAATGTGCTTCGATCTTTGTTCTAATCCCTTTGTCCAATCCATCTCATAGCACCAAGATCATTCATGAAGAACAAATCAGACCTGATATTCCATGGTTATACTTTGACTGTGCCTTTGATGCATAGAATAAATGAGGGTCGGGGTTGGTTATTCACATCATTGAACACAAAACTTACAAAGCTTCAGTGGGTCTCAGAATGGGAACAAATAATTATGCATAATTACAATCTTTGAAATACTTTTTTCCTCGAAAAAAATGATCCATAAAATGCATTCAATTATCATAGTTAAGTCATTAAGAAATATGGGGAGATTAAAAGAACATTTAGTATCTGTTATTCTTAATTCTAATCTATTAAAAAAAAAAGGAAGAAGGAGAAGAAGAAGAAGAAGTTAAACAAGTGTTGCAGGTAGTTTAGTGTTTTCTACTCAAGTTAGAAATTATTCTATCAAAAAAATTAGACTAATAATTGGATATTTGAAGTGGGGAAATGAATTGTTTACTTAGGCATAAGGACGTGCATAAATTTTGTTGGAAAGTAATCATTAGTAAGTGTGCACATTTACATTTTTACTTGTAATTATTAAAATATTGAGCAACACATAAATAATGGTGGGTAGTAACTTTTGGTAAGTATATTTATTACATTTTATTAATATACGTTTTGTATACAAAAACTTCCCTCAATTGCTTTTGGGTGGTATTCCTGCTAAGTTTAACAATAAAAATTGATTGCATAAATATCTATAAATCATGACATGAATATTGTCACTGTATCAGAAAATTTGTGTGGCAACGATCCACATGGCATTGTATTGTGCAAAAGCTCCAATAGATTATCAAGAAACTAGAGATTTGTAATTGCCCATGCCTCTAGACAATAATATCTGAATCACTAGTAGAGAAAAAAAAGCACATCTACAACTGAAAATTCATTAAATAAAAATCAAGGAAAGGGTTAATTGGTGTTGTATTGACAAAATTTCTTTACCTTCAAATTATGATTTAGTAAAATATTTGAAAAATAGTGTTTTTAACAATATTGAAAAATAAATATTTATTTTTCAAAATTAAACATTATTTGTATTAGTCAATATTAAACTAATAATTAAACAAATCGACTACGTAGAACTATATGAAAAAAACATTATTATCTTTCATTAAGTTGATAGACATGTAAATACAATATCCATAACCATTGGATTCCACTTCCAAGGTCTCTTAGACTTCCTGTGATAGTTCACATTAGACACCATAACCTTAACAAATCCAACATTCCCTCTTAATCCCAAGGGGTGTATGCGAGTCCAAGTAGAGAGATGAGGATGCTACTAATGATTGAATATGTTCTATGAATATGGTGGTTTAAGGAAGACCAAAAAAAAAAGGGATAGAAAAAGCCAAAGTCTTCTACCTGTGGTGTTTTAAGGCTAACTACCAAATAGAAAAGTGTAGAAGAAGTTGAAGTCTTCTACCAATGTTGGTTTAAGGGTGACCATCAACTCTAGAATTTGGCTTGAAGTAGTCCCTATAACAATTTTGAATCTAGCTAGAAGTTGAAGTCTTATGCGAAGTGGAAGTACTCCCTAATGATAGTTTAAAGATAATCACAAAGTGTTGAAAATATTGGTTTGAATTTAACCACAAATTGTTGGAACTTGGCTCTAAGGCCCAACAATCCCTAGAACTTTTCCAAATCTAACAATAAGCTACTATCATCTGCTGATTGGAAGTGCTCACAAATAACAATTTGAAGATGACCGCAAAATGATGTCATTTTGAAGATGACATGCAAACTGAATCATACTCATATCTTTAATTCTAACTACAACTTTGATTTTGTTTCGTGGTTGAGACCCTTGTTTTCGGCGTTACTTAGGCTCACTTGTATATGTTTGATTGACAGGGTTTTTTTGGTTAGGCTCACTTGTACATGCATGATGAATAAGGCTTAAAAATTAGAAGCATTATTGTCAATCACTTAAATCAATCCCCCTTATCCAATACGAAGTGAGAAGATGAATATCATTCCAAAATGATCACATGGGAGAAGATCAAAAACTATGGTCCTTCACGTGACCAACACCACCATCTTATCTATGCATTTTTATTAGATATCAAAATGGTCTAGTCATGCTTGGGATCGCGCTCGTAAGACCAACCAAACCCTCCACTCTCTTCAAAATCATGAAAAAACTTGGATACATAAACAAGTGACATTTTGGGGACACAGCCGTGAAGTATACACGTGCCACTGTCACCCCTAACATTATCAGAGGAAATAGGGGAGAGACACCATTAGACAAACGGGTCCAACTCCAAGCCACATGATGCCACTGGGATTCGCTGAGGTGTCGTATGACACCTGTCCTCTGCATGCAGCCAGATGTCCTCCGCACGTGATTACTGGTTCAGTCGGTTTACAAACGTTTATGGTTAGTTTCCCGCGATTATATGGAGGCTTCCCAAACACCCTGCCTTATTCTGTTTGGGCCTGTTACTTGTTATTTTTCACTCTTGGGTACTTACGCAACACTACTTCGATGTTACTTGCATCCATATCCGTCCTCTGGATAGAGGTTTGTGGGTTATGGGGCATTTCAGATGCTAGTTCGAGAGGTTGTGAGGTTGTTTATGCAGAGTTTGATATGTTTATCAGGTTGTTTTTAGTTCTCTGTCTGGTGTATTGGCCTGGGTATTTGTCTACATTTGTCCCCGTGGAAGATATAGCTTGGCTCGATGTTGGATATGGAGGTTCCCTTCTTTGAAGGGTTTTTCAGGTAAAGGAGTTTGTTTTTCAGTTTTACGACATTTTTTGCTTGTTTTATGCGGGTTTCTCCTTATCTAACCCTAAGTTGGGCATGTTTGCAGGTCACTGTTCGATTTGTAGTTAGTTTATGATGATTTTTGGAGCGTCTGAGGTTCATGTGGTGCGCTGGCATGGAGGAAGCCGAAGAGAGATGGAAGGTAGGACTCTATCCTGCTATCCTATCTTCTTCATGTGTTTTTAAACACATTTAACTTGATGGATTATTGTTCCTCTATTAAGCTTATCTGCCTGTTTTTTTTAAACACTTTCAGTTGTGGGTTTTGCTTAAATTTCACGGGTTTGTGTAAAATGTGGGTTTTTATATGTTAACTGTAGGCATAATTGTTAATTGTGAGCAAAATGAATATTCGTTCGACACTTTCTTGATAAAGGATATGTTGGGTTTTGTCTTTGGGCTTGCTTGTTTGCTTAATTTTCTTGGGATGTCTCGCAATTACAAAATACAAGGTTTGTTCAAAATGTGGTTTTTTGTGTTAATTTTGGGCATAATTGTTAATTGTGAGCATAATTCTAGGGTTTCGTCTTGATATGATGGGTTTCATTTTTGGGCTTGTTTGTTAGAATGTTTTTCTTGGGCTGTCTGGAATTTACAAAATACGAATAGGGGTTTTTTTATGTTAATTTTGGGCTTAATTGTTAATTGTGAGATTGATGCTAGGGTTTATAAAACACAACTACAACTTAGGATTCTTCACTATTACATTTAATGGTGTTTTCAATTTGTCTCAATTTACTGTAAACAACCAGTTTTCAAAAAAATATGTCACAACAAGATAAAATGTATGATGTGTAAATCTATTGGTCTTTATAAGGTTTTAGTTTTTAATTGATAAATGCATGATGGGTAAATTTGAAAAATGTGTTTTTGTTACTGACGAATAAGCTGAAAATGAGAGCTAATATGAAGAAGGTGTTGTTGTTACTAACTCCTAACAAAACCATAAAATAAAGCTTCCAAGAAAACCATTAAACTAAATGATTAATTGATTTAGAGTTAGTGATTTTTTGTAAATAAAAGAGCAGATTTTGATGATTGAAAATAGCATAAAAACCTCACATGGAAATAATGGTCGTTTGAAAATATCCTTCCCAAGTAAAAGGGTTTGTCGACAATATTCTAGAATTCAAATTTATTGACTACTGCTTTTAGAATAGAACAATCCTTTGGTCACGTACGTTACTTCCAGAAATTTAAGAGGAAGGTGGGTCTGTAAAGTAATGATATTCACCCGATTTGATGAAACATGAAAACCCACTACAAAATCATGGGACAGTTCCCCTGGGGCCTGTAGAAATTATACAACAAACATGCATATCATGGATTCAATCCGATCTAATTATGTGCTAAAGCTAGATACTGAATCACTTCTACAAATCAATTTCAGAATTAAAAACATAAACACAAATCACATGAAGCAAAGAAGAATCAATCAAACCACAACACAGATAATTTCCTGGGGAAACCTTGCTACTCAAAACCCCTCTATCATATATTGTATATCCCACAAGGAATCATGAAACAATTACTGTGCACTCTTCTCACAAGAGTCTCCTGCAATCTTGATATCGTCTCACACTGATCTAGACAAAATCGGGCCAACACTTAGCTAATTTTCAGCTTGTCTTCAGCTTTCCTTGCTCACGAAATTCCTGCTGAATATAATCCCCATTATTTAGGAATTCCAGCCTTCCTCAACTGTGCTAAGTATCATGGACATCTTGTGGTGTTTTAACTGCATCTGGGCAGTGTGCTAATATCACAACTGATAGTTAACTTCCCTTTAACCTTTGTCTCAACCGGGTCTCCACTGGAACTGACATGCATGCAACTATTAATGGTAATTCATCAGTTGCATGTGAGATCACTGATTGTGATTTAAATAATATTTAATTCACTTGATCTCTCACTAGTGCAAAAAACAGTTACAACTAGCACAACTTACTTTAACTCACTTAACTGAGTTAAATGATTACACATGCATTAAACTAATGAACCAACTACACTTCGAACTCCGTTACAACTAGAATTACTCTGCATGCCTCACCAACTACCCTCAACTCGAAAGTCATGAGCTAACTGAGTTCATCACACTCAGTTAACTATTACAAGTTATTTTAAGATTAGATTACATTTTATTGTCCATCTTAATTAAGTGATAACTAAAATAGACATGCACCAAATTTAGCCCACACCAGTGTAGGTGCTGCTTGGACGTCCTGGTCCCACACTTAGTGTAGGTGTTGTCATGTTGTTTCTGGATGAAAATTTCACTGTTTCTTGTTGTAAAACGTCAACATTCCCTCTCAACAAGAAAGGAATGTCCTTGCATGCGACATGCAACACTTCTCTAGTGTTTCTTGCACATGCAACCTTTGCATGCAACACTTACGAAATTGAATAGCCTCCAAACAACTGAATCAATATAATGCATATGTCATCAGAGTCTTTTCATTGCTACTAGCTACTGCACATGTCTACCGGACTCTCTGTGCTATTGACATCTGCATCCATGCACTCTGCACTGTTGTCAACTCTGATCCACACTCTAGTATTTGACACCTGTCACTCTGATTTTTGTCTCCCTGACATCTGACTACATCAATCTAACCGATCCTTCTACTATTGTATTGTGGGCTCCTCATAGCCAAGTTCGATCCATGAGACACACCATCTCTAGGACCCTACCCAAATTTCTTCTTGGGATTAATCTCGCATGTCACCCCACCTCACACTTGGAGGTATGGTTGCATGCACTCCCTCTGCCCATCTGGCTCGAAATTTCTCTGCTTGAGTGGTTTCTGCCACTCCATGATCTTCCGCATGTGGTTGCTCCACATCTTGAGATTCATTCTTTGGAACCAAGAGTTCCTCACCTGCATGCAACTCCAGCTCCCTCTTAAGGGTCAATTGCACGACTTTCTCACACTTCCCAATGGTTGGAAGCTCTGTAGAAATTGCATCTACATCAAGTCTATAGAGATTCTTCACGTGAATCCCAATCTTCTTGGCTTGTCCTATTGCTTTGGGTTGAAGGAAAAATTTTCCTTCACTGAAAACAACATCATAGCCTCTATCCTCCAACATTGCAACCGAAACTAAATTTTTCTTCAAGCCTGATACATGCATTACATATTTTAATAAAAATAGTCTATTTGACTGTCTTTGTAAATTAATTGTACCAATCCTGGTAACGATATACCTGCCTTCGTCACCCATTTCAACATGCATCTGAAGATACTTCTCCTCCAAGACTGAAAAGTTCTTTGTTTCCCGTCACGTGGAAAGATGCACCACTATCCAAGTACCACCCTGATCCCATCACACTTGACACCATGCATGAGATCAGTGAGAAGTCCAACTCAAATTTCAAGGCCAAAGCCTCACCAGACGCAGATCCTGAAGCCTTCTTGTTATTCTTCTTTTGTGGAAAATTAGTGGCATAATGTCCATGCTCGTGACAGTGAAAACACTTCACTTTGGACATGTCGTGCTCCTTGTCTTCTCCACTGACCTCAGATTTGGAATGGAATTTATTTCCTTTCCCTTTCTTCACCTTGGCAGCCAAAGCAAAATCTTCTTCATCTTCATTCTTAGATGAAGATCCATCTCTGGTATTCCGTCTGAAGTCCTCTTGCACCAAATCCGACCAAAGT
Organism: Pinus albicaulis; assembly: GCA_034641835.2. NCBI lineage: Eukaryota > Viridiplantae > Streptophyta > Pinopsida > Pinales > Pinaceae > Pinus > Pinus albicaulis. The sequence continues at coordinate 987,951,918 of CM076575.1, read as the reverse complement.
CGTTCCTAATCTGGCAGCTTTTCCCTTCCATTGACAGAGTCCTGATAACTATGCCAACTCTTGGGAAGTCCTAGAAGAGCTAGGCTCACCAAATCATCATTAGCTACAGTAATTCCTACACTCCCAAGCTCATCCCAACATTGGACAAACTTTGTTAAGTATACCGGAATAGTGTCGTTCTTCTCCATCTTGATCTTCCTGAGTTTATCCTTCAGTGCCAATTTCCTATGGTCATTGCTGATCTGAAATAGATCTTTCAAAGCCTTCCACATTGCATATGGAGTCGCTTTGCCATGGAGACTTGAGACAATGTGGTCTCGTACTCCCTCTAGTAAGATCCTCCTCACCCTTGCCACTTTCTTTTGCCATGCATCAATATTTGCAACATCTGTCACACCGGGTTTAGGAACATAATTTTCAATGAATTCCTTCAATCCATTGTCTTCGAGTACTGCCTCAATCCCGTATTTCCAAGAAATATAGTTAGATCTTCCCTCGAGTGCATACTCCAATCTCAAGCCATTGAAATCCATTTCGATCCTAAATCAGCTATAACACCAAGAAAGTCTTTTGCAAATTCGAATTCTATTCAGTCAGAAACTCAGCTTCTCCTCCACTATTGTGATTTCTTGTGTTATGATACCATGTAAAAATTATACACCAAGCATGTATATCATGGATTCAATCCGATCTAACAATGTGCTAAAGCTAGATACTGAATCACTTCTACAAATCAATTGCGGAATTAAAAACACAATCGCCAATCACATGAAGCAAAGAAGAATCAATCAAACCACAACACAGATAATTTCCCGGGGAAATGTTGTTGCTCAAAACCCCTCTATCATATATTGTATATTCCACAAGGAATCATGAAACAATTACATTTCACTCTTCTCACAAGGGTTTCCTGCAATCTTCCTATCGTCTCACACTGATCCAAACAAAATCGGGCCAACACTTAGCCAATTCTTAGCTCGTTTTCAGCTTGCCTTGCTCACACAATTCCGGATGAATGCAATCCCTATTATTTAGGAATTTCAGCCATCCTCAACTACGTTGAGTATCATGGGCAACCTGTTAATGTCACAATTGATAGTTAACTTCCCTTTAACCTTTGTCTCAACTGGGTCTCCACTGGAACTGATATGCATGCAACTATTAATAGTAAATCATCAGTTGCATGTGAGATAACTGATTGTGAATTAAATAATATTTAATTCACTTGATCTCTCGCTAGTGCAACGAACAGTTATAAGTAGCACAACTGACTTTAACTCACTTAACTAAGTTAATTGATTACACATGCATTAAACTAATGCACCAACTACACTTCGACCTTTGTTACAACTAGAATTACTCTGTGTGCCTCACCAACTACCCTCAACTCGAAATTCATGAGATAAATGAGTTTATCACACTCAGTTAACTATTACAAGTTATTTTGAGATTAGATTACATTTTATTATCCATATTAATTAAGGGATAACTAAAATAGACATGCACCAAATTTAGACCACACCAGTGTAGGTGCTGCTTGGGCCTCCTAGTCCCACACTTAGCGTAGGTGTTGTCATGTTGTTTCTGGATGCCAATTTCACTTTGTCTTGTTGCAAACTTCAACAAGGCCTGTATTAATTGAGCATGAAAACCCATTAAATACCATGTGGCAGTCCTATGCTGGCATTCTTATTAATGGAATAAGTATGAAAACACATTTCACATGTCTGTCAAAATAATAGATAATTCTGATGGCACTAGTCCATTGTTGACCAATAAGGGGATGTATTTATCAATTTTTTTGGTCTCATGCACTGTTTGTTTTATTCCATGAGGGCATGGTAGATTAACAGAGGCGACTAAGTACTGGTCATTTTATATTTTCAAGTGGTGTGTTTCAGTGGTTGAATGTTTGTGGTAAATGAATATGTGTTTTGCTTTGAATTTAGTGGTATGGTATTTATTATTTTTGTCTAAGTCAATGTCTGGTGGATCCCATGAGGGCATGGCGGAATAATAGAAGTGGCTAAATGCTTGTCATTTTTTTTGAAGTAACAGAGGTGGCTAAATCTTAAGACCTTAATGGACATGAAATGGATCAAATTTAGTCCATTTAGTCCATTTCAATTGATCTAACTTTGATCAAATTATTCCAACGGAGGTCAATTATCTACAGATCATATTATCTCAACATAGTTCAAATTCTTAAATTCAGTTGATCAACATTTGTTCTTTGACCATCACACTGACAATTAACAAACATTCTCAAATCAAGTAAAATTGGATGTAATTGTGTTGAAGAGAATGGTATTTTTATCATTTTCAATCCTCAATATGATGAACTCGATAATCCTTAATTGTGTATAAGTTTAGATTATACTATGAAACCAATCAACATATTGCATCCCTTGTCCAGCCTTTGATGGAACTGATTTTCTTTGTTGAACTTGCACCTTGCACTATGGTTGAAGGTGGCTCTGTGGTTGATGGGGGGATAGCATGATCTGCTACCACAATATCCTTTTCAACGACATTGATGGGAGCATTGGGAGCATTCACATCACCCCCCCATCCTCATCTTATGAACTAGTCCACAGTTGGACCCCCCTTGTCCCTCACCTCCTCCTATTCCTTGTTCGATCTACAATAGAAACTCTTGGCATGGCTGCAAAAACCTGCAGATTTACCACAAAAATCTGATTTAAAAAAAATGTTGATTTTTCTCAGTAGTTTGCCAATCATTCATGAACTAGATTACATATACAAAACTCTTGCAAATAAGTATAGAATTAATAATACCATGTCAAAATTGTATTAGAGTACAACATGAGTAAGAAATTTGATAAGTATTAGAGTACAATTGTATTTATGTATGACTTCTAATATCATCATGAGAATGATAAGTAATATGTATTGACGGTTAACAACATGATGTCTTTTGTTGTTTGTTGTGAACTCTTGCATTTTTTTAGGCAACTTGGTATTTTACTCAATAGAGTTCAAGTTGCTTCTGAGCATATATTGTCTTTTCAACAAGGATTTTATCTTAATGCTAAAACTAAAACTAGCAATCCATTCATATCAATGAAGAATTTTGTCAATTCTTCGTTAAATTGTTTATGGATTTTATTCATGGCATTAAGTGAGTGTTGTCCTGTTGTAGTTTACAATCCCGGCTTCATTAGTTTGATGATATGATTGGTTATTCTTACAAATGTATATACTTTTGATAGAAAACAAAGTTCTTGGTCTATACTAGTATGTTTTGGTGGTTTTTTGTCATCTTTGTAAATGTTTTCTTTTTCTTTTATACGAGCATAGTCAAGTTTGTATTTATTATTGCAAGAGAAATCCAAGTGGAGTAACTCACATGCTATAATATTTTGGTGTTTAATATTGTTTGTGTATACTTGGGTTGATCTCACTGTGTTATGGGATTTTAGGGACATGTTGTGTAGGCCGTTTGTGCCTTGCAACCCTAAAAATCCTTTGATTGTCTAGATATATTCTTTATAATTGTCATAGGAAGCTACTTGCCATAGGTTCTACATCATCAAGTTATTACCCAGTTCAATTGTCCCAGTGACTATAGCTTAGTGTTTTTAGTTATCTCCTTGCATCATTGTGGTCATTTTCTCATTATCATGCGTATTCTCTATGTCTGGACCTTCATATGACTTGTGTCCATCTATCTCACATGTGCAACATTAACTTTGGTGTCGATAACCACCATATCCTCTTCCATGTCCTTTGAAGAATTAACAATCTTTCACCTCTATTTGTACATGTTACGATGTTTTCTTCTATCTCATCTTCCTTCTTCTTGTGCATAATTTCCATTTTCTCTATGGAATTATGATCTCTACCTTCATTGTCAACACTTCAGCTTTGTACACAATTTCTTACTCATGTTGTACTCTTACATAGAATTCATTTCTAGCTTTCTGTAGCATGGTTGTGGGATTTTCTTAATTGATTTGTCTATGTTGTGAGGATATTCTAAGGTATGCTGCATGTTATTGATGATTGGAGTGTTTTCTTCAATCACTTGTAATTTACTTCTCCTCAGCAATGACCTATTGTAGGCTATCGAAAAAAAATCAGGTCTGAAGCATTGTTATTATGGTAGTCTGATATTTAATTACAGGGGTCAGATTTGTGGTTACAGTGGCATTGAAATTGGTTACTAAACTGGAAGATATTGTTATTTTCATCTTGAGAATTATTTAAGGGTTGATCCCATCATTAATTGTGTCATATACAATTTCTAGTAAGCTACAACAATCCATGTTTCATTGACAGTGGTACATTGAAGGACTAGTACTTTGTTGAGTTAACATACTCGAATTCTGGCTTTTGTCCCTAGCCTAGTCAAGGATATTAAATTTCACATATATAATTCAGATTTGAGGTTCCAGTTGCATTGAAGTAGGTTACTAAACTGGAAGGTAACCCTTCTTCATTACCTCTAGGTTCCACTTCTATTAGGGCTTTATCACCTAAAATGAGTGTTTGGGATGTAACACACTGTTATTGTTGGTCGTGGGAAGGGGTTTCACAAAATAAAACCATAAATATTTGCTTCAAAGAAGGATAGTGATTCGATCTACTAAGTAGGATAATTGGTCCCATTCATTCAAGGAATTGTCCACTTTGAAACCATTGGTCTTAGTCACAACAATAAGAAGCCTGAAATACTAGAGCCTTCTATATTTATCCTTTATAGGACTAAAGGGTAGTAGCCATAGGAGACTTTAGGAAAGGAAGCACTGGCCATAGAGAGGTTTCAAACTTCTAAAAATCCTTGAAAATCCTAAAAAAAGGAGATGATTCAAGAAAACTTGAGCCCTGTAGTCACAAGATAACTTGAGTGATGCCACTAGCCAATAATTTCATATAATATATAGAGCTAAGAGAGTAAGGTTACACACGTTGTAATATGATGTTAAGATTCACAAGTGAAAGTACGAGAATATAACCAAGTTCATATCTAATACATGATTGTCTGTTGCATCTCATTTGTCTAATCCCTTGTAGTTATGCTCTTGCAATCTTGTAGTTATCTCGTCTTAATTTGATAATCTAGTAATTAAAAGACAAATTCTAATAAGCATATACAAGTGATAAATAAACATTGGTATCATTATTAATTTAAAAATGACATTAATATACCCATGTTTCTCAACTAAAATAATGATAAAGTAATCAATATGATAACATTATTCTACAAAAACCTGTATGTCTCCAGCAGTTGATGGATAGAATCAATGTAACATTGTGCACACACGTTGTTTGTATGTCTCCAACAACTGATGAATAGAATGAATGTAACACTGTCTGAACACTCTGATTGTATGTCTTTAGTAGTTGATGAGTAGAATGAACATTTCAAATGAAAAATAAGAAGGGTTGATGTTTTATAGTTTTTGTTTTTTGTTTTTGTTTTTATTTATTTAGAATTTAATTGGTAGGGAATATTGACATGGATTTCCATCTCCCAAATTCAAATGTGTGTTCTCGATTGATTTGTACATGATCCAATAGTTGATAAGATTTCATGGTTGATCTTTGTGCTTTCCTTTGTTGAATGGTGCCATTTATTATCTTCAATAGGTTGAATGGTTAAACACACATGTAGATATGGCTGACACACATTTCACCTATTCTTGTGTAGGTATTACCCAATAATGGGATGTGTTGCTCCGATGGAAATCAATGGGTGATTGTTTGATGGGATAGGTGTACTCCTCGATAAAAATCAATGGAATATTTTGTAACACATTTTGACTTAATGTTGAGATTTTGTGTATTGGGGTAGCATCGGATGTGATCTAGCCCTGAAACTTTGTGGGGGGTCTAAGAAGCACATCACCTCCAAAACCTAGAAAGTGTTTGGAGAAATTTCATCTGGTGTTGAAGTTATTCAAATAATTATTTTTTTTAATGAGGACCCTAAGTCTAAACTTAGGAAATTAGAAAAAATTAAAGTGAATTAATTAAACACATGTGCTGAAATGTTCTAAGTGACGCAGATCAAGCAGTATTTTAATATTAGTTGTCGATAAGAGATTAAATAACGACCGTTGATGTATCAATGAAAAAGTATAAGAGAAAGGCTTGAGGGTCAGTTGGAGACATACACACGAAGGTAGAGCTAAGAGACTGAGTTGGAATACCAGGGCGGGTTTGCTAAGAATTTCGAGAGGAGTTTTCTGCAGCGAGGGGTAGTATTGGTTGAGGGAATGATATGATTCCAGAGTCAAGAGTCAGTAAGAGGCAGATGAACGACAATTAGGGACAACACAGAGGATCAAGGGCAACAACAACAACTATGTAGCAATTGCGCAACACAGAGGCTTTAGCCGCTACGCAGGTGCTACGCAAGCCTAGGAGGGGCAGCGCTGCAGCTTCAGAAGGCTTCCATAGTTACACAGAGGCCTCCAGAGGCATCGTAAGGACTGTGTCACCTAGTCTGGGGTTAAGCAGTCCCCTTCTGAGCAGCACAGGGGCACACAGAGCCTATTAGGGTTGACGCTGGGGCTTTAGGGGTAGCGATGGTGTTTCTAAGGCCGGAAATTAGCTGAGTCTTTTAAATCCCATTTGAGGGTGTGGATCAGTTAAGCTTTTGGTCTCGGAACAGTAGGTATTGCTGCAGATCTATTATTTTCTCTGTTGGGTGCCCAGATTTGTTGTACTCAAATTCTACATAACAATAATAAACCCTCATATTTGTTGCACCGGTTTTCCCGCATTGGGTTTTTCCAGAGACTATTGTGCGAAAAATCTGTGTCACTTTGTTGAATGAGCGTATTATTCAGTAAATAATTAATGTATGTCACTTTGTACCATTTTATTTTCCATTTACGAGTGTTGTCTCCTCATTGAACGGGGCAACTGCAATTTTGGACTCAAACTGTAATGTAAAGTTACCTTTCTTGAACGACACAACTACAAGTTTGGACTCAAACTATAATGTAAAGTTACCTTTCTTAGCATTTAAGATTATCAGTGTGTTCAGTATGTGCTCATTGAAAATTGGTATAAGTTGAATAACATATCATTATTGATTTTTTGAAATTAGAATTGATCTTGCTTAAAAACTATCTTTTACATAAAGTACACAACTATACACCACATTCCTTTTATAGAAAGGACACCAATAAGAATATTGCTGGTGGCATCACTGTGAAGCCGTGTTAAATTTGAATATTGTTGGTGGCATGGGGTGTGCTTTCATGGTCAAACTACACAAGCGCATAAGAGGAGCTTTGGGCGGTCTACTTCCCTGACAATGGACACTCACACTCTCAAGGCATATTCCCATTCATACTTAACCCCCAACTCAGGATTGGCTTTGAGGAAACAAGGTTAGGCATTGATTTTTTTTCTTGTCGGTTTGAGTTGGTGCGAGCTTTTATTTTATTTTTTATTTTTATTTTTTTCTATGTAAGACTAATTCTATTATGTATAAAAAAGTACTAGTACAAAAACTGCCTCAGCGTCTGCTGTGAGAGCCAGACCACTGGGCTTGATAGTCAAGCTGGTCATAGATAGTCTGGATCGCCTAGAATGGGAAACCGATCCTGTTAACATCAAAGTCTTGGCCGCCCTTAAAAGGGAAACCGACCTTAAGTTCATGCATACCAAAGTAACAAAGATATAGAAACTGAAAATAACCATCAGCCATTCCGGCTGAGTCTTGAAACCAGAAAGCAAAAAACTCCAACAATGATTAAACAAAGAAACCTGGAGAGTTTGAAAACTGAGCTTGTCACCCTTCATGTGCTGGAGACATCGGTTCCTTGACGATCTTGCATGCATATTCATAATCTTTGCTGTTGTCGTCCATTCCAGCTTGGCTCACATCCTTCAAGTCGGAGTCTTCATCTGCTTTACATAGCGCATAATGAGGAGGGAGAATGGAAGTCGCAGGGAGGACTGCTCTGCCAGTGGAGCAAGGGGCATGAGGGAGCGAGGGAGAAGCTGAGTGGGCGGGAGCGGGATAAGGGATCTCTTCGTGGAGAGTGACAGTGATAAGAGCAGAAATGATGGACTGAATAGAAGTGCAATCGAAACGAAGCTCAGCATGCTGGGTGGTCTGCCGAATGAATGTCCCAGCATGCGCGCTGCTAGAAGGAACAGAGGCTGAAGGATGGGTAGAAGGGCCAGCATGACCAGAATCCAGGGTGCGCCCACGTCCTCTTCCTCTTCCCCTACGCGGAGCATGAGGCTGGACAGGCTCTTCCCTGGCGGAGGAAGATCTTGAAACGGAGGAGGGCGTAGGGCGAATAAAAGAGGCATGGCCCCGACTAACTCCTCGTCGGCTTCGCATCCTTTGGCGGAGACGAGGCATGGAGAAGGGAGCAGGGCGAAGGTGACACGAGAAGGAAGAACCGCTGGAGAATCCAGGAGCCCTGAGAGAAGAGTGAATACCATAGAGGAGAGCCAACTGAGCACTGACAGGAATGTCTGGACCTCCAGAAAGATCTGCAGAAGCGCAGGTAGGAGGATTGACACTGCAAAAGGGGGCTGTGAGAGAAATGATGCCCAGGGAGAGTCTCCAGACATGTAAGAAGGCTGCACTGGCGACCGGTTTGGGTTCTTACGCTGGAATCTGCGAAGCCAGGAGGGCATACATCATGGAGGGGAGTCGAAGATCTCCCACAGCAACCACAGTCATGCGCGCATGCCATATTGAGAGTCGAGGCCAGGAGAACCGCCATATGAAATGGCATAGCGGAACAATTAAGAGGGTGATCGCCTTCCCGAGGTGGCGAGTTAATGGCTTCATTAATACTGGTACAGGGAGCCATATGGGCTTCCCATGCGGGCTCCTTCGGGAGCAGCGCAGGGACCCGAGTCCCATCAAGCCGCTTCAACATCCGCATCCGGAAAGGAACAGTCTTTGTGCACCAGCATTGTGCAGTTCTGAAACATTTCTCCTTCATGGATGATGGAAAGGGGGCCATGAGTGAGCGTGCTGGTGCTATCAGTTCCAATGTTGGCCAAGAGATCTGCAACTTTGTTGCCCTCTCTTTTGACATGGGTGAAGGAGACTGTGCTGTTGCTTTGAAGCCAGTTGCAAATCTTGTCTATTCTAGCAGCCAATCGCCAACTGTGAGCCACTTTTGCAGGATTGGCTCCCCATAGAAGCTGGTTGACCATGTTGATGAGAACTTGAGAATCATAAGGTAGGTTTAATTTTTTTAAGACAATAGCTCAAAGCCATGAATTGTGTGCATGCCACCAAACCGTCCCTTCTTTGCTAGTGATGGTGAATTTATATATGTAACTTCCTCTTGGATGAATAGGGCACTGGGTTATAAACTCAGGTACATCAACCCACCCTGTGTGGAATTGATGCACTCCATGCCTGCAAGCAAATACAAATACAAGTGTTTACAAATACTCATCTTATGGCATTTCTCAATATTGAATGCATTAATATCCATGTAATCTATAGGAGTTAGAAATGTACTACTGGATTGTAGCGGTAAACTGCACTTTGTTGCAGACTTTGGCTCTAAGAGTATCTTCATTCCTAACATGGAGCGTTAGACCAGGGAATTGCTCGTTAATGGTGATTATGTTATGTAATACACATAGCTTCCTCACAGGCGTAGATTGAAGCTGGATTTTCAATCATCCAACCACAAAGCATTAGTTTAAATAACAAATCAGCAATTGGAAGGCGTGCATAACATTTCATATTCTTTGATCACTTCCTAAACATCAACCAAGCGACACGAGGTCAAATATGACTGGCACCTTATTTCTCCCCTCCCAATTATCACATATATAAAACCGGAAAGGTAAAATAATACTCAACGTGGGACACAAGGGTCAAAACAAATATTCTCTGTCGAAGAACACATCCCTTTAATAAATAATTAACACATATAAAAATTCAGCCATTGAAAGTAATTCGAAGGTGTACAGCGAATTTGTGACTATGTAGCTTCGCATGTGCCAAGGCTGTCATCAGGGTCAGGAGTAAGAGGATCCGGAAAAATCTGGCTGCAAATTGTTGAGTAGAACCACATTGATTAAACACCTCCATTACTATATATATATATATTTTCCTTTCACAAGAGAAAAAACACTGTTTTGATTATAAGAAAAAAACAGTCCATGAATCAATATACATATATTGATTCATGTCTATAGATCGTAATCCAATTTATTATCCAAAGAAAAAAAGTGCCCCATCCCAAACAATAATAAGCAGCCCCATGTCACCATACAGAAACAGGATATAAAACCAGTATGAACCTCCTGATAAAGTCGAATTCTAAGAAGTATCCAAGTTTACCAGAGGCTTCTAAAAACAGGATGAATAAGCAACTAGTAAAAAAGAAAAGCAAAGTATAGTGGTCGGACGTCCATTTGATATCCATACCAAATCAAGCACTCATAACCCATTGACCAGCATCGCTTAAAATGTAAGCAGAGGGATGACCTGTCTATATGGAAAAAACACTATCATATCGTGATGTCAGGCTCATTGTGTGGGATATTGCAGAGTTATATACGCCCCCGACTGACAGCAGTCCATGTGAGAATATATATGAAAAAAAAAACCCAGGCTCGCTTGAATCCAAAATAATAACCAGCTACAGCATCCGAACTGTACACAGCAAAATGTTTTGAAAGATCAGGCTCGCTTGAGATCCAAAATAATAACCAGCTACAGCATCCAAACTGTACATAACAAAAAGTTCCTGAAGAGGGCATAGTTGATAAGCAGTGAAGAGCATTATACGGAGACCATGTGAGAAGGGATCCTACGAGTATCTGAAAGAAGCCATCTCCCTGTTGTCCCTGTAGAGTTTGACTATAATGAATCCAAACGAAGCTGCGGATATATTTTGCATAGGATGCAAAATATGAGAATGGCCTCTTAATATCTAGATATCAGAAAGAACTCAATTTAACTGCAAAGGAATTAATCCAATATGACGCTCACACTGAAATCTATTATTGGGAAAAGACTAGTCTCAACTGATTGAGAGATGGCAAAGGAAAAACATAGATATGGATTGCAAAAGAACGACAGACACAAGTATTTATATATGTAGAATAGCAATTTAACTCAGATTACTGTTCGTTGAATTTGTTAAGAGTTGCTAGGAAAGCCTAATGTTGGTGAAGTTAGGCATTGAGATACAGACTTCGTCATGGTGTGCTTCATCTGAAAAGAGTGTACAGTGGAGTAGTTGAACCAAAGTAGCTTAAGAGAGAATACAACTGTCTAGGTCTCCCTCCTTCCCACAAACTTGAATAATATTATTATAATTTTTCAATCATATATTTAGTCGAATCTAAAAGCTCATAGATGATTCCATTCCATAAGTATTGCTATAATTAATGCGAGTCATTTTCTGCATATCATTGGCTATCACCCTGTCCATGGTTGTGTCGAAACTTGTTCATCATGCCTATGTGGCGAAGCTGGTCTAAAGTATCCATCTAGACGATTGTTCCTCATATTAACATTTGGTCACAACATTTTACTGGCTTTTTCCATTGTGTATAAATCTATTGCTTGCCCATGAAAGTTGGTTTTTGATTTTCGTCAACTGTATTGAATAAGAGAGATTTAATTATGATTTCATCAATGATTGATTATGAAGGGTCAATTTATTATAAGAATATTATTTTTGAAGAACAAAATTTTAAACATAAAGTTTTTGGACAAAAACTATAAAAATCCAAAATGTCAAAAAAAATCATGTGGCCTAGAAATCTAAATTCCAACCCTGAATAGACGTTGAAAACCTTGTGATTCGATCTTGAAACGAGAAAACTCGTCAATATTGAATTAAATTTTCATTGATTTCTATTAGGGAAAATGGGTTTGTCCAAACTGTTCTGTGCTTGGACAGTGGGTATTCTTCGATTTGAAATCTCTGGTTCCCGACCCAATGGCTGTGGATTCATGCAATTCCACTATCCATCGCACGAGACCTATGCTATCTTTTCATGCCACTGTCAATGAAATTCCTGACTTCACCATATCCTGCACCTAAACGAATCCTCCACGGGCACAAACTATGGCCACATTCGCAGTTTCCAGGCATACTGACTACACTGTGAGCATGGAAAGACGAGGCGAGTCCATTTCTGTTGCAGTTTCCCATTTTCTTTAGCCGGGGAATTTTTACGTGAGAGGAACCTCGGGGTTTGGAGTTTGCCAATGCAATTTTAAAGAGTAGATTTTAGATTAATTGGGGCTTTTTTTCAACTGAAGAAATCACTCGAAATCACTCAGGGAGCAGATCTCATGCGTCAGCCTAGATTTCAAAGGGAGCTGGTACATGACCGGCAGCAAAAGCTCAAGCTCCAGCGCGGGCACCTGTAAGATCAGAGACTACAATGCTGTCATCCGGTGCAGATACCACAGCAGCCACGACTTCTTTGATGCCTCTCTCAACCCACCAGTTATGTGCATCTAGAATACATTGCAATCTCCTGGAAGAAAAGTCAAGATATCTAAGCTGGTATCTGCGGACCTAGGTGCGGCTTTTTTGTACGCCTAGAGCAGAATAACGGCAAGTGCAGAGCTGATATGTTCTGGAAAGAATGCAGATCTGAGAGGTTCTGGAAAACACTCTCTGTGAGTACTATTGGAGGTTTGTGCAAATTCAAATGAAATATTATATTTTTTGAAGTGTGTTTTGGGGTAACTTTTCTCATCAAAATTATTGTTGAGATTTGCTGGAATTATAGATAGGGATTTGTTGGAATGACAAGTTTGAATTGTGAATTTTCCATAGTTTATTTGTTATATTTTTTGGAAGGTTTTTTTTGACAACTTTTCTAGTGAAAATTGATGAGACTCTCTCACATAGATTTGTTGGAATCACAAGTTTGAAGTGTAAACTCTTGACACTCCAAATACCCTTGGGTTTTTTAGGATGCTGAATTCAAATATGCAATCAAAAACACATTTTGAACAACAAAAATGAAGATTTGATTTAAAAAAAATAAAAAAAAATCAGCCAAAATCTCAATATAATAATTAGGCAATGCCAATGAAATAAATATAATGTCTATGACCATTGGCTTCAACTTCCAATGTCTTGGGCCTCGATAAGTAAGACTTCCAGGGAGGTCGCTCATCCCAAAACTCCTCTAGCTCCACTTAACTGTGGAGTTTTCCCCACAATCAAGCCCTTGGGCTTGGATAAGTAAGACATCCAAGGAAGTCACTCATCCCAAAACTCCTGTGGCTTTTGCACCAGAGACACTCTTCAACAATATGGAAGTGATGTTGTAATGTCATGTTATGCTATGTTATCTCAACATTTTGACTCGGTAAAATTACATAAAAATAAGGAAAACAAAATTATTAATTGAAATATTTTGACTCTACATAAAAATAAAATAAAATAAAATTAAAATAATAAAATATAGACAGTGATTAGGTCCAGGAGTTGTCTTTAGTGCGACTTTTTGAAGTTTCAGGTGTCGGAATTCGGTGAAAATTTTTGAGGTAAAATCTTGGTTTTTGTTATTCAAACTGGTTTTTTTTGACTCTATATATGGATTCAGCACCCTCAAAAACCTCTAGGACACTTCAATTGTGCAAAGTTAGCAATCAAACTTCTCTTTTCGATTAGGTCCATGATTAAGGCACTCTTGTTCAATTCCCCGTCCTATTCTGGTGTTGTTTTTGGACATGACTTTGATGTAGCCTCACCAAGCTTACAACTAATAATAATAATAATAATATTAATAATAATAGTTACTAATTATTAATAATTAAAGCAGTCTAGATCCATCTTAACTCTAAATTTATCAAAAGGGATTAAATCTTGAAAAAAGGTTTACACCTCCATAGATTTGATTAAAATTAATAATAATAGTTATTAATTATTAATAATTAAAGCAGTCTAGATCCATCTTAACTCTAGATCTATCAAAAGGGATCAAATCTCGAGGAAAGGTTTACACCTCCAGAGATTTGATTGATTCAAAGTTAAAGATAAATCTACACTAGCTATATCTATTTAATAAACCTAGTATTTGTTATCCATACCATAAATCCCATTTAAAATTCTACATAGTGTTGTTTTCCCTGCTTCATTGTACCAATATAGATTCATCTTAACCACCGTTCTAGCAAGAGCCCAGGAGCATCAAATCTTTTGAAGTATAAAACCATTTTTATAATGTAAAACTTAAAAAAAATGTAACACGCACACACACATATATAATTTTTGAATACATAAATAGATTCTATGGAATAAAATACCTTAAACATGTAATTGCAATAAATAACCAGCTTAGATCCATCTAACTCTGGATCTATCATGCGCCGAGAGGGATCAAATCTCTCGAGGTGCAAACCTATTTTTTGAGTGCAAAACTTGAGGAAAGGTTTGCATCTCGAGAGATTTGATCCCTCTTGGCGCATGATAGATCCAGAGTTAGATGGATCTAGGCTGGTTCCAGTCGGAGGCATCAACATCACATTTTTCAGGTTATTAAAATTTTTGTATATTTTTGAGATGTAAGATGGATCTAGGCTGGTTTCAGTCGTGTGCTGCCAAGGAAAATCTATCAAAGATATGATTAATTTTATCAGTAATATGTAAATATATCAAATATTAATATTTCTGAGATTAACTTGGTCATTTTAATTTTAAATTTTCTTAGTTACCTCAGTTCGTTGAAATGATAATTATTGTTAATAACTATAATGATGAAAAATGATGAAATATTTTTTTTAAATGCAAAGTGACAATAATAGTGTTGAAAGATAGAAAATGTGAATAATAAGAACGTACTCATGTTACCATCAATCTCAAACTATTTTCTTCTACTATTCTTATTTCCACCCTTGTTATTTTTGTTATCTTTTCATATCGATTATATGAAAAAGAAAATTTAAATTGTAAACCATTTAAATCTTTAGCTCGATCTGTTGTAGTAAACATGATACCTTGTCTCTCTTTCTCTCCAATATTAATAGCTTAAATTACTATAACACAAAAATCAATCTACATTGTTAATAACTTTTTGTGCTTACACTAAAATCAATGCATATTATTAATCCAATCATTTTAATATTAATGTACTGTCATATATCCAATTACATCAAATCATAAATCAACATATACATTGAAATCAATGCATTTAATGCAAGCAATCAAATAAGATTAGAAAATAACTTCTACAATGAAATCAATGCACCTAATGCAATCAATCAAATAATATTAGAAACCAACATCTACACTGAAATCAATGCATTTACTCAAAGCAATCAAATAGGATTAGAAATTGCCATCTACACTGAAATCAATGCATTTAGCGCAAACAATCAAATAGTATTAGGAATAATCTACATTGAAATCAATGCATCTAGTGCAAGCAATCAAATATAATTATAAATCGATGTCTAAATTGAAATCAACACATCCGGTGCAAGCAATCAAATAGTATTAGGAATCATCACCTACACTGAAATCAATGCATCTAGTGCAAGTAATCATATATCATTAGAAATAAATATCTACACTAAAATCGATGCATCTAGTGCAAATAATCAAATAGGATTATAAATCACCATCTCCACTTAAATCAATCCATCTAGTGCAAGAAATATTCTTCCCTCTCTCCACCCTCCATTCATATCTATATCCCCATCCATCTCTTTTTTTTTTGTCTCTATCTCACCCCCCTAATCACACACACTCTCGCACTCCATATATATCATTCTCTTTGTCGATCACCCTCTCTCCCCATCTCTCTCTTCTTCCCTCTCTTCCCCTTCTCTCCCTCTCCCTCGCTAATATCTCTCTTTCCTCCTTTTGTCCTCTCTCTCTCTCTCTCCATCTTCCTTATCACTCACTCTCTCTCTCTCTAGAAACCAACATCTACACTGAAATCAATGCATTTACTCAAAGAAATCAAATAGGATTAGAAATCGCCATCTACACTGAAATCAATGCATTTAGTGAAAACAATCAAATAGGATTAGAAATCATCTACATTGAAATTAAGTCATCTAGTGCAAGTAATCAAATATAATTATAAATCGACATCTAAATTGAAATCAACACATTCAGTGCAAACAATCAAATTGTATTAGAAATCACCACCTACACTGAAATCAATGCATCTAGTGCAAGTAATCAAATATCATTAGAAATAAATATCTACACTAAAATCGAGGCATCTAGTGCAAATAATCAAATAGGATTAGAAATCACCATCTCCACTTATATCAATCCATCTAGTGCGAGAAATAGTCCTCCCTCTCTCCACCCTCCATCCATATCTATATCCCCCTCCATCTATTCTTTTTTGTCTCTCTATCTCACCCCCCTAAACACACACGCTCTCGTACTCCATATATATCAATCTCTTTTTCAATCACCCCCTCTCCCCATCTCTCTCTTCTTCCCTCTCTTCACCTTCCATCTATATCTCTATCTTCCCCTTCTCTCCCTCTCCCCCATTAATATCTATCTTTCCTCCTTTTGTCCTCTCTCCCTCTCTCTACACCTTCCTTATCACTCTCTCCCTCTCTCTCTCTCTAGAAACCAACATCTACACTGAAATAAATGCATTTACTCAAATATATCAAATAGGATTAGAAATCGCCATCTACACTGAAATCAATGCATTTAGTGCAAACAATCAAATAGGATTAGAAATCATCTACATTGAAACCAATTCATCTAGTGCAAGTAATCAAATATAATTATAAATCGACATCTAAATTGAAATCAACAAATTCAGTGCAAGCAATCAAATTGTATTAAAAATCACCACCTACACTGAAATCAATGCATCTAGTGCAAGTAATAAAATATCATTAGAAATAAATATCTACACTAAAATCGATGCATATAGTGCAAATAATCAAATAGGATTATAAATCACCATCTCCACTTATATCAATCCGTCTAGTGTGAGAAATATTCTTCCCTCTCTCCACCCTCCATCCATATGTATATCCCCCTCCATCTCTTCTTTTCTGTCTCTCTATCTCACCCCCCCTAAACACACACACTCTCGCAATCCATATATATCAATCTCTTTGTCAATCCCCTCCTCTCCCCATCTCTCTCTTCTTCCCTCTCTTCACCTTCCATCTATATCTCTATCTTCTCCCTCTCTCCCTCTCTCTCCATCTTCCTTATCACTCACTCACTCTCTCTCTCTCTCCACCTTTCTCTCTCATTTTCTTTCTTCTTACCTCTCTCCTCCTCCCCCTCCAAGTCCATCTCTCTTTCCCTCCCTCTCTCCACTCTCTCACATCCTCTCTCTTCCTTCCTCTCTTTCCCTTTCTCTCCCATCTCTCTCTCTCCCTCTCTCTCTCTCTTCACCCACCAACTATGTTACTATATCCCTCCCTCTCTCTCTCTCTTCACCCACCAACTATGTTACTATATCCCTCCCTCTCTCCTTATATCTCCTTCTCCCCCCTTATCTCCATCTCTCCTTATTTGTCTCTTTATCTCAGCCCCAAACATACACGCTCTCTCTCTGTCTCTCCCTTGTCACTCCTTCTCTCTCTCCACTACTCACTCTCTATATTTCTTATTTCCTACATCTCTCCCCCTCCAACTCCATCTCTCTATCGATCCCTCTCTCCTCCTCTCTCTCGTCCTCTCTCTTCCTTCCTCTCTCTCTCTCCCCTAATCCCTCTCTCTTCTACTGATCTCTCTCTCTCTATCTGTCTCTCTCTCTTGCCCCATCACTCTCTGTCTTCCTCTCTCTCTCTCCCTCTCTCTCCTTTCTCTTCCCACCTCTCTCTCTCTCTTTTTCCCTCCAATCCTCTCTCTTCCCCCATATCTCTCTCTCTTCCCCATCCTTCCTTTCTCTCTCTGCCTCTCTGCTTCATCACTATATGGCTCTCTCTCCTTCTCACTTCTTCTCTCCCCCCTTCTTTCCATACATCTTACTTTGTCTCTTTATCTCACCCCTAAACATACACACTCTCTCTCCATCTCTCCCTTATCACTCTCTCTCTATATTTCTTCTTAGTTATGTAAACTAATGAACATAAATATTCGTAAATATAAAGCAAATTATTAAGTAAATATGAAAGAGGTTTTATTTACTTACCATACCTCTATTTTATTTATATTTTTATTTATTTACCATACCCCTTTTTTTTACTATGGTATTTGGCCCATAGGTTTGTTATATAATTAGATTTTTATTTATAATCTTATTTGATATATTATTATTTATTTACCTTACCTCTTTATGCCTCTTTTATATTTATTTATTTACCATACCTTTTTATATCTATTTTATATTTATTTATTTATTTATCGTACTTGTTTATACCTCTTTTATATTTATTTATTTACCCATGGTATCAATATTAATTTGTCCCATGGTATTAGTCTATAGGCTATTAATAAAACCTCTTTTAAGTTTTAAAATATAAAAAGGTTTATGGAATAAATATAAAGAGTTTTTAGCTATTTTATATATAAGTTTTATATTGCAATTTATTTACTTAGCTTCAGGTAAGTATAAATTCATTTTACAAATATTTAATTAAAAGAAATATTAAAAGGTCACTTGGATTTTTTGATTGTTTGTGTTGAATTAACTCTTTCTGATTTAGGAAATGATATTGACTTTAGTAAAGGAAAGTAAAGATGTTTAAAACTATGGTGGAAATTCAATGTAATTTTTTTGTTAAAGGTAAATTTATGATCCATTCAAATTATATAAATAATACATAATTGTAATACATTGAAATTGATATATGTTCTAACCTGTATGATTTTTATTTTTTATTTTTAATTTAAAACTTAAGTCGACATTTTGTATGAGGACGTGACCCACCTGACATCGGGGTCATATTGGGCTGTAGATGCGCCTCTCGGCGCAATAAAATACCTTAAACATGTAATTGCAATAAATACTTACTTGAAATACTATAACAACAAAAATTTACTTTTTCGATTACTTTATATAATATATAGTCATTATTATATTATTATTATTATTTTTAAGCCAAATATAATATGTAATTTGTTGACATTCAAATAATTTAGTTAAATATATTTTATTTATAGATTACATTTTCTACATTAAAATTTATATTTCTATTAATATATTTTAAATACATTCCAATATACGTTATTTTATAAATGTTGAAATATTTTTTTTTATAATGTATATTAAAGTTTTAAATTATTAATTATTAATAATATTTTTAAAAATTTTCATAATAATTTTATATTAAAAATTAAATTAATTAGATATTTCTTTATAACCAAGGAATTGAATTTTTTAATCTTTAATTACTTTTTCTCTTACATTGAAATATTTTATTATGTGTGTAAAAATTTTTAGGTGAAAATCACATAAAAGAAATTTGTGTGATTTTCAAGGAAAAATTTTTACACACATTTTATGGATCACAGAAGCCAAATTCCTAATATTTTATTATGGTTTATATATATATATATATATATATATATATATATATATATATATATATATATATGTTAATGTTTTTTCTAAGGTTTGATATTAAAATAAACTAGTTAATATGGATATTAAAATGGTTTATTTACTTATCTAATTGAAATATGAAAATATAAATAATATCAATTTTAATGTTTTTTGTTTTAATTACTTTACAAGAATTTTAAAAGTTGATATAAAATTATAACATTTCATGTAAACATGGAAATATTTTATTTAGAATTGAGAGTGAGTGAAATATTTTTATCATATCTCATTTGTATTGGGTGGGTTGTAATATCAACCACCAATAAAACAAAATATATGGAGTGAGACTACATTTTATAATAATTTTAACGAGTTAAATATGTATATTTGTTTTTTAATTTTGATTATGATCAACATTGTTTTTTTTAATTTAAAGACTATTTTATTTTTCTTTTAAAAGAGACATGTGTCAACCCCACTTCATATTGGATTGTAGAATAAACCTCTCCGCTCAATTAAAACAACTGTCCTAAAAAACAACTCGATTTCTCTCACAAGAGGTGAAAATCCTACACTAATATTTTTCATGTTTTTATAACATTAAAAGCAACATTTTTAATGAACATTAATTTGATTGCTTACAAAAGAGTTGGTTTTACTTCAAATTGTTTTTTTTGCAAGTAAAGTGTCAGCTTTTCGATTAATCTATATTAGCATGTAAACTTTTAGTAGAAAAAGTTAAATTAAGTAGTGAAAGGCTCATTAATCAATGTAAAGTATTTGATAGAAATATATATATATATATATATATATATATATATATATATATATATATATATATATATATATAAAAGGCCACAAGATCTATTCCCATAAAGTCTTGCAATGGTTTTTAACAATTAGATACATTCCCATCGAGAACTCTACAATTATTAACAATTAATATTATCCTCAATCTTAAACATAAGGGAAGAGTGGGGAAATCCTAAGCGTACTAATGAGGTACTAGATTTCTCATTTTGAATGCTTATACATGGGAGATGTTGAGAATTTAGAGGGCTTGTGATTAATTCAAATTCTCTTCTTGATAATTACTTTTGAGCTTACTTGAGTTACTTATGTCTTCTCTTGCTTAGCTTACTTAGTCTTTCATCAAGTCAATTACCAAATTA
Source organism: Pinus albicaulis (assembly GCA_034641835.2). Classification (NCBI taxonomy): domain Eukaryota; kingdom Viridiplantae; phylum Streptophyta; class Pinopsida; order Pinales; family Pinaceae; genus Pinus; species Pinus albicaulis. The sequence goes on along the minus strand of CM076575.1, from coordinate 987,931,312 downwards.
CAAAAGACATAAATTTAGGCTCTTCGAGCTAGGGAAAAGCCTCTCCCTCTTGGAGAGGAAAACCCACAAGAAATTCTTCTTATAGATCTTCAAATGACAAGTACCATGACCAAGACTTAGACCCTCGACCTATGAATGCCTCCAAGACCTTTTTGTTACTTCTTTGACTTCCTCCAACACTTATCCTTCTCTTCTGCTCCAATCTGCATTGACCTGTACTAGTGCTAGAGAACTCGGTCTCTAATTTTCACTTCTTATTACTTAGTTAACTATTGGATACTGAATCTTCTTCACCTTGCATATACTTATAACTTTATTCCTTTAAGACTGATTTCTTCTTTAGGTCATTGTCTTCAGGTATTGTAGGTGCATCCACAATCTAACCTTAGGAAAATTAGTAAGTCCTTCAAACAGATCCGAACTTTGACTTTGCTTATGATTCACGTTCTTTTCTCTACTTGGTGTCACAAAGGAGTATGAAATACTTCTGTGATATCCGCAGATTCTTCCTTGAAAAAAATGATGTGATACCTCAGATGAGTCTGCACAGTAACCCTGTACCAGATCTCAACAATCTGCACTTATATACTTCTTTAATTCTGCACCTTTTTAGCCTTATGAAATCTACAACTTTATCCTCTGAAATCTGCACTTTATCCTCTGAAGAGTCCACAATTTTCCTGTAAAAATCACAGAGAAAATCAACAATTATTTTTTATCCCAATGAGCCGCAATGACTAGGGTATATATAGTGCACAGTCTGGCTTTTAATCCGACCTTACAACAAAATTTTAGGCCGACTTCATTACTGATTATCAACCAACTTTATTACATCATTTCCAGCGTTGAATGAGAGTCGTCTTAAGGGCTGTTATGAGCCTTTCTTCCACAAGGTTTTGGAGGCTGTTAGAACCCTATAATTTACAGTATCACAAGGTGACTATGTAATTTCTCTTTGCAAAATTTTCATACTGTACATAGATGTCAATATTCAAAATATTTTCCAAAACAAGAATCAAAGGAAGCAAAGGCAACAGAGAAGTAGTTAAGGAAGAAAAACAACAAAGGCAGAGTCGTGAACGTGATTAGGTCAAGTCGTGCACGCGTTCAATTTGAGTTGTGAGCGCTAAAGCAGGTCAAGTCGTGAAAGCGAGGAAAGTATTATACGAACAACTAAGAAATGTATGGGCACAACCAAAGAAACAAGGTCGGAAAACCACAATAAAGGAGCAGTGAGGACTATTGGATCTAAGCAACGATAAACGATGGAGATTTAGTCGCAATCGCAAATCGCAAGTTTTTCAGGATGGGCGCAAGGGTAAAGGTTAAAGTCAGCGAAATGCGATTTGCGATGAAGTGGGACCCATTCACCCTTTCACCCACCACACCTCCTTTCCATTTCAATCCCCTTAAAAAATCATTAAACCTTGCCTTTTTTTTTTTTTGCCTTTCCGCTTTAGCCTTTACCTTTACCTTTCATTGTTTCCCCTACCACGTCACTTACCTTCTCCCCACACTTCGCACTTCGCGTATTTTAGAGTTTTCCTCCACACTTATAACTAAAACTTAAGAGTTGCGATCTGTGGGCCGCGGTCCGGTCCCACCTTCCCTCCACGTCACCTCCTACTTCGCATTGCATCACCGATTACATTCTTCATAACTTAAACTGTAAATATTACGAAGTGCACGGATGCGATGCAGATTCAGAACTAAAATCTAAGCATTTCAGGTCTGGGTATATGATTTTTTACAATGTTTTGTTCGAAAAAAGGGTTGAAACATGACAAGAAGGATTCAGTTAGCAAATAAACACCAAAGGTCGAGTCGGGCGACAAAGGGCGTTCATGCAGTTGTTATGTTATGGCGATAGAAATGGAAAAGGCAACAAAACACATCAGCACAGTCACTAGTCGATGAAAAATGGCTAGCCCTGCACCAGACTTAATTACCCAACGACAATCTTTTGAAAAGAAGGGCCAGATGTCAGATCCATCATTCGTTGCCTCTTCGGGATCATCACATGCCACCTTCAAGCCTACTTTTGATTTACGAAGAACCACCTGAGTTTTTCATTCTTGAAGAGTTACCAAAATTAATTCCACAACCGGTGTTTTGTCAGATATTTTCTTCGTTCGGGCCTTGCATGGCCATACCTGTTTAATTTTCAGTTGTTTGTAATAAATGAAGTTGGCCAAAGTAGATTAGGGAAACCGACTCAAGTTTTAGTTAAATACTTCTTGAATTTTCATAATCAAGGGTTGGATACTGTTAGCCCCTGCATTGTAAGAAATACTATATTGGAGCACTACAATTTCCGAGTTGGACATCAATAATCAAAGACCGTTTACAAGATTCTTGAGCTATGTCAAAATGGTGATGTGCTAATTCTCTGTTTAAATGTTTCCGTTGTTTTCTCTGCTGTGCATCTATTTATCTAATTGTAAATCAGAAATTTTAGATTAAGATTTGCTGACGGAGTACCTTAATTCTGTTTGCATTTACAATCTTAATGTTTTTTGCTGAAGTATGATTAAAGAATTCTTAACTGCTCTTTAGTCACTACTGAACCTTACTATTTCTTTCACCTCATATTCATACAACTCTAAAGATCCATTTAGCATAGTTAGCTTGCCCTGTGATTCTCTTGATGTTGATGTGCCATTCTATTACACAATATTTTTTCACTGTCCCTGCAATCCCCATCTCGAACATTGGAGGAACATTTCAGTGACTTTTGTGTATTGTCACACCTTGATAAAATTATCATTGTGTCCTTGACATGTCAAGAAAATTTCGTCTGTTGATCATTCCTCAAGCAAACTCTCAAAAACATATGATTTTGGGTCGGCGCTGGTAGGCAGTTATGGCCTCGCGCCCATAGAGAAATTAACACTGGGCCCTGCGCACATTGGCGCTCTATCTTAGTGGGGCACCCGCGCCGAGCTGTTTTTGGAATTTTTTTAAGAATAGAAACGAAGTTTCCATTCCTAACAACTTCGTGAGTGGAGTCATCATGGTTTTTTCGATTGAATAACGTCGAAACCCTCCCTTTGGCTTCTTGTTTCCTACAATTGTGCAACTCCTCAAAGGGATAAGACCTCTCTTCCACCTTATGAGGGATCCCAAACCTCCCTCTCCTCTCCTATAAATACTTCCTTCTCACATTGGTGCAGCTAGCTAAACAATCATTACTATAGTTGCTGTGTAGAATAAGGCAGAGAGGAATCCATTGTCGAGAGAGAGTTTAGGCCCATTGCCTCACCAAGTCCGATCCTGAACGAATGCTTGAGACGTGCCCGACTAAACCCATCGAAGGAGCCTACAATGTCAAGGCATTAAGGTTGTAAAATTCTTTTCTCTATCATTAATACATGAGTGGTTTTTGGTTCCAATTTTGTGTTCGATCATATGCAAAATGTTTGATTCTCCTTGACTAATCGAATAGCTATAAATGAAAGTATGTTTTCGTATGTTGTCACCATTCACTTGATCTTTGTACAGGTACACAGACATTATCATTGAAGGACCGCGACGTGTGAATACAAAGATCATAAGATCGCTACTATAAGCCATGACAAGAGTGTTGGACCGAGGTAAGTTATCTATCCCAACTTAATTTTCATTTATAAGCTAGGAGTCCAAAAGTCCAACATGTCTCCTTGTTGATAGACCCACTCCAAGGCTAGAGGGATCGCCTCTGTCCGCAGAGGGGATTTTCCTGCTCAACAAGTTGGTGACCATACTGGCGAACAATGTGTTTGTAGTCTCTTGATGTTCGTCTAGTGTTTTTCTTTTCTATTCGACTTTGGTCATTTTACTACTTGTCTACTTTGTTTTTCTTGCCTGACTATTTCCAGCCATCATACTTAATCTTAGAGTGTCAAGTCTAACCTTTTCTTAGTGGCTTTTTATCTTTTCCATAGGTTTCTAGCTCGACGATGTTGTTTCTTGAACAATCACGTAGATTGGTGCTTGTTGCCTTTTTGACAAGCATGCCATCCTCTATTTAGCGCGGATTACAGCTTAACATACACGTCGAATCCTGTAGGTTAGGATTTTGGCCTTCTCCCTGAGTTTTTGTCAGTGTGTCTTACCTCTAAGTTGGTTTTTCCTTTTCAATTAGTCCATTTGAAATTGATTTGACTCATCTATCTCGTTCCTCTCAGTTGTTTTCCCATCATCTGATCAGTATGGTTCTAGTATCCTAGGGTTTCTAGGTGTCTTCCGTCGCTTGTTCGGCCACCTCCTCACTGAGCCTTCTGAGTTGAGTTTGAGTCAGTATAGTCTTCTATATTTTCAGCTTGTTGACTGATTGTCTTAGTTTTTCTGTCGGTTCTACGTGTCATCGGGTCGTTGAATGATCATCTTGGTGTTCGTTTAACTCTCCATTCGTCACCTTGAGCGCAGATCATATTTCTCATTGAATCGATTTGAAAGCCCTTGTTTTTCTTGAAGGAATGTGCCTCTGTTTTGAGTGTGTTTGATGTTCGTGTTGAATTGGTCTCTTTGTTTTAGATCGTTTCATTCGAGTTGCTCAAAACTAGTATCTATTTTGTTTTTTAGTGTTATAGTGCATTTTGCTTCTCATTCATCTAAAAGGACAAAATTTGCATTCTTTCTCTTGGTTTGAAAATGAAAAACGTTCTTTTACATTAGTAGATTTTAGTGAACAAGGAAAGATCTTTTCATTTTTTGTTTTGGTTGTCTTAGATGCATTAAGAAAAATTCTTCTTGTATTCGATTGATTGCTGCTTCGTTATGAACTACTACCCCTCTCTTAGCTAAATATTCATCGAATTGGAATGATTTTCTTTCGCATATAGTTGTGCATTAGAGATTTGAGATTACATTCGATAAGGCCTTGAAACTGCAACATTAATTCAAGATTAACTTTAAAATGAACTCAATCAACCTAAAGAAGCATTGAAACCTAACGCTCACATTTAGAGGTCTAGGTTAGTGACGTGTTACAACGTCGTTAAACCTAGTAGCTGTCGTTCGCCATCTAGCATTAGACAACACTAGCATAGAATTGTGCTCCCCGTACCATCGAGTATATAAAGGGATACCCTCATAGGTTGCAATCCTTTATCCATAGGAATCCGAGTCTGCCGCCCTGTAACTGTGATACACCGAACACAACATTCGGGGAGATTTCCTGCACGTACGTTAAGTCCTTGGCCATTTCTCTTTCATTTGATGACTAAGGTGTATATTGAAGTTCATGGAAGCTTGGTACACCCTCTTGCTTAGATTTCCCAAGTAGTCATTTTGGTCTTTTCGTGACTCTCTAAAATTGAAAAGATCATCAAGCACTTTTCCTTTCACGCTCGTTCAACCTGAAAGTGACTAGAGTCACCTTTTGCCTTTTTCTTGACTCTTAAAATATGAAAAGGCAGAGTTTTGTTTCAGTGCCATAAAATTGATTACCTACGATCACACGCCCGTTAAAGTTATTTTCTTGGCTTGTTCTTAAGTAATTCCTTAGTGTTTGGTCTTGAAGCCTCGAGTTGGTCATCTTGGTTTTCTCCTTTTTTTTAGATAAAGTCACGGTGGCAGAATTGCCAGTTTCGTCATCCCCTTCATTACCTCGTAGTGGAGATCCTTCTCCTGAAGTTTCTTTGGGTGCACCTCAGCCTACTTGGCCTATAGGTTACGAGAATTCTATTGTTCTGAGTATCCTACCCCTTGCTACTCGATCTCCTCTTGAGGAACCATTTGATATCAATTGGCAACCTCCGGACGATTGGGCTAGTTTTAGAGACGAAGAAGAATATCCTCCTCTTACCACAGAACCACCGGCCTCGGAACTTCTTGAATCACCATTAGCTCATGCTTTGCTTGCCATAGCTCATCGCCTTTTTGTCGACAACATGTCTTCATCCGACATGGATGCTTTGAGTCCCATCAATAGTGAAGAGACTTATATTTCTATTGGAGAATATCAATTCCCTCTGGAGAATTTGCATCCACGTGCATCATAAGTTCAAAAAATATATATGTTTTGGTTACATCCTGAGACATCATGTCTCTCAAAAAATATGCAGAAATAAAATCCTAGGCGTCTAATCAGCATGATGCTCATGATAGCATGTCACTGCCCGCACAAGTTTCCTCAGTAAGTGATGAACATGGTTAGACACCCTCGAAATGTGCCTCTATTATGCACGAGGAACATCGTCAAATCTTGTGTAATCTAGGATTCTACTGGTGAGTCCCTCCAGGTTGCATACTATATCCTCTTCCTCGCTTCCCTCGCCATGAGGGGCCACTTAGAAATCACGAGGGACCCTTCGTGCTATTGGAGACATCCCTGCAGGTCTTTCTGGGTCAACATCTACAAATACATGGATTAACATCAGAACATATATCATAAAAAATATCATAATACTCATCAAAATAAAAAAATGAGTCTTACCCAATGCTTCATCCCAATCCTCTCCTTCCAGGAGTGGGAGATCCGCATCACCCATGAAGTCCGTGCCAGTATAGGGCCAGTCCTCCATGACAATAAGTTGTCGGCAGAGCCAGTCAAAGAATTCTGGTCTCCACGACATCTGTTGACTACCTCCTGCTCTAGGCATCAAATCCGCCCAATAGACCATCCATGGCTCTCGCGTTGGTGGTGCAGGGACTATCACCTCCTAACGTTGAAAGATTGGTAACCATTCCAAGATGAATGGTACCAATATGGACCCATAGATGAACTATTTCAGCTTGCTGTTCTTGCATTTTGTTAGTCGGCGTTTTAGATTGATGGTTACAGCCTCTGCCCAGTTGAAAATGGTTGGGACCATACAATATATGGCAAGTAGTAGCTGTGTTTTTGTGGCTTCATGTGGAGCTTGAGATCTAGCATCTCGAGTGATGGTGTGAAGCACTACTTTTAGTGCCAAATTGAGAATGGTTTGAATATCCACTTTCCCGCTCTTTGATCTGTTTTTTTCCCCTCAAAAAACCCTGTCTATGAGCATGCTCATGTTTTCCATTATAGGCTGGGTACCTATCAGGATTGGTGTTACTCCCCTCTGTGATAATCTAGGAATGAAGTATATGTCAGAGACTTCAATCTCTAACTCCTGATCGTGAATCACAAATCTTTCCCGATCAATGTCCCATACATTGATTAGATATTGTAATAGCTCCGGATGAGCTTGAAGACACGGTGCCATGAAGAATTTTAAAAGCCCACAGTCCCTTAGAACATCCATGCATCTTACATTTATCATGGCTTGCTCATCTTCCTCTCTGTGTTCTCTTTCCTTCCATTCGATCACCATTTTTTCTTTCAAACACCAGCAAAATGATCAGTCAAAATATTAACTATTGAGTTGTTTAAAATGGGCCATTTAGTAGAATTTGGAAGCTAAATATGTTGCAGCGATTGGTGCGACTATTTTAAAAACAGCCGCGCCCATTGGTGCATCGCCGTTGAATTTCAAGGTAGGTTGGCATGACTCCATGCCCGGAACTTGCGCCGATTGCCGCACCCATCTTTGAACAAAATCTCCCCAAAAAATGTGAAAAATTGAAATGCAGGCAGTGAAATTGGATTTAAAATGCAGGCAAGGATAAGAGCTCTTACCCTAAGAAAACAGATTCATGATTAGACTTCTGGATTGTCCGCTGCTAGCTCCCCAAGATCATAGTGAAAAATGGTAAAAATGCTCACAAGAGGTAAAAAGTGAAAAGTAATTTATTTTTACTATTTCTATCATTTTATAGTCTTTTCGAAACCCTAATTAGGTTTTTGGCTTATTTTTTACTTATTTTAATATTTTATCTCAAAAAATGGGTTTTACGCGCGTTTCTTGTGTAGCAACAGTTCCTAAATGTGATGGCGATGAAGTGACGAGTTGTATTTTATTACTTTTTCAGAATCGATAAAAACACGAAAAGTCACCCCCTGGAGTCATCTTTCAACTCTTTTCTGACTCTTGAAAATTGAAAATATTATCAAGACTCTCATTGTTTTGAACTTGATAAAGGCTGTGAAACGACATTTGCCCAGTATACGTTTGCCCCTTTTTCGGGCTGGGACAAATTATTTACGAAAAATGAATACCTTAGCCTATCGCGACTAAGAGGTTCTCTCAGATATGGTTTTCTACCTTTTCAAATCTATGAGACTACCTATGAAAAGGGACTTGCTAGAGTTTTCTTTTCTGCTTCTTTTCAAACTCTCTAAACATGAAAAGATGCTGAGTTCTTCCTTTGTCAGGCTCGTTAAAACTTCAATGACATCGGACATCGTCACCATGGCGTAACCTCCTTCCTCCTTCTTAGGGCTCGTAAAATGTATTAGGATGGATTTTTCTGAAGGAAAAACTTATATGACAAGCATATGCTATCCCCTTCAAGCTTGTTTCCAAAAAATAATTGAGGTACTCGCCAGAAATGGTGGGGGAAAATGGAACCATTTCTCAGTCTTGTCGGCAGTATGTCATTGTTGAACATGACACTTGTCTGCAATTCGTGTCGGGTTGGGGACATCTCATTTCGTCATTTTTTCCTCCATGGGTTTGGGTTATCTATTTTTGCCTCTGATCTAATCTTTTCCACGTCATCATGACCTCAGATCCCCTGATGTCAAATATTGCCAAATTTCAGAGTCGTGCCATCAATATTTTCAAGAGAAGTTTCCTTATGCAATTATCAACCTCTTATCCTCTGTTTGGTCCTGATTCACTATCATATTGTTCCTCTGTCTCGTGTCGATGGTGTGGGAAACAATATGGCCCTCCTTCGACCAGATCACTTCCTGTCGACTTCAGCTCATTATCTAGAAAGCTGATCTAGAGACTCCCTTCCGGTACCTTGGAGCTTGCATGCCTCAATGGAAATTTCTTTGCATTCGATGATAGGTCCTCATCATTGGCCTTTGATCGAGTGATTCTGTGGGTGTTTGACGCCAGTTCACTGTTCACATTTCGCGGACTGTACTGGTTTTACCTTGAGAGCCATTGTAATTATTGGTGGTTTCTCTTATGCCTGTTAACAAATTTCATCATTGCCTGGTAATCAGGTGAATTTATTGCATGTTCGACTTCAGCCCACTCATTCACATGCTTTACTTTGTACTTTTTCGGGTCGAGATGGAGCGTAAGACCCTAGGTTTTGTCTGATGAACTCCAAGCTGTGAGACGATTTGGTTTATCATGACTACATGCATGACTCTTCCGATTGGATGGATGCGACCATACCTGAGTCTATTTTGATGATCCCCCTTACTAGATGGCTGCGTCCATACCTCGGGTCTTATTTTTATATGTACTCTATTATGGATGGCTACGCCCATACCACATATTTATGTATCAGAGATATCAGTTGTACTTGTTCTTGCAGGTCTTCCGACGGCAGTGTTTGGTTTGGGCATGTTCTCATAAATAATTTCACCCCTCCCTCTCTCTCGGACCTCATGCTTTAGGGGGCATCTGTTACACAGTATTTTGTCACCGTCCCTGCAATCCCCATCCTGAACATTGGAGGACCATTTCAGTGACTTTTGTGTATTGTCATACCTTGCTAAAAGTATCATTGTGTCCCTTGACATGTCAAGAACATTTCCTCTGTTGATCATTCCTCAAGCAGACTCTAAAAAACATGTGATTTTGGGCCGGTGCTGGTAGGCAGTTATGGCCTCGCGCCCATAGAGAAATTAACATTGGGCCCCGTGCCCATTGGTGCTCTATCTCAGTGGGGCACCTGCGCCGAGTTGTTTTTGGAATTTTTTTTTTAAATAGAAACAAATTTTCTATGCCTAACAACTTTGTGATTGGATTCATCATTGTTTGTTCGACTGAATAACGTCGAAATCCTCCCTTTGGCTTCTTGTTTCCTAAAATTGTGTAACTCCCCAAAGGGATAAGACCTCTCTTCCACCTTCTGAGGGATCCCAAACCTCCCTCTCCTCTCCTATAAATACTTCCTTCTCACATTGGTGCATCTAGTTGAACAATCATTACTATATTTGTTGTGTAGAATAAGGCAGAGAGTAATCCATTGTTGAGAGAGAGTTTAGGCCCTTTGCTTCACCAAGTCTGATCCCAAACGAATGCTTGAGACACCCCCGACTGAACCCGTCGAAGGAGCCTACAACGTCAAGGCATTAAGGTTGTAAAATTATTTTCTCTATCATTATACATGACTGGTTTTTGGTTCCAATTTGTGTTTGATCATATGAAAAATGTTTGATTCTCCTTGACCAATCGAATAACTGTAAATGAAAGTATGTTTTCGTATGTTGTCACCATTCACTTGATCTTTGTATAGGTACACAGACATTATCATTGAAGGACCATGATGTGTGAAGACAAAGATTAGAAGATCGCTGCTACAAGCCATGACAAGAGCGTTGGACTGAAGTAGGTTATCTATACCAACTTGCTTTTCATTTATAAGATAGGAGTCCGAAATTCCAGCATGTCTCCTTGTTGCTAGACCCACTCCGGGGCTAGAGGGATCGCCTTTGTCCACAGAGGGGATTTTCCTGCTCAACACATTTGAGTCTTTTGAATCCATAGCCTAATGGATTAGTACTTGTAGCCCTATCTGTCAAACCACACCATCAAATAAAAAAACAACCCCCATTACTGTAACTAGCCTAATATTTGCACTTATAATCATAAAGTTAAATAATAAAAACAGAGAGAGCCCTCTCCGAGTCTAGGAAGGCTAGGTCCTAGACTCCAAAGTGGTTTGATGCTATCCTCTATCATTTTTTCTTGCCAATATTACAAATTACAGAGAGCTAACATAATGGTGACTGTACTAGGGACTGAGTTATTGGAAAATATTAATATTTCATCTGAACTCGGAAACTCCAGTAAACATATTTTATGATTTGAGTATTTTCCAAGGATGGTATCTGGTTGTTGATGGTGGACAACAGCTAGTCACAACAAATTTGAAATCATCCACTTAGTGACTCCAATTCAGACTAGTTCCATTCAAAGACTCCACTGGGGGAAGGACTTGAAACATGACCAGTCGGCCTAAAAAGAGAAGGTATCCAAGCCCAAATTGGATTCAAGAGATTTTTGTTTTTATTTGTAACTATCTTCTATCCTACTTTAAGCTTGGTCAAGAGTACACTGTTGAGTTTTACTTTGATCATTGGCAGATTGATGAGCCTCAAAAAGCTGAGCCCCAAATGATAGACCATGTACATACTTATACACCTGTGCACATCCCGGATGCACTTGAGGAAAACCCAGTGAAACGTAAGCCTCATGTATCCCCTGTCCCTACTAGATTCCCACATGGTTATAATCCTCCTGCTGCACTGCCTATACCTGTAAAAGTCCCAGATAGATACAAGCCCCTGGTTTTGCCTCCTATCCTCCATAACCTCCCTACAAATTTTATCAATCATCTACCCATATTCGATGGTGAAAGTGAAAAGATCACTGCTGAAAAGCACATCCAAAATATTGAGGATTTCCTTGATCTATTTGAGTTGGGAAAAGATGATGTGCATATCAAAATGTTTGCCCTATCATTGCAAGGAAAAGTTAAAAATTGGTTTAAAGACCTTCCAGCTGCAAGCATTAGTAATTTTCATCAATTCACTCAAGTTTTCCTAGATAGATGGGTGGTCATGGGAAATATTTTTCTCATCATGGAAGAGTATAACCAGTTAAAAAGACAACTAAGGGAGACAGTACAAATTTTTTCAGCCATGTTCAATAAGGTATACCATGCAATACATGCTAAGATAAATACACTGCTAGGATGGGCTCTCTTGCACTACCCAGATGCCTTTGATCCGGAGATGGCATTCTAGTTAAGAGAAAGGGACCCTGCAACCCTCGAGGAAATGAAAAATGTGGTAGTTGATGTGGAAGCCAACCTGCTGAACAGGGAGGCAAAGTTAAAAGCAATAAAGGAGGACAAAATAGAAAAAGAGCAACTGATATCCTCAGAGATAAAACTAGATATGTTGGAAAACACAGTAAACAAAATGATGCATATGATAAGCAGGAAAGAGGAAATTGCTGTTCAGATACCTCATGTTTCATTATTTCCGAAAAAGACAAACATCAGTGGACCCAAGCAGTTTGCAGCCCATCCTGGACACCCTAAGACAAAAAATGATGATTTCATGTACTCTATCCACAACATAGCCAAGGATGAAGTCCAAAATAAGAAGGAGGCAGGAAAATCCTCAACAAAAATGTACATGATAGATGACCTTGCATACAGAGATAGACATCTCGAATATTATTTTAAGGAGGAAGAATATAAGGTTGAGGTTGAGGCTGATTATTTGAAGCAACCGACACTATCTTCTTGGGAAGAACAAACTTAGTTATCACCATGCAAAGATGACAATCAAACTCCGCATACTGAGCAAGATTGTAAAGAGGAAAATGCTGGAAGTTGTCAAGTAAATACAAAATCCATTCCTCTATCTTTTGCCTAACCCTTAAGAGAGAATTACTAGCAGGTTGCAAATAGAAAGGAGGAGGAATGCTCTAATGAGTAAGTTGAGGAAAAGAGGGATGATACAAAACATTTTTCAGATCCAGAAGTTCTCCCCCCGAGTCATCTTGAAATCATAAAATCTGAAATAGAGGAGGAACCAATACATCTTGAGACTTTACCCTTATGTTTCACTTCATTTCAGATTGTGAAAGGAAATCTGGATCAAATTCTAGTTGATAATCACAAGAGAAGAGGACTCTCTTACCAATTAAATGAGAAAATCAGGGATGATAAAAAATATGTTGTAGATCCGGGGGTTCAGCCCTTGAATCATTTTGAATATCAAGTATCAGGTGAAGTCACAGAGTCTAAGGCAGATGATGAAGTGATCAAGTTTGATTCTCTACCTCTATGCTTTAATGCATTTCAAATTGTGAAAGGGAATTGGGACCACAACCTGGCTGATAATCATAAGAAAAAATGTGAGGTCTCAGAAGAACCAACACTACCATATAAATCACCACATGAACCATTAGTAGACGCATTGGATGGTTTCTGCTTCCAAAATCAATCTTCTTTTGTTCATAATGCTCTCAAAAGATGCTATGATATGCATATGATCAGACAATCTTCCCCATTTTCTGATTCAGTAGAAGTAGTGGCACAACACTCATCAGGTAGCATGAAAACATGTTCCGAGTTGATTGAAAACCTAGAGAGAACATCTGCAATACCAGGATATGAAGCTGAGTGCGCTGAGTCAGAATACCCATAAATAAATCAAGAGTATCTTGATCTAGTGGCTGTCTATATGGAGGAATTTTTCTGCACAAATCCTGCACATATTTCTGGCATGAAAGTCATTTTTCAAAGGTACTAAGATCCATGTAAACAATATCAGGTTGGTAATTTCTATCAAACACTATTGTCAGGTTTCTCTTTGAACGTGGTGAAGAGCAATGAAAGAACAAATATATTAGAACAATTGCTTAACTGGCTGCACTAGCATTATTGTATTGTTTAAAAGGGAAACTATTTCAGTAGATTAGGGTAGGTAGGGGTGAATATAAGCTCAACACTCTGAGCATCTTTCAAATATTAGTTTTAGATTGTTTTTCATTTTCAGATCAGTGTGTTTCAGACTTTAGTTTCGACACAGTTTTGGTCTCACCAGTCAAGTTTTCAAGGTGCAATAGTATGTTCAGTTTGATGGATTGCAGTGGATAAGTTCAATTGTAGTTTCAGTTCAGATTTCAGTATGCTAATAAGCTGGCTGTCCAAGCATGTGGTCTATTTTATCAGTAAGAGCTAGGAGGAACAATCAACTAGTTTTCAATCACTAAGTTTCCTAACAGATCAAGATACAAGTCGTAGGATCAACCCAATGGATTAGGCTACTAGTCTACGGTGTTCTTAACACCTCCTAAAGGAGCTGCCATCCCCAGCTGGAGCCACTGTTAGAACCCTATAATTTATAGTATCACAAGGTGACTATGTACTTTCTCTTTGAAATTTTTTCATACTGTACATAGATGTCAATATTCAAAATATTTTCCAAAGCAAGAATCAAAGGAAGCAAAGGAAGCAGAGAAGCAGTTAAGGTAGAAAAACAACAAAGGCATAGTCATGAATGTGATTGGGTCAATTCGTGCACGCGTTCGGTCAAGTTGTGAACGCTAAAGTAGGTCAAGTTGTGAAAGTGGGGCAAGTATTCTACGAACAACTAAGAAATGAACGGGCGCAACCAAAGAAACAAGGTCGGAAAACCATAGTAAGGGAGCATTAAGGACTATTAGATCTAAGCAACAATCAACAACAGAGATTCAGTCGCAATCGCAGATCACAAGTTTTTCAGGATGTGCACAAGGGTAAAGGTTAAAGTCAGCGAAATGTGATTTGCGATGAAGTGGGACCCATTCACCCTTTCACCCGCCACACCTCCTTTCCATTTCAATCCCCTTAAAAAATCATTAAACCTGACCTTTTTTTTCCACCTTTCTGCTTTGGCCTTTACCTTTACCTTTCATCTTTTCCCCTGCCACATCTCTTACCTTCTCCCCACACTTCGCACTTCACATCTTTTAAAGTTTGCCTTCGTGCTTATACCTAAAACTTAATAGTTGTAATTTGCGGGCCGCGGTCCAGTCCAACCTTCCCTCCACATCACCTCCCACTTCGCATCGCATCGCAAATTAAATTCTACATAAATTAAACTATAAATATTGTGAAGTGTGTAGATGCGATGAAGATTCAAAACTAAAATCTAAGCATTTTTAGGTCCGAGTATATGATTTTTTACGCTATTTTGTTTGAAAAAAGGGTTGAAACACGAGAAGAAGGATTCAGGTAGCAAATAAACACGACAGGTCGAGTCGGGCGGCAAATGGCGTTCATGAAAAATTGTTATGTTATGATGGTAGAAATGGAAAAGGCAGCAAAGCACATCAACACAGTCACTAGTCAATGAAAAATGGCTAGCCCTGCACCAGACTTAATTACCCAACACTGATATTTTGAAAAGCAAGGCCAAATGTCAGAGCCATCATTCATTGCCTCTTCGGGATCATCACATGCCACCTTCAAGCCTACTTTTGATTTACGAAGAGCCACCTGAGTTTTGCATTCTTGAAGAGTTACCGAAATTAATTCCACAAGCGGTGTTTTGTCAGAGATTTTCTTCGTTCGGGACTTGCATGGACATACCTATTTAATTTTTAGTTGTTTGTAATAAATGAAGTTGGCCAAAGTGTATTAGGGCAACCGACTCAAGTTTTAGTTAAATATTGCTTGAATTTTTATAATTAAGGGTTGGATATTGTTAGCCCCTGCATTGTAAGAACTACTATATTGGAGCACTGTAATTTTGGAGCTGGACATCAATAATAAAAGACCGTTTACAGGATTCTTGAGTTGTGTCAAAATGGTGATGTGCTACTTCTCTTTTTAAATGCTTCCGTTGTTTTCTCTGATGTGCATATGTTCATCTAATTGTAAATCAGAAATTTTAGATTAAGATTTGATGTCGGAACACCTTAATTTTGTCTGCATTTACAATCTTAATGTTTTCTGCTGAAGTCTGATTAAAGAATTCTTAATTTCTCTTTAGTCACTACTAAACCTTACTATTTCTTTCACGTCATATTCATATAGCTCTAAAGATCCATTTAACACAATTATCTTGCCCTGTGATGCTCTTGATGTTGATGTGCCATTCTAGTCTTTTGACTCCATATCCCAATGGATTATTCCCTGCAACCCTATCTGTCCAACCACACCATCAAATAAACAAACAACCCCCATCACTGTAACTAGCCTAATATCAACACTTATATAATCATCAAGTTAAATCATAAAAACAGAGAGAGCCCTCTCCGAATCTAGGAAGGCTAGGTCACAGACTGCAAAGTGGTTTGATGCTGTCCTTTGTCGTTTGTTCTTGCCAATCTTACAAATTACGGAGTGACAACAAAGGCATTCTTCAAACTAGATACTTCATAGTCATGACTCTTAATTATACTAGAAGACAAAACCCTCTAGACATCAAGAAGAAGTCTATTGACCTATAATAAAATCTTTCTCATGAAACCCATGAAGCAAGTACAACAAAAATACATTTATTATCTTTGTCTTCTTCTTTACATAAATTCATAACTACATAGTCAATATGAAGACTGATCCTAGTTACACTTTTCAACAGGAGAGTGGGGAATGATTTTCTCTAACATATTTTTTTTTTTCAATTTGCTAACAACAACATGGAGTTGTTGTTGTGACAATGAACCTGGTTCAAATCTTAGCAAGCATGCTCCTCCCTTTTGTAGGGTTTACCAAATGTAGCTATTTGGTATCTTTATTGTATGGCACTAGCAAGGTACTAATGAACCTTGTTGTTCTCTTAAGTGTGTGGGTAAAAATTCTTTCTAAGTTTACCATTTGCAAAAAGATAGATTCCCATTTATAATACACACGTGCACACAAACACACTTCATTTTTTATATAAAAAAATAAAAACTCAAAGAAAAACTCACTGACCTCATTTGGAAAATCATTCCTATCTTAGTAAGTAGTCTTCTTCCTTAACTTGGTGAAACAAATTATTAGAATAAAACTTACTAAATGAGCCAATAGACCCAATGAAACCTTCAAGGACATGTTTGAAACAAATAAGGCGCAAAACATACAAAATTATGGCCTAAACACATTGATGGACACTAACTTAAAAGGCTCAAAACCAATGCTTTACAATATTAACAAGCATGGATCTACAACAAATGAATCATTGTATGAGCATATTGATTCTATCATGGGCACTCTTTAAACACTACTTAGAAAAATGACATTCCCAAAGACAATTTTGCAATGGATAAACCATAAATAATATACAATTATGGTATTAACACATTCTAATAGTCCACTATAATGATTCGACTAATGTCTTGCTATCTCTAAGAAGGGTGACTCTCCAAGAATTATTGTTGGGGGTCCAAGTGGAATAGGTGAAATCGTTATCTCCCACAATATTGGTGATGGTGTAAGGCTCATATTGGAGTGTTCTAAGATTACGATGGGCTCTAGCGAGGCACTATTTCTATAGATGTAACCAAATTTTGTTTCCCACCTGAAACTTATGGGGCACCTAATGTTGATCATGTCGTTGTTTTTATTTTGCATTGAATTTCTCCAGGATGTCATGAATCGGCTGACGAATTTCCTGAATGCACTCAAGAAACTTGGTGTATTTATCAACTTTGGATTGAACATGGGAATGATCCTCCTATGTAGTTGCAAAAGGCAGTGCAACATCAAGGGGACATAATGGTTGAAATATTAGGCTCACTTCAAAGGGATTGTGGCCATTCGAGCTATGGAGAGCTCTGTTATAGCTGTGTTGCACATAGGGAAGACTCTCATCCCATGTTCACAGATGCTTAGAGTTTTACATGCGTAGTATGTGCACAATCATCCTGTTGACGACCTCTGCTTGACCATCAGTCTGGGTGTGGAATGCAATTGACTTGGCGAGCTTGGTATCCAAAAATGAACAAATTATTGACCAAAATTCACTTAGGAACTTGCTATCCCGATATGATATAATGGTATGCGAGACCCCAAAATGTACCCACACTCATTCAAATAGGAGTCTGGAAGTGGATTTTGCTGTGATACTCTTCTTGTAGGCAACCAATATGGTCATCTGAGAAAAAATGTTGACGACCACAAATACCTAGTCATTTACATGCTTGGTAGAAGCAAGTACAAACACATAGTCAATGGAAATGGATTCCCACAGCCGACTAGGAGTAGGAAAAGTAGCATACAATACTTGCTTCTTAATAGTTGTCTTGGTGATGGCACATGCAATGTAGGATATGATGTATTTTCCAACATCGTATGAGAGATTTTTCCAATAAAAATACTTCTGTAGTATGATCGTAATTTTCTCCACACAAAATTTTCCCACGATTCGTCTTTAGTGCGCCTCCCAGATGATCTTTGAATTCTCGCTTGAAGGAACACATAAGTGGCCCAGGTAGCATAATAATGCATCTTGGAGGTGGAAGTCTGGAACTTGCTTGCAATCCACTAGCATCTGGTATGTGGTGGCGAATTTTGGATCATTTTTATATAGTTGCGGCCATCCAAAGGTCTTGTGGCTATAAGAGTTGAGAACATTGGTTAGTGCTACAACCGGTGGTCGGCTGAGGAAATCTATGACATGATTGGGTTTCTGTTTTTGTATTTGATATTCAAATGGAATTGTTGCAGATATATGGACCACTTCTGATGGCTATCATTCTGCAACTGCCCTTGGGTCTATATAAACTGTAGGGGTCATTGATCTATGTGGATGATCATTTCCTTACCCAGAATGTAATGTTTCCATTGTCGGAAATCCTTCATGATGGAATACATCTCCTTATCCTAGGTGGGGTATTTCTGAATTATGTTGGGAAGTGTCTCACTGTCATAGGCCATCAAATACCCTTGCAGGTTGAGAATTGAACCAATGGCATAATCAGAGGTGTCTGTCTCAATTTCAAATGGTTGTTGCAGGTTTGGAAATGTAAGTATTAATGCAGAGCGGAGGCAATGCTTCATCTCCAAAAACAACTTTTGTTGGGACTTAGACTAGAAATTTTTTTCTTTCGCTCCACCCTTGGTAACTTGACTCAAAGGTGAAGTGATATGAGAGAACCCCAACACAAACCTCCAATATAAATTTGCAAGGCCCAAAAATATACAAATCTCTGTTAGAGTGGCCAGGGCTGGCCAATCTCGAATGACTTGGATCTTAGCTAAATCCACATGCACACCTTTCGCATCAATAATGTAACCCAGATATTGGAAATGTCCCATGCCAAAGGTGCATTTCTCTAAGTTGGCACATAGTTTGTAATGCCACAGGGTTTGATGGACTTTACGAATGTGTTGCAAGTGTTCTTCCCAACTCTTGTTGAAGATGAGGATCTCGTCCATATATAAAACCATGAACGAGTTAGTAAAGGCTCGCAAGATGTCATCCATCAGCCTCATAAAATTTGTAGGGGCATTTGTCAACCTAAAAGGCATGACCAACCACTCAAAAAGGCCCTCCTTGGATTTGAAGGTAGTATTCCATACATCTGTGGGTTCTATTAGAACCTGGTGATAAACATACTTTAAATTGATCTTGCTAAAATACTTGGCCCCTTTGAGCTAGTCAAGTAGGTCATCAATCCATGGGATTGGATACTTGTTCTTGACAGTGATTTTATTTGGTGCCTGATAATCAAAGCTAATTCTCCAAGTCCCATCCTTCTTCGGTACAAGTACAATCAGGGTCCCACAAGGTGAGGAACTTGGTAAAATGTGTCCTTTTTTGATGCAACTCCTAGATCTGCCACTTGATTTCTTTATTTTCCATAATAGAGCGATGGTATATCATCCCATTGGGTAGAGTTGCCTCAAGAGTTAGATAGATTGAATGCTTGACTTGACAGTGCGAAGGCATAACTGTGGATGAGGAGAAGATATCCCTCTATTATTCCACAACCTTATCCACCTGCTTCTGCTGCATGGAAGAACCCTTCGCGGGGGCCATGGATGTGGCCATGATATTCCCCTTAATTTGAGAACTAATAAAAAAGAAAAAAAATTTCCTGGTCTGGGAGATGATCTTACTTCATTTCTTAGCAAAGATCAAAGAGATGTCAGTAGGCTGGGCTACCTCTGCTATTATATATAACTCACTTCCCAAAGTAATAATAAAAGTTCAAGACCTCGAATCATACACAACATGACCCTTCCACCAATATGGTTTACCTAATAATACATCACAAACTTCAAGAGGATCAACGTCACACAATACCTAATCTGTGAAGGGTTTGATGCTACAGGGAAGATGACACTGCTCACTGACATGAAGATCTCTTCCTTGGTGGAGCCACCCGATGGTGTATTGCTGTGGGCCTGGTGTGGTCTGTAGGCCCAATTTATTAATGACCTCTACTGATATGATATTCTTTTGGCTCCCATTGTCAACAATGAACTACAACGAAGACCATTTAACCCACATCTATGAGAGGAAGAGACACTCCCCTTCTTCTGGATGTTTGGGTTCAATCTTCTGGACCTTGGTGGTGCGGACAGTGGCGCTAGGCTCTGCATTAATAATCTATCTCCCTCTGTCATTCCCCTTGTTAGGTTCTGACTCAAATTTTGAACATGTATTTGAATCTGAAGCCCTTAGCTTGACCACCAGTGACTAATTGGCTCGACACTCACTTGTGTTGTGAGTGGGGCTCTTATGGAACTTACACCATTTTCCCGTGTCCTTCTTTGTCTTCGTGGTGTTGTTCTTTGCTTGCAGCTTCAATGGGTTGTCCTGGGTCACCCTTCCTTGGATTTTCATTTCTTATTTGGTTAAGGAGCGCCTTTCTATTTCTTCAGGTTTGCAGATCCAAAGTCTCATTTCTTCTATTTAAATTTCTACTCGATTTTGATAGCATATCGATAGGCAGCGCCAAGTGAAGAGATGTCCAGGAAATCCATCTCATCCTGGATGTATTTTTGTAGACAACAGAGGTAATTTAGTACTAGATGCCGCTCAGAATCCTTGATACCCAAGTTCCTGCGAAGGGTATGAAAAATATTTATGAACTCAGACACATCTTGTCCCCTTCCCTGCCAAAGTGTGGTCCACTTTATGTACTTATCTTCATAGCTCTAGACAAGGTAATATTGTTCCTTGATGGCATATTAGAAAGAATTCCAAGTGGGTGTGGTTGAAAATAGTGGGGGTTCTTTCTCGTCCCTCTACTCACAGTAGGTTTCCCACTAGTCCTTGATGTGGGGGGTGACTTTGAGGAGTGAAAAAGTAATCTTTTCCCTATTGGAAAAATCATGAACCGAAAAATATCCTTCCAACATATTTAACCATCTATCTATGGCATTTTCAACCATTTTGCCTTAAAATATTGGAATTCCAAAGTTGAATTGTACCTTGAAGGGAGTGGAAAATCTAGAGTAATTGTCAGATGAAGATATGTCGCTTGTGGGCATCCGCCAAAGGATATGGGAAAAGTTGTCCATCATCGCGTTCCTTTATCGCTCGAGGGCTTATTTGAGCAATATTTTGAAAGGATATCCTACTCCCTCGTATTTATTTTCTTCCACCATGGGATTCCATCGGGGTCAGTGAGGCCAGTCTTGAAAATGTTCAACTAGTTCAAGCCCTAGCTCCTTATATCCTGGCCTCGTTGGGGACATGCACAAAAAAATAAAGAAAGAGCATACAACTCTAATACCAATGGTCAAAATTTATGGAGGAACGAAGTGAAATATAGATTTAAACAAAAACACAGAGCTATATCTAAAACTGAACTTCAATTCATTGATAACAAAATACTGAAAAATGTTTACATGTAAAATGGAAATAAACTAGCTCGGGCAATGGTAGTTTATCTCTGAGAAGAGATGTGGTGACTAGATGCCTCTGAACTGTGTTACAATGAGAATAGCATGCCTTTTATTATTAAGAAACAAGGGAAAACCCCAAACATCCAAAAACCTAACCCTAGGAGATGAAGCGCCAAAATTTTGTGGGCCCCATTGGGGTTAGTTGGTACACTAACTTCCCGGGGTCGTAACTTTGGCATATGCTATTCGTTTGATGCATACGATACCTTTTTAAAAAGAGTTACCCGAGGACTACAAATTTCGTTTGTAAGATCCTAGTATAATTTATGGGTTTGCAGGTTTCCCCCCCAAAAAGTAGTGTTTAGGGCCTCAAAACAACTCTAGAAGTTCAGGAACTGAAAAATTGCCGAAAATAGTAAATTGTGCTGCAATCAAGGAAATTAAAATAAACGGTCCAAAATAAATTTTTTTGGGGGTCCAGGTGGAATAGGTGAGTGGCCAACAATATCCACCTGGATCACATACAATCTAAAAGAGATTTTTATATGCACTAGTCGGCGTTAGTAGTCCTTGCAAGTGCTACAAAATTGATAAAGAAAACCGAGACTTAGCAACTTGAAATCAAAGTGACTTTTTATTCTTCTTCTTCTCTCTCTCTCTCTCTATATATATATATATATATATATATACATTGTAATATAATAGAGGTTACCCTACATACTCCACTTATCGAAAAAATCAATTTTCTCATACTTTTCACTTTCTTTTATGTTTTCAAAGAACATATGAAAGTGGATTGTGAAGTTTGGAAAACATTTTCTTGTTTTTTAACTACATTTTTTAGCAAGATGAGCGGAAATATGTTTTCTTGAAATAAATCTAAGCTTACTATTTCCCTATTCTTGTTTTTTTATTTCTAGTACACATTGCATCCGATTCTGTGTTGTTGAAATTGCAATGGAACTGATTGTGCCAACTGGAAACACTTCTTGACTGTGTGACAAATTTGCAATCATGATATTTGGGAAATGACGGTACTATCTAGAAATGAGAAAAATGTTTCTACAATGCTAAAGCTATTTAATGAAATATTTTTCCCGCAATCACCAATTTCATATTTGTGTTTTCGAACTATTTCGAAACTTCTACTAGAAACACCAACATTTGCAATAAGTTTTTCCTCATGTTGTTCAATAAATTGTGTTGGCACAAACAATGTTATTGTCATTTTGACTTTCTTATATGTCAAATTTGCATAGAGTATTTGATTTTTCTTATTTTATTTGTCCAAAAATGTTTGATATGTAACTAACACAACGCCACGGAAAATGCTTCCTATTATGTTGTTACTGATATCTCTGATCAATAATGACATAGAATCAATATTTTTTTGCCTAGTCATGAGCATTAAATTGAAATTAATTCAAGAAAACAAAAAATAAATGTGTTTTACAGTTATATACTTCGCAAAACTATCTTTTTTTCTCTCTTTATTATGTATTTTATGCACCTTTTTGTTGTGTCTCCAGCGATATTTGCTTCTGTAATTGTGTCGTCCATGTTTATCGTCACATCATTTACCAGTTCATAATCTGATACTTTTTTTCATGTTCACAAATACTGCACTCAAATCACTGTTTAAAAGAACATTATAGTTGATACTAAGTAAGAATTCGGTCATGGAGATAGAATCAAGTATCACATATAGGTAAAATACAAAATATATTTTAGTTTTGAAGTTTCTTGTTACATATATTGAATTGGAAAATTAACAAATGCACAAATGCACAAATGTTTTATATAAATATTCAAAGTACATTTTTTCTTGTATTTATTCTCCTTGATTCAAATCACTCAAGTGTTACATGTTTCTTGAAAATTGAAAAATCACAAAAAATAGAGAGATATATAATGTAATAATCAAATGATAATAAATAGAAATAGAGCAAAAATGCACCTCTTAGAAAATTTATCACTCTCTTTAAGTGTATATGTTATGCTAGTGTTCATCTTCCCTATTATGAAGATATGAATTAGATCAAATATATAGAAATAAGAAAAAAAAATCTAATTTCATAGCATGAAAACAATTAAGTACTAACAACTACACAACGCTAATGTATATTGTATAATTTTTTTTAACACTTTCATATTATCCACTTTTTGAACTACATACCCAATTGCTACAAGGTTGTAATGTATATTGTATAAATGCTCTAAGTACTCATATACAAAACAATGATGCACAACTTACTTGACAAAAATGCTACATGTTTTGCACCTGCGTTCAAAATGAGTTTGCGGAGAAAATCCCCTACATCATGCAACTACCAGAATGACCATCATACAACCTGGAGAACAAATCATTTCGTAACCAGCTCCCCAAAAAAGTAATCAAACATGTATTGTCAACGTGTATGCTAAAAACTGTGTTAGCGCCTAAATCTGCCTCAGGCTGAAGGAAGGCGAGGTTCAAGGTAACATCAAACCAAGCTCAGCCTCGTAGCTAGCCCTACGAGGACAGGAGAGGGCTCTCTCCGGGTCAACTTAGTAAAAGATGTCCAATAGGGCCTGAGATGACCTAAATGAAAAACTGATAATGATTTTAGGCTAGTAAATAAATATGGAAAGAAGTAATTTAATGAATGGATGAATTTTCTGGGCTGTATGGGACCAAGGAACAACATGAGCAGAGAGATTAAATCAAAGACACAAATTATCTCATGAGGCAAGATAGGCAAGAGGTTTAGCATTCAAATTGAAATTATATGGAGTGGAAAGACTGCTGAGAGGTTGAAAAGGGCATAATAGATGAATCCTTATCAAACAGAATAAATTACACAAAAACATGAAAAGCTTTCCCAAGGCAGAGCAGTAAACTGGATTCTGCCCTTCTCACTTAAAAGCTTTCAATTAGAAATGACTATGAATGACCTGTAAAACATAACAAAACACATATGAAACAGGAAGAAGAAACATATGCCAAATTCATACCACAGGAATCTCATGAAACAGAGCCGCATCCTTTCATTAATTCTCAGTCAAAAAACTGTACAGTGAAGCTCTGTATTTTTCTCCCACACGTTTCCCAGAACTCTCTTCACAAATGATTTTCACTACAATAAATAAAATATGCTAGGAGAAAACAGATCGACCCAAAAACAAGAACGCTGTTTCAACTGAAATTACAGAAATAGAGAGAGAGTCATCTATTCGTTCTAAAAACAGAACAACGTTACATTTTCCATTTGCAAATTTCTGATGGCCAATGAAAAAGCAAAGCGTGGATCTCATCAAATCGTGACTAAAAACAAAAATAGGCTCTTTCCGTTCTTATCTCTGTTGTGGTAGATATCTCCATGGACTACGACTTCTACTCCTCCTATCATTGTCCTTGTCCCTGTCCCTACCTCTATCTCTGCCATCTTGATCATAATCCCTACTCCTTTCATGTTCTCTGTCACGCATACGAGCAAAATCCCTGCTCCTCTCCCTTTCTGGATCACGATAACGATCACCGTTGGTTGATTTTGGAATAGCATCACTGCCATTCCTGTCACGAGGCAGTGTTCGACGCACAGGTGAAGAATCTCGAGTAGAAGCGCGATGTGGTGCACGCTGGCCAAATGACACAGATAAAGCAGCTTTGACTGATGGTGACCTTCGGGCAGTGTCATCTGATCCATGGCGATTAGTATCACCAGTCACTCCTGCATGCTTTGTCGGAAGATTCTTTCGTTCCAAATGAGCAGTAATTTGGCGCATGATAGGTACCGGTATGCGAGGAAAAAGTGTATCAAAATAGTACTGGCCTAGAAGTAAATTACGAACATAAACACCCATTGTGGTCATCCTTCCATTTGATCCTAGAGAAAATTCCTCCTCGTCCTTAACATAAGGCTCAAACCAACCCCATAATGTCTTAGGATCCGCAACATAACGCAAGTACAGGAAACCAACACATTCTTATGTATGGAGAATCCTCGTGCTTAAAAAGCCCATGCATTTGCTTCATTGTCAATCTTCATGGTAAAATATTTGTAGAGAAGACAAAATGCTGTAGACGGACCCCTATCCACGGTTCCACATGATCGACTTGATTATAGATCTCGTCAATAACTTCATGGTAAGTCTTCAGCCTGTACAGTTCCTTGAAGTAATCTGAAGACAGGATGTTCATACAGAGAACCTTTTCAAGCAAAGAATCAATAGGCTTCCCACATGTTTGTACTTCCATATTCTCCCCTAATAAACTTCCTTGAACGCAAAGTTTGATGTCCTTATTTGTGAAGCACGAGTTCTAAAAGACAAATAAAATGCAGCAGGGGCTTCTTTGAATTGGCAAGGTAGAATGTAAGAGTACTGAACCTCTCTCTCCCTTGACCCTCCTAGATGATCTTTACTGTGCTCTTAGCAAGCTCAAAAAATTCTTCTGCCCACATGCTCTAAAATTTCCAATTATTTTGAATACTTTAAGATGCATGTACATTGCACCGATATCAAGACCAGTTCTGAGTAATATATTCTGAACAAATGCTCAACTAACACAATTTTCACTCACTAATGTCAATATATGTTCAGTGGTCAAGACTCAAGACCAAATACACAAACCATTTCACATAAAATTGAGGTCAGGATAACCCATGTGATTCCACTTTCAACTATCAATCCTGCAAAATTATTATATGTAGCGTTTGAAAATGGCCAAGATAAACGCCTCTGCTCCAGACCATCATGATCAAACTGCCCACCTCAACAATTCTTCCAAACACGTCTTAAAATCGATGAACAAAGACTTTAACTTACTTGGAGCAAGAAAAATGGTTTGATTTTGAAAAATTGCAGAGTGTTGATGAATTTCGGGCTGGATGGCTCAACGCGCCGCGTGCAGACCCAATGCGCTGCGTTGGTTTGGTGCGCCGCGCCAGTTATAATTCACACTGTAAAATTTGACCCAATGCGCCGCGCCTCTTTTGTGTGCGCCGTGCTCAGACTTTCAACACAGTCACGGCTTTAATACAACTTTGTTCTTCCAATCTTCACACTCGACTTCTCTCTTAAGCTTTTGATATCTCATTGAGTGAAAATGAAATTTGAAAGTGGACAATATCTCATTGAACCATGAATTTTTATTTTTGCTTTGTAATAACCCACTTTGTACAACATGTAGAACTTTGGCACTTTGACAAACTCTGTCTTTCATTTCCTTCTCTGATCTTCTTTAGCTGAAATGATGGTTCTTCTGTTGATTTTTTTGCAGGGATAGGAGCTGCTAAAACCTGGCAAGATGACCAGGGCTGCCTGAAGAACTGTAAAACTTGAAAAACCTTATCAATCATGTATTAAACAAACTTAATGATTTCTTCTTCAAAACAGAGTTTTGAAGAAGAAATGTCCTTCAACATTATTAATGATGAGAATCTTGAAATGAAAACTTATTAAAGCTCCCTTCTGGCCTGCAGGTGTCATTGAACATTTTGAGAACGAAAATTTGCGAACCCTAGACCTAATGATCAAGTTTGACTGCAAATGACGTGAAATGAACTTTGGTGAATTTTGACCAACCCAGCAGGTACAAATATGAGGGAAACGAGAAAGCAAAATCCTTATGTCAGATATTAGCATGCCCCTAGCGGAATGCAGATGAATGAGCGGGGTGAGACACCTAAAGATTAAAATGCAAAAAGAATTTTTGATCTCTGATAGAGGACTGAATAGACCGACTCTAACAAACTGCATGATAAACACCTGTCCAATGCTCCTACTCACAAAATAACTATAACTATTGGTTACAATTGTCACATTACTTTTTAAAGTTTCAACATATGTATTAGATACTAACTAAAGTAAATATGATAAGTTATTAATGATATCTTATTTTGAACATCTTACCAATGCACTTACAGAGACAATAAATACATTTGTGATTTGACATTTTTCAATTAAATAGTTATCATCCAATATGAAATGAAATGTCTTTGTATGCATATAATCAAAACAAGGAGTGTTATGCGAGAGAATGGGCATGCAAAGAAACTTTCTCCCCTCTGTGCACTTCTAGAAATGGTCCCGCACAATGTATAATTTGGAATCTATAAAACATTAGGTAATATATAAAATCTCAAAGCAAATTCTTGAAATACACTTTCAATTAATGTTTTTTCCCGTCTTAGGATTCTTTTCAAAATTGGTAAATAGACTCAGAATTCGAACACAGAGTAATTACTTGAAATTATAATTGAATAAAGAGTCATGGTCCAAAGAATAATCTTTGTTCCATAAAACACTTATCAAAATATCAATACTTAAATCGTAAATTTAAATGCATTTTCCACAATGGTGACTAGGATTGGGCTCCTGTAAACTGTAATGTCAAAAAGGTATCTGCAATGAAAAACAAGAAATTTCATCTAGGAATTAGATTAGTTCACGATAACGTATCCAACAGACTAGTCTATGAAATAAGAGTGGGAAATCTATGCCAAATTAGGTGCATTTTATTTGATATCAAAATGCAAACCATCTTTATCGAAATTGCTTTGCAGTTAGTCCGATGTCTAGCTCCCAAAACTGCATTCTGTGGCTCTAAGTGCAGAGGTGCGGTTGTATGCAAGTACGAAAGGAGCACAATTAAAGCTTCTTCCACACCTATGCATTAATTATTTAAAAAAAATGATATTCAACTAAACTCAATAGTAATTTATTAAAAATTTAAATATAGTCCATGCTCTATAAAATTTTAAAATCTTAACTCGATATAGTCCATGCTCATTAAAAAACTCCCCCACACAAAATTTCTCTCACAACCTTTTTCCTACACTTCTTGCACACCAGATTAGTTCCCACTTTGAGCATGACATCCTCCATACCGATGAGATAAAATATTCTCAATAAATTCGCTTCTTCATTTATAGGCAGAGCAATCACTTGTTCACACACACAATTTCTCTACAAACTCTTTTTCTCACACTTTATGCATACCCTTTCTCCTTCCTCCACATAAGATATATGAAAAAGTTGCTTTGTGCAATGCATTGAAGCAACACAATGAAAGCTTCTTCCGAACCTCTACATTAACTATTTAAAAAAAACAATGTTGTGAAATTGAATTTATGTACAACCCTTTGTTGATTTCCTATGTAAATAAAAATAAGGCCAAGGTCACAGGACACTTATTCCAAGATAAATGGTGGGAAAAACATAGTGATGGGTATAATTGGTGATTAATTAATGGCTATGGAAATTTGCAAAGACATTGACAAAGTAAAAGTTGTAAAAATTGCCATTTTATTCATGAAAATAAAGGAAAATAGAAGAAAATGACGGTGAAGGGTCATAGGTTTGCATGAGGAGAAAATTGAAGGAAAAATGAAGGAAAATGAAGGAAATAGAGGCCTCATTGATAAAAAGGCTTATGAGGATCAATTCACAACCTTTTTCATTTCATTCGTTGGCTCTCTTATCATCCTCTCATTCTCTCATACTCTTGCACAGTTAGGGAATTCTTGGAGCATGCTTGGAGCACTCCAGTTTTTACTTGGATTGGAGAAAGAAGGAAAAGGAAGGTAGGAAAGCCCAAGGGAACGAGTGGATAAAAAAATATAGTTGGATTTCTTTGTGGGTAACAGGTTTCATGTGTGATTTCCTTGCTGATTAATGGATGCATGGTATATGCATGCTATTTTTTGGTTATGTGTTGTCATTGGCATGGAGATTTTCCTGCATTGACAATGGTTTTAGCCTTGACTTTCCATTTCCTGGATAACCATGGTTTTGTAAGTTTTTCCACTTGATTTTTTCTCTTGTTGGTGCTCTTAAGTCCTTATGGCTGTGGGTTGGAACAAATGATTTGGAAGCACTGGAACAACTTGGGTTGAGTTACTAGTCCTGGATCCCAGGTTGGTAAAAATGCTTTGGAGCCCTTGGTGGGTTGAGTTACTAGTCCATGGGTCCGGGTTGAACAAATTATCTAGAGCCCTGAAAGGTTTTTGGTTGAGTTACTAGTCCCTAGATCCGGGTTGAACAAATTATCTAAAGCCCTGGAAGGCTTTGGGTTGAGTTACTAGTTCCTAGAGCATTAGACAACTTGGGTAGAGACTGATATGGTTGGTGTTAGTGATGTCCGACCATGAGGTGGAATCACTGGTTGAGGGTTGAGGTGGTTTGGCCTCTAGAAGCCCTAGTTTGGTTTTGTTTGGTTTATTACATGAGATCCCACATTCATGCTTGGAATATGGTGCGTGGGTGATTAGATGAAAGAGAGATTTGTTTCAACCCAATCTATGGTCGTGTGGTACATGGAAGTCCTTGATGTGGTTGGTATTTTCATATTTTAATAAGATTTATTATCCTATTGTGATTAATGAATACTTATAGCGATTATGTTGGAGATATTGTGGCAAGATTTCTATGGTTTACATGCTGGTTTTTTTCTGGTTATATGTTGATTATATAATGTGTATCAACAATGGCTCTTGTCATGAATTGTTTAGCTATTGATTAGTTGATGAATGTAAGGAATAATAAGTGTTGTTGCAAATATATGGAGAGGTAATATGGCTTTCTTGGTGATTCTCAGATGAATCTCAAACCTTTATGATCATATATGCATTCATGACCTATAGATTACATGTTTGTCATGTGTTTGGTAAAATGCCTAGCATGTTCTAGTCAGTATAGGTCAAGTTTTTTATTCGAGTTTGAATGTTTTTTTTTCATGTCAATAAACATTCTGAGGAGTATTAGGAAGTTATGGATAGTGGTCTAGAGGCTAACCTAGAATTTTGTCTCAAATCTCGGGACCACACCCTCTGAAATGGACAATTTGGATCACAATTGCACTCAAGCAATGCTCTGCATGTAGTTAGAGGCCTTCAACCACACTTAGGCCTTGTCATGCCTGCAATCGAGAGCCTAGGTCAATAAAAGGAGCCCCAACTCAGGGTTTGGTCACCTGGGGCGGTTCTTTGGTCCACGAGTTTGTTGTAGCCATAAGGATGTTTCGAGTTGTCAGTTTGTGGTTAGTTTGTAGGCCCCACTTCCTTAATTGGAGCTTTTAAGTTGAGTCATGTCATAGTAACTCTTCATCTCATGTTTACCTTTGCAAGCCAGTGAAATTTGGTAAATGTGGGATGGGAGAAATACATACTGGTATCAGATCTCCCACATTAAAACACTTTGATTGGATGGGAAAAATGCGTTTGTTATGCATGCATGTTAGTTGTATATGTGTTTGTTATGCGTCCATTATGATAGTGATTGTTGTAGTCGTGTCATTATTTATAGGTTGACGATGTTGATGTTGAGATGATTGATATGTTGGTTTCATTATATATAGATATGTTGTGCTAATCCATATTGATTGTGCAGAGGAAACAACCTCCCCTGTGTTAGTGTCTAATAGTCATAGTGATCAAATTTACTCTTTCCACTACAGTTAGAGTCTTATGGTCAATTTTTTATATTTTCAAATAAAATTTGACATCTCTCTGGTTGTCAATGGTCCTAAGTCATTGTCTAGGTGTAATGCTACTCTCATGTCATGGTCATCAAGGTCAATTTGAAATCAGTTTCATGAGTCATTGAGTCACCATAGGTAATTTTACTTCATTAAGTGTCATTATTTAAAAATAAAAAGTCATTTTGCTTCATTAAGGTTGATCATGAAAGTGTCATGAGTGTCTTGTTGGTCTAGTCAGTAATCATACTCATTAATTTGGGTGTGTGATCATCATATTCCATTTAAAGTCATTCATCATGCAAAATTAGTAAGGTGTCATGAGAGTTAGCACTTAGGGAATAAAGTAAATCAAAATAATCAAAGATGCATCTACATCACATGGAGATGTAACACTTTCTATTGAAGAATATGCTGTCAGTATCAATCACATCATAAAGTCCTTTTGTCAAAAGTACACATAATGTCACTCTATTATAAAGACAAAAATAGATTTTTCAAGTTATAAGGAGCATTAACACACTTTTGTATCTTTTCAAGTTCTAAGAGATACTCTCCATCACTTTGAAGAGCTGCCATATCCATCAAAAGTTTGAATTTCATCATCACTGCCCTTATTTATCAGCTTGTTGCGTTTTTGGAGGAGGTTGCTGCGCTTTTCAGTTGAAGGAAAAAGGGAAGAAGGAAAGGTTCATTTTTCATCTCAGTTGATTCAGTGCTTCATCAAACAAGTAATTCAAGCTTAACAAACCCTCAATGTAGTCTTTTCCTCAGATAACTGATTGAAATCTATCCCTAGGGTTTCACTGCACTTTCTTGCTACATTTTCCACTTTCCATGGTCTATAGCTTAAATTTAAAGGGATTTTTCTTGTTTTTGAGTCCACATATCCTTTATTACCCTCATCAAACATTATCCATCAATCCTCACACTCATATTCTCTCATATTCACCATTTCCATTATCAAACCTAGCTTGTTGCTACGCTTCTGGCACAAGTCTATATTTTCCCATTTTCTCCCCTTATTTCTCACTAATTTTTGAAATTCCACTTTCATTGTGTTCCTAACACCTATCTATACTCCCATAATTTTTTCATAATTTTTCCTACCCCACATCCTCTCCATTCCCTTCCCTTAAGTTGCTGCGTTTCTGTAGAATTCGCTGCGCTTTTGACTTCGTTTATGTAATCATTTTCAAAAGAGGTTTATGAACAAATGAAGATGAATTTTTGAAAACCAAAGGTAGTTTTTTTTTAAGGAAAAACCCAATCACAATAACCTCCTTAAGTTTCTAGATATATATCATATATTGGGATATATTCAACTTTCTTGGAGGCCTATTTCAGAAAATCAAATTCTCCAATTTTTCTTGCATGTTTTAGTCATACATTTGTGGAATGTATTCCGAGAATATGGGAATGAATTTCAAAAAACGGAGAGATATTTTCTGCAAAACAATATTATCTACAAAGACCTCTCCCAGTTTTGTCAAAATTATTATGGTTAAAGTGATATCAGCTCATCTTTGACCCCTAGTGTTTACAAAAGTGCAAAAATTTCAATGTACAGAAACCCAACAACTAGTTGCTGCGCTATTTCTTAAAGGGTCAGAATAAATAATTTCAAGTATGGTTGGATAGATTAAGGCATAAGGATTCCAAAAAAATACTTTAGGATGCTTGAGGAATGATAAATTTGTAGGAAATGATAAAAGAAGGCCTTTTTTACACCTTGCTGCCCACTTTTAAGGCTTGTTGTTGCATTTTTGGACACTTAGTTTTGAAGTGAGTTTTGAGTAGGCTAAAATCATGTTTTTGGATGGTTTAATGGCTCTAGGGTATAATGGAAATCTCCAAATTTCTTCACAAGTCTTCAGCAAAGCTTAAAACCTCTTCCAAGTCATCAAAATGTCAACCTAAACATTTGTTGAGCTTCTGCTGAGGAGTTGCTGCGTTTCTGTGTGAGCAATGTTTTTACTACATGTAAAGAGTTAAAAGTGAAATAAGGTAAATGTAAATGGTAGATTATATGTTTTTAAGGAATTGTAAATTTAAATATCCTATGGTTAACTTGAACATTGGATACTCTTTTAGAGATAGGATCAGTTAGCTAAAAAAAAAAGGAATGTTAGTTTTAACTCCCCTAGGATTTGGCAATGGATAGGATAGGTTCATGAATTAGTTCCTATGAAGCAGGATTCGACCCCTTAGAGGGGAAATTTTGTTATTCATCTATATGTACTGAGAGATAAGTCAAAAAAGAGGGTTAGATACTTGAAGCTCATACTTTTGGAACTTGTGTACTTGATTTTGGCAGAAATAATACAGGCAATTGCAGCTATTTTTATGGGATTCATGTGCTATGGTTAGTGACACTTATTTTCCTCATTATTTATTATGCATTTGATTATCATATGTTTCAAGCAGCCATCTATATTTATTCTCATGATTATCTCTTAAGTTTTAAACATAATACAATGACTCATATGCTCTGTTTTGTTTGATATTGTCACATAAGTGTTTTCATCCTCTGAACAAGTGAATTCATTATGCTCACTTAATTACTTCTATATGATTTTCTCCTCACCACACTACAATGGCATATTAATTCGTGTCACTGCTTACACCTACCTTGCCTCATTCTATGTTTGCAACTGATCTTTTGGAATACTTGGCCTAGTTCCTAAACCTGGTGCTTCTTATCCAACAAACCCTAATCAAAACCCTATTGAGTTGATAAATAGCCTAAAACCCTAATACTCTCCAGTCACTTCCATTGGATGTGAGGTTGATTTTGAGAAAGCCCTCTCTGATTTGGTAGGGATAGATATCAAATCAAAAGTTGGTACGTGGTTTCCTCTTTGGTTTCTTTTCTCAGCCTTGGGAAACTGAGGAGCGCTAACATTTTGGCATCATTTCTGGGGAGTGAAGGGTCATATTTTCCCCGGGTGTGAATGACAAGGATCAGATCTGATTGCTGATGGTGGAAAATGATCAGACACATGAAGGTTGAATCATTTACCTGGCGACTCCAACTTGATTCAAAGACTCCACTGACAACAAGATCTATAAATCGAGATGAGTTCTCAATCTAGAAGGTATGCTCCTATGCATCGAGATCATGTTCCAGGCTTTCCAAATCATATGCCTCAGGTAGATTGGAAAACATACTTGCCGAAATTTAGAGATCAGGTAGGAGATGATGTTGCTCTTCATTTGGTCAAATTTCACATGCATGTACACATACTTAAGGTTGAATTTCATGAGGACTGTTTAATGAAGATGTTTATGGCCACTTTAGAGGGAAAAGCATGGTATTGGTACGAAATCCTGCCAAATGGTTGCTTATATTCTCTTGCTGATTTTCATGTTGCATTTTATGAGATGCATAAATAATGTCATCCTTCCTTGTTGCTGGTCAAATACTGTTGCACGCATTTTGAAAATTTTATTGAGCATTTGGAAAGTATTTATGAAGATGATTAGTTTATGGATGATAAGATTATAGAGGCATTCCATGAGAACCCTTTTAAATAGGAAGAAGATGTAGAAACTAGTTGCCATCACATTCAAGAAAACTTACAACAGACAACAATTTCTCTCTTGGTTGAAAATGAAATAAATCTGCATTTCAATGACTTGATTTTTCCTAAACTTATTGATGACATTCAATAGCCTGTAGACATTTAAAAAGAACAAAGGAACATTCAACCCTGTTTTAATAAAGAGCTAATGCTTATGTATAATAGTCATGTTCCATCCTATGAGTTTTATGAACATTTGCAATAGACTTGTTAGTATTTTGATGATCAAAGGTATGAGTATAATCATCCATATATCTCTTCAGATTGTTCATTTCTTGATTCTTTGATTCAAGAACAAATTGGGCTTAATTAGTTTTCTAAAGTAGTAGATGTAGAAACTTTATACACCCAAACAACACATACTATAAAGCTACAATAAATAAACAACCCGGTATATGACACACTTCAAATAGAATCACATGAAGGGTTATCTTTAACTTTTGCTGGTGTATATGTTGCAAGATTTCTTTTGTGAAAATGTTCAATAATATACAAAGTCTCTCCTTGCTGTTAATAATGAGGATGATAAACACATTGTCACCATTTACTATGAGAGTGGTCTTGAAACTGATGGAATAGTACAAGAACGACCAACAGTTGGGAATAATGCTTATTTGTCTCCTTTTGTTGATCAATAAGAGGCGACCCTTAATTTTTTTCAAGACCCCTTGGAAAGTCTTTTGGAAGCATAAAAAAAGGTGGAGTTTGTTTTTTTCGCCAACAGAGGTTTTGGACTCATGTTTCATTTTGAGTTGCCATTTACTAAATCTTTATTTATGCTTGGTGGAGCTGAATACAAGCATTGGTTAAGTAGTCATGTACTTGATTGGTTACACTAGATCTTAAAATTCACTTGATCAGCTCACTTATGGATTAGTTAGAGTAGGTAAGGTGTGATGAATAAGCTCAACATTCTAAGCATATTTTTCAGTGTCAATTTCCAATAGAGTTTGCAGTTGATGGTACAGTTCAGTTTTCAGTTTAATTTGAGTCAGTTTGAAGATTGTAGTTGTGGTGAATCCATGATCCAGGTGGCTCTACAGACACACACAGGAAAAAGAGGGCTGATGAAAGCTCAAAAATCAAATTGTTCGGATTGCTCTCGAACTAGGTTCAAGTTGAAGAGTTTGTCTCCCTGATCACAATGGTGCGAACGATGCATCAATCCAAGCTCGTATAAGAAAGCTATAGCAGTTTGATTTTTTATTAAGGCAAGGGAAGTGGGGCCCATAACATGCCACATGGCATCCAAGTAAGCACGTGGGACCTGCATGGAAAGCCCCTCAACTGTTGACACATGACGCTCCTCCATTGGCCCATTGCCCCTGCAGAAAAGACAAAACAAAATGATATTTAATTTCTCACATGGAAACAAAAAAATCATTAAAAAATAATAATAATTATATATTAAATATAGTTATTAAAAAAACAAAATCAATTTAAATATGGTAAATTGTATGTAACAAAAATCATATTAAATATGGTTAAATTCCATATTAAACAAAAACCTCCATTTTTGTTTTTGGGAGTCATTATAACATGGAGATACAAATTCCATATATTATATAGTTTGAAAAAGACTATATTAAATCTAAAATTGGGTTTTAAAACAATATTTGGACTCAAAACCTCCCAACAACAACTATCTTAATATGATTATGCCAACCAATGTGCCAATCTCACACTTTGTCTTATTCATTCTCACACTTTATTATAAAATGCCATTCAAATGGTTCAAGGAAACCATGGAGAATGATGGAGAATACATGAGAGATGAGGGCACAGGGAGGCCAATGGAGCCATGAGCAAAAATAAGGCAGGTCGGACGGCACACGGACATGCAGTTCGAGCCAGGATGGTGCACGTAGTTTGAGGGAATCTTTTTTTATGCCAAGGGAATCTTTTGATTCCAAGGAGGTAAAATTTTTCTATGTCAGAATGTATTAAAATTTATATGCATTTTAACTAGAATTTCATAGGGAGCATGATAGTGTGCCCATATTTTCCATTTGAGCAGCGGTTTTTCAGATTCCATGTGGAGGAGAATCTTCAAGAATCTTGAGGGAATCTTTCAGATTCCTTAGAGACCGAAATTCGTCGGTGTCTTAATGAGGTCAACCTTATACTCATTATTCTCATATTTTTGCAAGGATCTCAATGGTGAGATCAGATTCTTGTTTTGAGTTGAATATTTCTAGATTCTCGGTGGAGCAACATCTTTGAGGAATCTAGGGAGAATCTAAAAGATTCCCTAAGGCCAAGATTTTCAGTTTTTTCAGAATTCAGCAAATTGATAGTCGATCCTACACCTATCGACGACACAAGTTCAATGGTGCAATTAGATTTTCCATCTGAGCCTTAGATTTTTCGGCCACTTTTCAAAGTAGAGTGTCGGTGTCAGCATTTAGTGTGTGAGTATTCGACTTCATGCCTTTTGACGCCATGATTGCAATGGTGATTTCAGATCCAACAATGGAGCCACCTATTCTTCAGACATCTCTAGGATGTGAGGTATATGCAGTGTGATCATGTACTTCTTTGTCTCTTTGCTATGAGATGCATTGTGCTATATAGATCCCTATTGATGTTCAATGTGGGATCTTGTTTTTTTCTTGATGTGAGATGTAATTTCTATCATGGATTTGTCTTATGTTTGAGATCCCTTTGTTTCCATGTTGGCGGGATACTCATTGTCACATGTATGTTTGATTGAGATCCCTTTGTTGCCATGCTGGCGGGATACTCATAGTCATTATGTGTGAGTTATTGTCATACAAACAGGAGTCCTTTTTGTGAATGAGAGTTCCTGTAGTGGAACATCTCGAGCAGAGGTCCAACCACTCCTGCGTGAGGGAATTTTCCTTGTATGACAGAGAAAACATCATCCATGTATATCCTCACTCTTTCCAGCACTTAATGCAGCGGCCTACACCTTCTTGACATCGAGGCCCAGAGACGTAGTCCCTCATGGACGAACTCTGTTATTAATACCGTATGTTGCTAATGTTTTTTATGTTCCTCTTATTTACAACATGAAGAAGTTCATTTATGTTTGTTAACGCTTTGGTTAAATGCAATTATAACACATCAACCGAAGTAAAAGGTTTTGGTTGAAAGGGTATCAGGAATTTAACCAGATCAAGTGGTATCAGAGCGGTCTACTTGCTGATTTTGATTACAGGTGTGAACCATTATTGAACGTTTGATGAGTTGAGCAGTGGAGAATGTCGAAGACATGTATGAGACCATGCTCAGGGTGTCCAAGAAAGCATACATGTTGTACAAAGCTTATCAGAAACAAGCAGCAGACAACGCTGAATTGGAGACACTCCTACAGGAAGAGAAGGAGGACAAACATCGATTGCAGCTTCAATTGCAAGCCACGACAAAGGCGTTTGAAGAATTGAAGCGCAACAATAAAAGTATTCAAGAAGATCATGAGGCATTGAAGACACTGCTACTGGAAGAGGAGGAGAAGCAGAAATTGCAGCTTCAGCTACAAGCTATGACAGAGGCCTTGGAGGAAGTGAAGTGCAATGACGACTTAGAGAATCCCTCTTCACCTATTTCAAAATCGACAGCTGAGGTAAAAAGTGTTGATCTCTCTTTAGTTTTATCTTCACCTCATATCATTTCTGTTGGAAGTGTGGAGATCCCCATTACAGGAACCAGCATGATACTCCTCACTAGGATGGGGTACAAAGGAGGAGGACTTGGCATTCATGGCAAAGGCATAACTTAGCCTTTGGAGATTGTGCAGAGGCCTCGATATGCAGGTTTGGGATACACTGAAGGAGGATGTTCTAAGGAAATCAAAGGAAAACAGACATTGTTGAACTCACCAGGGAAGATGATTTATGGAAACACTTCGCCATCATCCCATGGAAGTGCATGTTGTAGTGAAAGCGCTGAGGAAAGCTATCATCACCATGATTGCACTAGAGACCAC
This sequence comes from Pinus albicaulis, assembly GCA_034641835.2. Taxonomy (NCBI): domain Eukaryota; kingdom Viridiplantae; phylum Streptophyta; class Pinopsida; order Pinales; family Pinaceae; genus Pinus; species Pinus albicaulis. The sequence continues at coordinate 987,892,998 of CM076575.1, read as the reverse complement.
AAGAGAAGGTATAATAAGTCTCATTATTCCAGAGTTAATTTCGATTATAAAAATGTTGCTAATCATGGTTGTAAATCATGGCATCGAAAAACTTGTCATTTTTGTGGTTTACATAACCATGTCATTTCTAAGTGTTGGAAAATAATGGAAATAGAAAGGAGGATGAGGCATGGAAAGCCTTCTCCACAGTAGGGAAAGAAACTGGTTAAGAAGGTCTAGAGGAAGAAGAACTTTTGGAGCCAGTGCAACCAAAGTGGCCATCAAAGAGCCACGTGTTCGAGGCTCCATCCAGAGCAGCACCTTAAGGATGAACCATCAGTGCATGAACCGGTTGAAACGATTGTTTGACAATAAAACGTGCCACAGGGAGATGATCTATTCACTTTGATAAGTGAGAGATGGTTTTTCTAGATATGTTAGCTTGTCATGGCCGTGTTTGTAAATCATATGTTGCATTTTTAACTGTAAAAGTGATGATGTGTTTTTCCATCGCTTGTTAAGAAACAATGATATTTTGGCCTTGTTTTATAAATCGTGTGATGCATTTCTTTCATGTAAAAGTGATGAGGCGTTTTCCATCACTTCGAAATGCGACGATGATGTTTTTGGTCTTGCAATGATAGATGTGGTGTGATTTCCATTTGATGTAAACTTGACCACCGAGTATTTAAACTCGTGGAAATTATGGAATGATTGGGCCATAGTTGGTCATATTTGCGCATGTAATTTGCGAGAGACTGTATTATAGGTTTGCAGAGGATGTAGGTGTCGTTTCATCGCTTATGGCTCTGAAGGACAAAGGTGAAGGAGAAGGAAGGGTGACCTTTTTCAAGACACTTGTGGTGCAGACATTGTACACAACAGTTGCATATTATTATTGATGCTTTTGGATGACCAAAAGCTCCTCAGTGGGGAGGAATGATCCAAGTGGCTCCAGAGACACACAAAGTGTTCGGATTTCTCTCAAACCGGGTTCAATTTGAAGAGTTCATCGCCTTGTTCGCAACGGTGCGAACGACGTGTCAATCCGAGCTCATATAAGAAAGTTAGAGCATTTTGAAGTTTTGTTAAGGCAAGGGAAGTGGGGCCCACAACATGCCACATGGTATCCCAGTAAGCACGTGGGACCCACATGGAAAGCCCCTCAGCTGTTGACACATGGCGCTCCTCCATTTCCCCCTTGCCCCTGCAGAAAATACAAAACAAAATGATATTTAATTTCCACATAAAAACAAAAAAATCATTATAAAAAAAATGATAACTATATATTAAATATTGTGATTAAACAAACAAAATCAATTTTAATATGGTAAATTGTATGTAACAAAAATCATATTAAATATGGTTAAATTCCATATTAAACAAAAACCTCCATTTTTATTTTTGGGAGTCATTACAATAGGGAGATACAGAGATACGAATTCCATATATTATATTGTTTGAAAAAAACTATATTCAAACTAAAATTGGGTTTTAAAACAATATTTGGACTCAATGGGATTTGAACTCAAAACATCCCAATATCAACAATCTTAATATGATTATGTCAACCAATGTGCCAACCTCACACTTTGTCTTATTCATTCTCACACTTTATTATAAAATGTCATTCCAATGGTTCAAGGAAACCATGAAGAATGTTGGAGAATACATGAGAGATGAGGGCACATGGAGGCCAATGGAGCTGTGAGCAAAGAGAAGGCAGGTCGGATGGCAGAAAGACACGCATGTCGAGCCAAAATGGTGCATGTGGTTCGAGGGAATATTTTTTGATGCCAAGGGAATCTTTTGATTCCAAGGAGGTAAAATTTTATGTGTCAGAATGTATTAAAATTTATATGCATTTTAACCAGAATTTTGCAGGGAGCGCAATGGTGCACCCAAATTTTCCATTTAAGAAATGATTTTTCAGATTCCATGTGGAGGAGAATCTTTAGGAATCTTGAGGGAACCTTTCATATTCCTTGGAGGCCAAAATTCACCGGTGTCAGATTGAGGTCAACCTTATACTCATTCTTCTCAGATTTTCACAAGGATCTCAATGGTGAGATCAGATTTCTATTTTGAGTTGAATATTTCCAAATTCTCGGTGGGGCATCATCTTTGAGGAATCTAAGGGGAATCTAAAATATTCCCTAAGGCCCAAATTTTCACTTTGTCAGAATTCAGCAAATTGGCAGTCGATCCTACACCTCTCGACGACACGAATTCAACGGTGCAGTTATATTTTCCATCTGAGCCTCAGATTTTTTGGCTACTTTTCAAAGTGGAGTGCCGGTGTCAACATTCAGTGTGTGAGCAGTTGACTTCATGCCTTTCGATGCCATGATTACGATGGTGATTTTAGATCCAGCAGTGGAGCAACCTATTCTTCAGTCATCTCCAGGATGTGAGGTATATGCAGTGTGATCATGTGCTTCTTTGTCTCTTTGCTATGAGATGCATTATGCTGTATAAATCCCTGTTGATGTTTGATGTGGGATTTTGTTTTTTTCTTGATGTGAGATGTAATTTCTATCATGGATTTGTCTTATGTTTGAGATCCATTTGTTGCCATGTTGGCAGTATACTCATTGTCACATGTATGTTTGATTGAGATCCCTTTGTTGCCATGTTGGCAGGATACTCATAGTCAATATGTGTGAGTTATTGTCATACTGATAGGAGTCCTTTTGTGAATGAGAGTTCCCCGTAGTTGAACATCTCGAGTAGAGGTCTAGCCACTCCCGTGTGAGGGAATTTTCCTTGCATGATAGAGAAAATACCATACATGTACATCATCACTCTTTCTAGCACTTAATGAAGTGCCCTACACCATCTTGGCATCGAGGCCCGAAGACATAGTCCCTCCTGAACGAACTCAGTTATCAATATCGTATGTTGCTAATGCTTGTTATATTCCTGTTATTTACGGTATGCAGATGTTCATTTATGTTCATTAACGCTTTTATTAAATGAAATTATAACACATCATCCGAAGTAAAAGGTCTTGGTTAAAAGGGTATCAGGAATTTACTTGGATCACTCCATTTCCAAATGAACATAGCTACTTGGTCTACGATGTTATTGAAACCTCCTAAAGGAGCTTCCATCCCCATTTGAGACAATATTAGTGTCTAATAGTCATAGTGATCAAATTTAATCTTTCCACTGTAGTTAGAGTCTTATGGTCAAATTTTTATATTTTCAAATAAAAATTGACATCTCTCTTGGTTGTCAAATGGTTCTAAGTCATTGTCTAGGTGTAATGATCCTATCATGTCATGGTCATCAAGGTCAATTTGAAATTATTTTAATGAGTTGTTGATTCACCATAGGTCATTTTATTTCATTTAGTGTCATTATTTAAAATTTGAAAAGAAAAAGTCATGGTGTCATAAGGTTGATCATGAAAGTGTCATGAGTGTCTTGTTGGTCTAGTCAGTAATCATATTCATTAATTTGGGTGTGTGATCATCATATTCCATTTAAAGTCATTCATCATGCAAAATTAGTAAGGTGTCTTGAGAGTTAGCACTTAGGGAATAAATTACATCAAAGGAATCAAAGGTGCATCTACATCACATGGAGATGTAACACTTCCTATTGAAGAATATGTTGTTAGTACCAATTAAATCATAAAGTCATTTTGTCAAAAGTACATATGATGTCACTCCATTATCAAGCCAAAAATTGAATTTTAAAGTTATAAGGAGCATTAACACACTTTAAAGCTTCATTGTATCCTTTCAAGTTCCAAGAGCTCCTCTCCATCACTTTGAAGAGCTGCCATATCCATCAGAAGATCAAATTTCATCATCACTGCCCTTGTTTATCAACTTGTGTTTTTGGAGGAGGTTGTTGTGCTTTTCAGTTGAAGGAAAAATGGAAGAAGGAAAGGTTAATTTTTAATATCAGTTGTTTTAGAGCTTCATCAAACAAGTAGGTCAAGCTTAACAAACCCTCAATGTAGTATTTTCCTCAGATAACTTATTGAAATCTATCCCTAGGGTTTCACTGCACTTTCTTGCTGCGTTTGCTACTTTCCATGGTCTATAGCTTCAATTGAAAAGGATTTTTTTTTTTAGTCTACATATAGTTTATTACCCTCATCAAACATTATCCATTAATCCCCACACTTAGATTCCCTCATATTCACCATTTCTCTTATCAAACCCATCTTGTTGCCGCAGTTTTGGCACAAGTTTGTATTTTCCCCTTTTATCCCCTTATTTCTCACTCATTTTGGGAAATTAAACTTTCATTGTTTTCCTAACACCTATCCCTACCTCCCATAATTTTCTCAGAAATTTTCCTACCCCCAATACCCTCCATTCCCTTCGCTTAAGTTGCTACGCTTATGGATAATTCACTGTGCTTTTGACTCTATTTTTGTCATCATTTTCAAAAGAGGTTTCTGACCAAATGAAGATGAATTTTGGAAAACCAAAGGAGGTTTTTGTTAAGGACAAACCTAATCACAATAAAATCCTTCCGTTTATATATAGGTATCATAAATTGGGAGATATGAAACTTTCTTTGAGGCCTATTTCAAAAAATCAAAATTTTCCAAATTTTCTTGCCTGTTTTAGTGATTATGTTGTGGCAAATATTCCGAGAAGATGGGAAAAAAATTAAAAAAACTGAAAGAGGTGTTTCTCCAAAAACACATTATATACAAAAACCTCTCCCATTTTTGTAAAAATTATTATGGTTAAAGAGATATAAATTCATCTTTGACCCCTATTATTTACAAAAGTGCAAAAATTTCAATGTACATAAACACAATAACTGGTTGCTGTGCTTTTTCTCAGAGGGTTAGAATCAAGAATTTGAAGCATGGTTGGATAGATTAAGGCATAAGGATACTAGAAAACTACTTGAGGATTCTTGAGGAATGCTAAATTTGCAGGAAATGATAAAACAAGGCCTTTTTTACACCTTTCTGCGCACTTTTCAGGATTGTTGCTGCGTGTCTGGACACTTAGTTTTGAAGTCAGTTTTGAGCAAGCTAAAATCATGTTTTTGGATGGTTTAATGGCTGTAGAGTATAGTGGACATCTCCAAATTTATTTAAAATTCTTTAATAAATCTTAAATCCTCTTCCAATTCATCAAAATATCAGCCTAAACATTTGCTGCGCTTCTGCTGAGGAGTTGGTGCGTTTCTAGGTTATTTGCTGCTTTTATGTGTGAGAAATGTTTTTACTACATATAAAGAGTTAAAAGTGAAATCAGGTAAATGTAAATGGTAGATTAGATGTTTTGAAGGCATTTTAAATGTAAATATCCTATGGTTAAGTTGAACATTGGATACTCTTTTAAAGATAGGATCAGTTAGCTAAAAAAGGGGAAAGTTAGTTTTAACTCCCCTATGATTTGGTAATGGATAAGATAGGTTCATGAATCAATTCCTATGAAGCAGTATTAGAACCCTTAGAGGGGAAATGTTGTTATTAATCTATATATACTAAGAGATAAGTCAAAGAGAGGGGTTGAATACTTTAAGCTGATACTTTTGGAACTTGTGTACTTGATTTTGGCAGAAATAATACAGGCAGTTCCAACTATTTTTATGGGATTCATGTGTTGTGGTTAGTAACACTTGTTTTCCTCAGTATTTATTATGCATTTTATTATCATATGTTTCCAACAACCATCTACATTTATTCTCATGATTATCTCTTAAGCTTTAAACATAATACATGGCCTCATATGCTCTGTTTTGTTTGAGATTGTCACATAAGTGTTTTCATCCTCTGAAAAGTGAATTAATTATGCTCACTTAATTCCTTCTATATGATTTTATCCTCACCACACTATAATGGGAGATCAATTTGTGTCATTGATTACACCTACCTTGCCTCATTCTATGTCTGCAACTGATATTTTGGAATACTTAGCCTAGTTCCTAAACATGGTGCTTCTTATCCAACAAATCCTAATCAAAACCATATTGAGATGATAACTACCCTAAAACCCTATTACTCTCCATTCACTTCCATTGGCTGTGTGGTTGATTTTGAGAGAGCCCTCTCTGATTTGGTAGGGCTAGATACCAAGTCAAAAGTTGGTATGTGGTTACCTCTTTGGTTTTGTTTTCTCAGCCTTAGGAAACTGAGGAGCGACTAACACCCTAGACTTCACTAAGGTCTGCTTTATCCTATTTATATTTTCTTTATCGAACATGGTATGTTTGAAGGAAGAAGAAGATCAAGATGAATATCAAAATTGTGGGTTACAGTTCATGTGATTCTCCTTATAGACCAGCTTAACAACATGGCGATGAGTACTCCCCTGACATAGAAAATATATTGAGAAGTTTGAAAGAAGAGATCAGAAGTTGTAAAACAGATAATGAAAAGATCAATTAGTTACAAGAAAGTCTTTCTAGGCCATAGGAAAAGCAAGCAGAGGTCAATGCAATCATCCTTCATAGTTTATCATATTTGCAGAAACATGGATTTCTTAGAATTAGTCATGGATAGGAGGAAAGGACCAATGGGGCATACGAAAATAGGTCTCAATCAATATATAGGTTTGATAGGGATGACATAGTCAGAGATGGTAGGTTATTGGATACACCTGATAGGAGGGGTAATGACCATGGGTTATATTATAGTTTTGGTTTAGAGAGACATAATCATCATCACCGCCATATTCATATAGGAGGAGTGAGAAACAATACTTACAAAAGGAGTTCAAGAAAGAAAATCCTCCTACATTTGATGGAGAAATGAATAAGTCACAATATGCAAAAGTTTAGTTTCTTGGGATGAATAAGTTTTTTAGATTGCATGATTATTCAGAAAATATGAAATCTAGGATAACTAATTTCAGTCTTAAAGGAAAATAAGACATTTGGTGGGAATATGTGAAGAATGTTAGACGAATTCAAGAAGAGTAACTTACTTGGAGTGAGTTCGAGAGACTTTTTAGGAAGAAGTATCTATATGAAAGATGCTACCATAACAAGGAAAACAATTTCTATGAGATGAAGATGGGATCTATGACCGCTACGAAGTATACTAGCAGATTCTTGGATTTGTTGAGATATGCGCCTTATCCTAAGGAGGAGAAACCAAAGATTTAAAGGTTCATCAATGGGTTGTTGATATCATTCAAAGACAGGATTGAGTTTGATGAACCTAGATCTCTAGAGGAAGCCATCATAAAGTTTAAAAACTATTATGAGAAATTGAAGCACAAGACTGAGTCTAAGCAGTATTGGAATGGTAATGAGAAGAATAAAGGAAAGTGTGCTAAGAAGAGAGAAAAACCTCAGGATATAGACGACAAGGAGAATGCAGTGTCGTAAAAGAAATTAAATGTAGTTGACAAAGGACAGGGATTTCAGTATGAGGAGAAAAACAAGGGTGATGGCAGGAAGCCTTTGCAGTGTTGGACTTGTGGCATGGATCATCGTAGGAGAGATTTTCCACAACATCAAGGTGGTAGACCGAAAATTTATAGTGCTCAGGAGGCATATAATTTTAGGGATGTTGGATAGAGTATTCCTCAAATTTATGAAACATTGAATGTTGACTTGGTTGGGGCTGATCTAGGTTCGATCTATACTGCACACCAACATAACCCTTGATCACTAGCACTTTTGGCAATGATCTGCAAGCATATCACAGTCTCACCTGAAGTGACTATGGGTGGATGCATAAACAAGTTTCTGTAGCCTTGAGGAACTGGGAGATGTGGTATTATTATATTATTTTATACTTTTAATTGATAATTCACTTCTCCACATTCAATTAATCACAAAAACATGCCATGTAAAACCATAAACCATTATTGCACTGAAGTACAATGAAACTAAAATACGACTATTTTATAACAGATAATAAGAAAATATACACATAAATCACACAATAACACCAAAATGTCATCCACAAAACTATTCCTTATTATTATGAATCCTTGAATACAACGAATTCTCAACCTATGCACTAAGCCACAGGTTGTCTGCACACTAAGCTGCAAAATATCCTCTAGGCCTATGTGCACTTAGCTGTAGATCCTTCCCTTTGCTACAAAATACATATCACAATGATTCACCTATAGCTCTATGTGTCCTTATATCTTTTAAACATAGAATTTCAACCCTACATATACTATTACATCGTCAAAAATACCATGGAATCCCTAAAACAAGCAACTATGGCCCAAAACCCATTGATTCTTTACACAATCAGGCAATTTTACAAAAACGAGGGGCTTTGACCTAACTCGAAGTCCTTATGACACTGTGTGGTATATTTAATTCCTTAAACTACGCTCCGTTGCCTCTCCACTATGCACTCTGCTCCACAAAATGCAGAGTCTTTGCCAAAATCTAGGCCAAGTTGGACTGCACCCAACAGGCCCCCAATGCTCACATGTGACTTGTCCCAAGTCACTCAACTAATTTGCATCTGATCTTTGTTTCAATGCTATTGTAGGTGATTTTGAGCTGCTACAGAATGTCCGTGATATGCTTTTCTTCACCACACACTTCCTCCAACAATGTTTCTGTCACTGGTTCTGTGGTCTTATACATCACTCCCTCCTCTTTCTGTCAAATATCTTGAAGCTTCTTGTCCACTGCTTGAGACAGTTGTAGTGCCTCATCTTGCCATGGTTGATTTTTCTCAGTCATAATTTTCTCTTCCTTCCTCAGTTCTCTATCTTCTTCTAGAGGGCATTTCCCTCATTAAATTTTGTGAGCTTGGCATGGTATTCACAGTTTCCTAAATCTCCTCTAACTGCTGTTGCTTCTGCTAAATGTCGTCTTGTAGCTTCTGCACATTTGGATCTTCCTGTAGTGAAGTTTGAATACGTAAGCTCTCATCCAAAAAATTCCCATAATCTGCCACTGTTGCTGAGATGCCAGCCACTATAGCCTTTAGTTCGACCTCCCTTTATTCTCGCACTTATAGTGGTGTGGCTGGCTGTAGCTTCATCTAGAGATCACTGATATTTATTTCATATTCAAATTGTACATCCACGATCTTACTCTTATATCCTTTTACTTGAAGCCTGAGCTTCACGACCTTTTCCTCCACTGGTTCTTCTTCTTGGACATCAATGTTTGGAACCTTGTGACATGTGGCTTTGACCACCTCCTTCATCTTTTACTGCTATTGTACCGCCCGATCCTTCTCCTAGATGGCCTAGTCGAGTTGCTGCTTCAGCGAAGCTCGCTCTCTTTCTACCTGAATGCTCAATTTTGAAGCGAGCTGTCCACACTTATTCGACTCATTTATGATCTCCTGCTACAGCTCATGTAATCTCTAAATTGGTAGTGCGACGATGTTCATGTTCCCTTACTTACATCCTTTCACCAATAGATATACCTAGACAGAGTCAAACTATAGGTGTTACACAATAATTTGTCACCATGCTCACTTCCCATCACTGATCTTGAAGTGCCTCGTGATAGACCTTGTGCAATGTTTTCATCATGGGAAAATATGTAAAGACATCCCCTAAAGACTCAAAGAAAATTTCCTTGGAAGATTACTGAAGGAACTTGGTCATAACCCTAGTTTTATGGGCCAACGCATTTTCTAGTTTCATGCCCATGCTAATGTTAGGTTGACAGTTTTGGCTTAGCACTGTCAATGCCCTTATTTCTCGGAAAACTGCGCTGATCTATTTCTGGAAGTGTTTCCTCAAATGGAGGAGAAGATTCGACCTCTATAAGTTCGAGGGTAGAGAATTGATTGTTAAACGGTGGTGATAGAGTCGAGCTCTCTGATTTTAGTGCTTTGATCTCATCCATGGGGGGTGTATCCCTTAGAAAGTGTACCTTCCTCCTCCTTTCATGGGCTCCCAACCTCTTCTCCCTTCCTATAAATTGGTCCCCATCCTTCCATTACTGGTTGGTCATTTTTAGGCTAGTTTGAACTCTTGTTCCTTTTACATTCTTGCACTGTGATAAGACCTTAGTTGTTCAGGAGAAGGAATGCTTTAGAGATTTGGTGAAGGACTTGGATTTTCACTAAAGGGAGGCCTCCAACATCAAGGCCTTGGTTATGAGCTCTCTCTTTTATATTCATTAATAAAACATATGATGTTTGCTTTCTATATTTGTCTAATCATTTATGCAAATATTCTGGTACTCCTTGATATGCTAGATAGTTAATGTTTAATGATTATTATGTATTGGATTACGTTTGCTGTTGCCTCTTGATCATCCGCAGGTATTGGTGTGCCACGAATAGCAAGGAGCGAGCCTAAAAGGATCATGGATCAAGGTCATCATCAATGAGTTCGAACATAGCATCAGGGAAAAGGTACCTCTATCTCCATTCTTGTCACATTTTGAATATTAGCTAAGAGAGATTTGCATTAGAAAATATCTCAAGTTGCTAAACCCACTCTAGGGCTAGAGAGATCACCTCTATCCGCAGAGGGGATTTATCTTCACAACAGAATTGGCGACTCCAGCGGGGAGCTTTAGCCTCTTAGCCTTCCTTTCCTGAGCCGATCTTCGATCATTTTGAACGATCATTGAAATCTAATTTTGCTTATCTCTCCGTTATTTTGCATAGGGTTTTATAGTCATTTCATTGTGTCAGGTCTAGTTTTGATGTGAAACTCTTTTTTTTTTGTCCTTTTTTTTAACGCCTAGCACATTTTATGTTTACCCGGTAGCGATGTCAGTGTTTTTCTATATATCACAACCGTGCTTCCATTATTTTTCTATATAGCCATGCTAGTTTGGCTTTCATCACCCTTATGCTCATCACTGAAGCGCTGATCTTAGACCTAGGAAAAGTTTCAGTTTACCCTTGTTTTTCCAGTGTGTCCTGGCCCCTGAAGAATGTCTGTCGAATCTGAATGACCTCCTGCCTATGTGTTTGACTTGTTTGTCTTGTTTGAACGAGTGTCTTCGTTTCTTTGACTTACTTGTGAAATTGGAGGATTTTCGACCATCTCAAACAACTTTTTCCGCATTGCTTCTGACTTGGTTTGAAGTTGTTTGTCACATGCATTGGTCATCACTACATTTTGATCTCACTTTCAATTTATCATCAAACATAAGATCACAAATTTTTTGATTTATGAGTTTAGAAGAGTGTGTCTTTTTCGAAATTCAAAAGAAAACTGAAAGTGATTTTCATTTTAGTTCTTTGACTTGGCTTGTCATTATCGTTTTGAAAAGAGAGTGAAAGTATTTCATTCATGTATTTTTGAAGCGATTTTGATTTCCGTTCGATTGAAAGAAAAGTGAAAAGTGTGGTTTTTTAATTTCTTCATTCATTTCATTCATTTTAATTTTGATTTCATTTCAAAGTAAAAGGTAAAAAAAAAAAGTTTCATTTTTTGCATCTTAGTGGAAAAGAGAAATGTTTTCATTTTTTCAATTAGTTGCATTTTGTGGAAAGTGAATTCAATTTTAAAGGATTGCATTTCATAGTTTTGAACTAGTTTGGGGGGACATAGTTATTTACTGCACCGATTGCACTTTTGTTTGCATCTCTTTTCTCAATAGTAACTTTAGACTTCATTGAAACATAAAGATTTTCTTTTTGCATTTAGCCTGCATTGTAGGATTCAGGTGACATCGATTTTGAGCCAAAAAATGAAACTTAACTCAATATCAACTTTAAAATTTAGCTAGTTTACCTTAAGGAGCATTTGGAACTAACGAGAACATTTAGAGGTCTAGGCTAGAGACGTGTTCCAACATTGTTAAATGTAGGAGCTATCGCTAACGATCTGCGTTGCAATCTGGGGGTGATATCACATCCCACGTATGGAAGTATATTGAGGTATGATAATTTTATTTGGGGCACTCTCATCGAACGGTTATGCATTAGAAATCACTACTACAGATTGGACTCCCACGTACCATCACATATATTTTGGGAGACACCATAAGGTTGCAAGCCTACCATAGGTAACCGAGTTGGCTGCCTTTTAAACATGATACACCGAACACAACATTCGGGGAGATCGAATGTAGTATGTTAAGTCCTTGGTCATTTTTTCTATCATTTACCACCAAGGTGTATATTACAGTTCACGAATAATTGGTAAACCTTTATGACTAGTGCACCCCTTTTGATTTATTTTTTGTTTAATTCTAAAAATAACTGCCCACGAAAACATCTTACCTGTGTGGTTCTCCAACGTCATCATCGCTTGGTAAATTTTGGATTTTAATATTTTCACCTCTTCCTTCCTTGATCTTGTCCTGAAATGTCATCGTGGCTGTATCGTTGGATTCACCTCATCCCTCCTCTGAAGGATCTCAAGAGCCTCCTCTTGAGGTCCCCTAGTTTCCAGTTGGACCACTTTAAGCTCAAGGTGGTGATGGGATTTTCATAAGTGTACAACCCATTTCATCTTGACCACCGCTTGACGATTCTCCTTGGATAACATCGAAAGACTTTGAGCTGGAAAGCCCGTAAACTAAGCCCTAAACCATCTTCATAGTTTACGGTCTTTCCTAAGAATCTTCTCTTTGATCCAATTATGGTCTCACCTCAATAGGGTTATAGTCCTTTTGATCAACCCAACGTTCCCCTTTTTGCTTCTCGAGTAGCATCTCGCTCTATTTCCCGTCAAATTTTCCTGAGGAAATGGAATCCAATGTTAATGATGTCCCATTCGTGAGTTCTCCTTAGAGTAATATACAGGAAACCACTAGCATCTACATTCCGGAAGTCGCTTCATCTGTGTTTCCTTTTGAAGGCGAAATTTTCAGCCCCACACCTCAAGATTCAAGTAGTGGAACTGAAATACCCTTTAGTCAAGTTGCATATCCACTTCCACATGGGTATACCTCTTTGGGAAGCCTCGTTTTAGGAGCTTCCGAAGCCACATCTCTATTTACAGATCCCGTTTGGTCAATGGGAATCCCCCTGTCTTTCGACCAATTCATCTCGAATGTGGTTTCCATGTCTCAACCTATTGTTCGACCTACAATCACTATTTGTCAAATGACTATTTTGATCGGATCCTCTACCCCCTTCTCGCCATTTACGATTACTGTAGTTCCACCATTGAGTGGAAAATCTACGGTTTCGTTCATGCCTAGGGGGTAGTCTAATCCTCTTTACATACCTCACCTCTCGGGTGGGGGGCCACTGAACTCTGGACCTGTTCTAGGGGAGGGACAACCTAATGTTAGTCTAAGCGGAACATTTCTTTCACAACTGACGAACACTATCATAGGAACTGCTGCTTTGACTGGTCTACCTAATTCAGCCACATTTATCTATCAACAGCCCCACGTTCATTATTATCAGGTTCAACAGCCTCTCTAACAACCGAACGTACCATATTCATATGTTCAACAACCCAACATCCCTCATCAATATGTTCAAGAGCCGAATTTATAGTATCGGTATGTTCCTTGACCAAACATCTATCAGCAATATGTCCAACAACCCGAGCTTCCCGCAGGTGTTTTTACGACTAACCCTCAGTTTGGTCCTACGCCCAAACTAGTTTGAATCTCTCTTTAGGTCAATCTAGTCCTCACCTCAATCAACCTGGTACTTAGTACCAGCCACTTCCTCAAGGTCAGTACCAACAACCCCAACCTGGGCCTCAGTCTGGTGCTCCATATCAACAGATTCCTCAGTACCAACAGGCCCAATAGGGACCTAAGGCTGGACCCTACGTTTAGCAAGGACCACAGGTTGGACCCCATGTTTAGGAGGGACCACAGGCTAGACTTCATGTTCAGCAAGGACCTCACCCTAGACCTTATATCCAGCAAGGTCTGCAACCCCAAATCCAACAAGGGCCTTATCAACAGCCCCAACAAGGTCCCTACGTTCAACAACAACTGCAACAAGGTCCTTAGCTGAAATGGGGGTAGTATGCGTATCCAGGATAATATCCGCCCTATTGGGGGCAGAATCCATATCAACTAGGTTGGAACCCCTGACCTTTTTCTCCTAATCATCCTCCCCTTCCATTTTTGGCTATGTTGGAACTACCAGTTGTGTCAAAGATTACAAATGACCCCATCCAAAATCAGCTGTATTGGCCACCAGTTCTAACCAAAATCCCGAGAGATTGTCCTAAATTTGAAGGCAAGTCTGGGGAAGACCCCTAAACCCATGTCATGACGTACCACTTATGGTGCTCTTATAACTCTTGGGTCGATGATTCAATTCATCTTTGTATTTTCCATCACACTCTGACTGGTACTGCGACCAAACGGTATATTGAACTCCCTCGAGGTGTTTTCTTTGATTTTAACTCCTTGGCTATGGCTTTTCTTACTCACTTCCAGTTACCTATCCGGTATGAAACTGGAACTCACCTCCTCACCTCATTTCAACAGTCAAATGTTACATTTCGTATCACATTCCCGAATTTCAGCGTTGACGTCACCACATAAAATTCGAGATCCCCGGTCAGTTGTTGACTGAATGGTTTACAAAATAATTTGTTCCAAATATTGATAAATATCTTTCCATGAGTGGGTGTGTCATAGAAGAGGAAGTCATTTCTGGAGCTCAATACCTAGATTTGGTTTATTCCCAATCTGGAACTCTATACGAGATCCTGCTTGATGCACCGTGACCTTCAATTGATCTGACATCATCTCAGTCTCTTGCTACACCTCTGGGTGATGGTGTTATAGGGGAAGTGGACCATGCTGATAGTAGTGCACCCAAAGCTTCGTCAAATTCTAAGTCCACTACTGTCGCTGCACCCTCCACTCCTTGCAATAACCAGAAGAATCCTGGTAAAACCTTCGAGGTAAATGTTGTCCAATCTACTGCAAAAAAATAATTCTTGAAAGGTAAGAAAAAGGGTAAAGGCAAATCCAAATTTGATAACCCTAAACAGGACTCGAAAAATTCATTTGCTGATGATTCTTCAATGCACAAGCCCAAATATCCTTGTCTAATATGTGATTGTGGTCATTACACCAAGGATTGTACTCGATGTGCCAAAGTTTCCCATATTCGGAATGGTGCCCCCAAGAATCTGGCTTTCTTGAAAGAGCCTTTCCCTTCTCAACAGACACAAATGGTAGATCAACCCCAATCGTATAGAAACTCTCAATTTTTCGTTGATGGCACAAAACCTATCTCTATCACCATGAGATCAAAAGTCTACCCCCAATCCATCCAAAGCTTCTATGGAACCAGAAGTCACATATCACCCTTTCTCTTCCACACCTCCTAGTTCTAGTTCTCTCTAGATCGAGAGATCTAATAGTGAGTCCATTGCCTAACCACCCCCAAAAGGTTTTCTTCAAAATTTTTCTTACATTCTGAATGCGAGAGTTTCACAAAACTAAGATATTGTAGAGAATCTAGCTCAAGAACCTTCGGCGATGTCGGCTTTTGAAGTCCTTCAGTCATGTCCATCACAACGAAAGGCGCTACTATCCACTATTGGAGGGTTTGATCTGGTAGATTCCAATCTCTTTACGTTCGATCTTGAGAACTTCGTTCATCGCCTCCCATCTCAGGTAGTTTTTCTGATTAAAGTTACCATGATGGGGAAAATCATTCATAGGACTGTTGTTCATGAAGGCGCTTCGACCTGAATCATGTCTATCGCTTGTTATAAAGCCATCGTCTCTCCTCCATTGATCTAGTACTCGAACACTTTGGAAGCTTTCGACGGTAGAGGTTCTCAATTTTATGGTATTCTCAAATATTTTCCCATCCTATTAGAGGGAAAGATGGTAAATTTAGAAGTTGAGGTGGTAGATGCCAATTTGAATTGTAACCTCCTTCTTGGACGTAGGTGGAATCATGCCATGGTTTGCGTGGTCTCCACCCTTTTCCGTGTCCTCCGCTTTCCTCATCAAGGAAAAATTATGACTGTTGATCAATTAGCTTTCTTTTCCTATGATTATTCAATAGGAAACATTCCATATGTTGGGAATACCACTACCCCCTATGAGAACATTGGGTCGGGTCTATTCAAAGATTTGTCTCTTATGGGAAATTTTCCACTCCCGCCTCCACATGTCACCACTATCAATATGATATCATCTAGTCACGATCCATGGATTGTTCCCAGTCCTGACCAACTCGAAATATTTGGTTAGGTTATGCCTTTGAGCCCTACTGAAAAAATGTATCATATTATTCTTATGGCTTATGAGGCTGCATCTGAGACCAACGATCGATTGATTCTTCTCTAGACACTTATGCACAGTCTCCCTGGTTTGGTTTTTGGGATTCCAAGGATCCCATAAATGAGACTTTCCCCACCGAAAAAATTATCGTGGAGGTAATGTCTCTTGAATAAACCCCATGGGATGATGAACATCATCATTCCTCGTTCCTCCCAATCCTAGGTGACCTCTCCGCCTGTCTAGAATCCCATGCTTCGTCTGTACTGATTGGTCCATTTCAGAATCCCATCTTGATTCATGAAGTGCTATCTGAAGGGAACATGGGAATATTACTCCAAATATTCTGATCGAAATCTCTGTCAAACCAAGGATCATCGAGAATGTTCACATTGGTGCATCTTATTCTCCTGACGAGAGCAACATCTACACCGAGCATTTCCAGGAATTCTGTGATGTCTTCGCGTGGTCATATGAAATGCCTAGCATTGATATGAGTATTCTCATGCACAAAATCCCTACCTATCTAGACTCGAAGGCCATTCGCCAACGAATTCAACCTGTGCACCCAAGAAAGGTTGTTGCCATAATCGGTGAAGTTGAAAAACTTCTCAAATCTGATTTTATTTATCCCATACCATTGACAGGTTGGGTCTCTAATATTGTTCCTGTTACTAAGAAACAAGGGACCATCTGGGTTTGTGTTGATTACCATGATATCAATCGAGCACGTCCTAAGGATAATTACCCCACTCCCTTTATTTATTAAATCATTGACAAGTGCGAGGACAGTGATATTTTTTCCTTCATGGAAAGTTTTTTCTGGCTATAACCAAATCAACATTGCTCCAGCTGATCAACTAAAAACCACGTTTGTGTGTCCATGGGGAAAATTTGCCTACAAAAAGCTCCCTTTTGGCTTAAAGAATGTCGGGGCCACTTTCCAGTGATTTATGTCGTATGGTTTTCATGACATCAACCACATAGTTTGACCATACCTTGATGACCTTCCTGCTCATTCCGCAAAACGTCGAGATCACCCAGAACACCTCAAAGCCATATTTCTTCTCTGTCGGCACTATAATTTCAAGTTGAATCCTCATAAGTGTTTCTTCTGCGTTGAATCCAGTTGACTCTTTGGCTTCATGGTGTCCAAAGAAGGCATTCGAATCGATCCTCTTAAAGTAAACACAATCATAAATTTTCCTCCTCCCTCTTCTGTTTATCAACTACAAATCTTGCAGGGGAAAGCTAATTTATTCCGTCGTTTCATACTAAGTTATGTTGGCCTTGACAAAGGTTTTAATCGCTTACTGAAAAAGGTAATCCCATTCGTTTGGGATGAAATTTCCCAAAGCTCTTTCGATGCTTTGAAACGAGCCCTCATCAGTGCTCCTCTACTGCATCCTCCCAACTATCACCATGACTACTTCCTATATTTGGCCGCCATAGAAAACACTATCGATATGGTGCTTGTTCAGGATGACGACGATGGTCAAGAACATGTAGTGTACTACTTGAGCCACAATAAATTTGATGCTAAGACTCACTATGCTCATGTAGAGAAACTCGTGCTGGATGATTTCCATGCTGTTCAAGGTTTTCATCATTACATTATCCTGCGTAAAAATTTGGCGATTTATGATTGTAACCCCATGAATTAAATTTTCATGCGTCATTTTATTGGGGTAAAGTACTCGAAATTGATTATCATCCTTCAAGAGTTTGACTTAGAGTTCACTACCTCTAATTCTAAGAAATCCCTTGTCTTTGCAGAGTTGATTTGCGATCTTCCCACTACAGTCGATCCCACTCCTTTTGAAGAGTCGATTCTAGATGAATCACTCTTTCTCACCAATACTCTTGATCCATGGTATGGAGACATCATCATTTATCTCCATACCAAAATTTTCAGCCAAATCTATCTCACTCTTAGTGACGGTGGATTCATTACCAGTCCCAACACTACCGTATCGTTGGAGACACTTTGTACCACACTAGTGTTGACTCCATCCTCCATCGATGTTTGACTCTCGAGGAGGTGGAGAAAGTTCTCAACGACTGCCACTCTGGGGCTTGTGGTGGTCACATGTTCGGTTATGCTACCGCCAACAAAATTCTTTGCGCATGATATTTTTGGTTGTCTATCTTTAAAGATTGCATTGTTGCAGTTTGAAAATGCCATGACTGCCAAATCTACTCTCGGAAGGAGCGTGCCCCACCCTCACCCTTGTACCTAGTTGTGACCGTCAGAACGTTTGTGAAATGGGGCATAGATTTCATGCCCTGTAACCCTGGCTCGGTTGGGGGGCATGGTTATATTATCATTTCCATCGATTATTTCACTAAATGGGCCGAAGCGATGCCTACATACAATAATGAAGGTCTAACTATGGTGTAATTCCTGTTTAATCATCTCATAGCTTGGTTCGGTGTCCTGAAAGCAATTGTCACTGATCATGTATCTCATTTTCGAAATCATATGATGAAAGAGCTCGTTGCTCAGTTGGGGTTACATCACGATAGCTCCACCACTTATTATCCATAGGCCAATGGCCAGGTTGAAGCTGTTAAGAAATTTTTGGTGACCATGTTTCAACGAACCATTGGGAAAAAAAAGCGAGATTGGCACATCATGCTCTTCTCAACTCCGTGGGCTTACCAAACTTTCGCTAAAACTGCCACTAGGTTCACACCATTCCAATTTTTGTATGGTCTAGAGGCCACACTCCCGATCGAGTGTGAAATTCCTTCTCTGAATCTAGCCGTGTTACACAAAAAATTGTCACCTTGACATTCTGCTAACTGTATGAGCTCATTATTACTCATACTTCTCCCTTTGCAAGTCTAAAAAATCAGTTCCTCATGTCAAGACTTGAAAATCAGAGAAAATTTCCTAAAAATCTCCTAAACTTTGGTGTCGCACTTTCTCTCTATCTTGCTTGCGGTCCCGCACCTAATGTTCAGCTCTCTTGCGTACCTGAACGAACTTTATCTGTGTTAAAGGTGCGGACCCCTGTAAGATAAAAAAGGCGCAAGTAAATTCCAAAAATCTCAATTAAAGTGAATTCTAGAAGCTTCTATAATGGATCTTGCGGTGGCAGAACCGCTCTTGTGAGGTGCATGTATCCCTTACCTTATGGAGATAACCCCTTGATGTGAGGAGATTATCCCTTTGAAGGAGGATTCTATCCCTTCATACTTGGAACAGAAAACCTCCTCTTTTCCACTATAAAAAGAGGCATTGGGTAGCCTCAAAGGGTTAAGTTTTTTGGAGATTGAGAATTAGAAGTCAAGCTTAAGAAGATTTGAGGTTAAGTGCTGTTGAGATTTAGAATCAGTTGACTAAGACTTGTGAGGAGAGATTACATACCTCTATTTGTCTTGGTTGAAGGAGTGCAAGACTTATCAAAGTAGAGGAGACTCCTGCTTCGGACCCCGGGAAGGCCTTTCGAACATCAAGGCTAAGGTTGTAAGGTTTTCCTTCTTTTGAGATTAATACAAACATACTCATTTTTCTCAATAATCTGTCTATTCATGGTTTATTTCATAGATTCCTTGATCACTATGATAAGCATGGTTTATGATAATGTCTATACAGGTGCTATGTAATATTTTGCTTGTTTGTGACTGCAGGTTTACGAGGAAAACTCCTTCAAGTGCACGAGGGACAACAACGACTTCAAACAAGCGCTGGACATACAGTAAGTCTTTTACACCTCTATAGAGCTTTTCATAGATCATATATGCTTAGAGAAAGATTAGTTTATTTGGTTGTTTGTTGCTAGATACTTTTAGTACTAGGAAGATCGGTCTTGTCCGCAAGAACGATTTATCCGACCAACAAGCCGTCAAACTACTTCCTGGTACTTCTCCAGAAGAGGAACGTTTGCTTTACCTCAAGTGTCTTGATGAGACCCGAAGAATTGATGCTTCAATCATTGAAGCACAAAAAAGATGAGTTAAGGCTCAATATGACAAATTTGTCATTCCTCGCGTTTTCTTTGAGGGTAGGCTTGGTATTGCTTTACGACCAAGCGGATGACAAATTGGGAGTCGGGAAACTCGAGTCAATGTGGCACATGCCCTATATCATTCAACGAGTATTGGAAAGAGGAGCCTATGAGATGGCAGATTATGAAGCAAACCAATTGGATGAGCCCTGAAATGGGCTCTATCTGAAGAAGTATTACACTTGATCATGAGTGTGGTGCTTTTTACATTAGTGTTTTATTCATTAGTGTGTTTTTATTAGATTTTTGGTGTGATTGTTTTCTTTGCAGACATGTTTTCTATGCTCACCTTGTGTTCCACTTGGTTTGTAGATGTCATCGAATCATTACGTCGATTTTGCTGATGGCACTTGCCGTAGCACACAAAACTTGTCTTCCACAGCATGGGCACTCTTTTCCCCTAATGGTGAGTTGATTAATTTACAAGGTATTTGTTGACTTGAGGGGTCCTGATCCAGGTTCAGAGGTTAAGGGTTGCCAACAAACCCCTATACTACTGGCCCTTTCGGCAGTGACTTGCTTGCGCAGGCCAAAGCCTCACCCGAAGCAGTATGGGAGGGTGCTAGAACCAGGTTTCTGCACCCTGAGAGAGAGCAGGTAAGTCAAGCAGGTTTGCGTTCCCAGCTTATCGGGTTCATATTTAACAGATCTATATGCAGGTTTATATAACAGAGATATGATCAAGCACAGATCTAGTAATTATCTTCACATCCACATGCGTAATACCAATCTATCAACACAACAAACTATAATCGCAACAATTACGGATCACAAATTCATATAGCAGAAATACATATATTTTCGCATCTATTAAATAGATACTTTCACAACCCAATCATTCACATTAATCATAACAACACAGATCCAGATAGAATCATATGTTCAACATTACTTTGCATATATATTAATGCCAGAATCCTCTTACATGCCCAAAATATCGCCTGCGCACATAGCCAGCAGGGTCTGCACATAGCAGGACTGAGGATCTCTACGCACACAGCCAACAGGAGTCCTTACCCAACAAGCTGACTACAGATCTAACAATTTGTGCTTCACATCAATCTCTATTTTCTTCTGCTTAAGACTAAAAAAGGTTCATCTATTTATACCGATTTTAGCCTACGCATCCAATGGTCCGCAAACCATGGTTTGCGGACTCTTGGTCTACCCTTGACCCATTTACAATATGTTAGGGCTTTGATCCACCCCAAAACCCCTACGTTAGACTAAAAAATACAAAAATATACAAAAATGGACACAATTCGCAACTTTTTAGGAGACCCTACTCCAACAGTCCCCCAACACAATCTTGTGACTCATCCTGAGTCACTGTGCTGGTGGGGTCTCGACCTGCGCCTACAAAATTCTGATCGCCTCGGCCAATGGGGGCAGAACGCCTTCACTCTGAGAAACAACATTTTGTTCAATGTCAACCAACTTCTACGAAATTGGGCCTTTCGTCATCGCGGTGATACTCTCCAGAGTTTGGTTTAGTTGCTTAACAGCAACATCAGCATCCTACGAAAGCTTGAGGGCTTCGACAGCCCAAGGCTTCAGGCGGTCACCAAAGGCCTTCTTCTTATGTCGGAGCTCATCAATATCAGCCTGGAGGGCATGGCTAGCTCGCAGCCATGTCAAGCGCTGAGTAGGAACTAAAGTGGGCAGGCTGGCCTCTAACTTGTCTAACTCTTCCTCTTTTTGATGCAGGTCCTGGTTTATTCTTCGTAGGATCGGGTGGTGCTGGACCTTGGTCCATAGCTGCATAGCTGTCTCAAGTAATTGGGCACCTTGCGCGATCTGCCCTGTGATAACATTGGTAGTCACGATGACCAACACAACTTGCTGGGCCCGTACCTCCGGAGGTGTTTCGGGCTGCAACTTAGCCTGCAGATCTGCGATCTGCTGCTCCATCTGTGTCTTGACCACTTGAACTTCTATCCTGGAGCCCTTCAGTGCTACGACCAAAATTTCAACCTTAGCCTAGGGGTGGCTGTGGCCGGGATTTATTATGGAACATCTGCACAGAGCTAGTGAATCATGTTTTCTAGCTCCGTTTGTTGCGCGGTGGCGAGGGATACTTTAGCATTCTTTTCTGTGATCGTTTGTTCAGCTAGAATGACTTGTTAGCGAACTTGCACGTCCCAATGCTAAATTTCCTGAAATAATGAGGTGTGGAGACCTTGCAGTGCCTCCCGTGGCAGTTTGGCTAAATTGAGCTGTATGTCTGCACCGTCCTGGACCTACATTCCCGGCTTAGGTGGGTTGATCACAAGGGCTACGCCAGGTAACGAACAGAGGCAGCTTTCTTTTGTAACTAGTGCTGCACTGGTGGTGGCTGAGGGCGTTTGTACCTGAGTCACACTGGGCTGCAGCGTATCAGTCTTTAGTTATAGAATGCAGAGCTCAGCTTGACTGGTGTTGATCGCAGCTTTCTGCTATTCTTCTACGGCTAACCATCTGTCGTCCGTGGCCAATGTGAACACGTCAGCAATTTGTTCAAGGTCTCCGTCGGTCAGTGTGACTGTCTCATCTCGTTCCGTTCGCTGAGAGCGCTGCTTATTTCGGGGCCCTTTGATAGGCTCGCTTGTTTGCTTCATGCTACAGGGGGAGGAAGCTCTGCCTGCATCCAATACCTCGGTACCTCGGTCTGGCTATGAATTCGGCTGGGGCTCTAGCTCTGCATCCTTCTCAGTGGTCTGCTGTTCCTGTTCATCCTTCGTAGTGGTTGGCGTCGACTGCGCACCCTTTGGTGAACCAATGCTTCCTGCCTTGTCACTTCCTTTGCTTGAACCTCCCATCTCCATGGTCGTGGTGGGGTTTACCTTTGTAACAATTGCACCTGTAGTGCCCACCGTACCAGACTTGAATCCAATCTTCTGCGGCGGAGGCCATGTGGCGAATTCTTGATCAATATCTTTGTCCGCAGCCATATATGGGAACAAGACCCAGGTTTTATCCTTATGAGCCCTGATTTGGACATTGTACATGGTGACCTGGAATGCTGCAATGCCCTTGTACTTGTCATAGATTTCTGGAGACAACTGTGGTTGAGAATTAATGGCTGTTGCCAAGCTACTCTGAAAAAGGACCCAGAAGACTTGGTTGTCCTCGATATGCTGCACATCCTTAGAATCCCACAGGTTCGTATAGCGGGCCCCCTCACATATGTCCGGGTTGAGGTTTGGGAAGACCGATTCCTCAATTACTTCCCATGCTATCAATGCTATAAGAAAGAGCATCCAAGAATAGTAAAATGCCCATCCCTACTCTTAGGATTCGCGGGCATTGGCTAAAAACTCATTACACAAGTATTGGGACCAATTGAAGTAGGCTCCTTTCTCGCATTGAATTGCTAACCAAATGACACAAGCAGGGACAGTGTTGACCTGAAATTTTCTCATCATCTTTCATGCCAACAGGATGGTACTGAGCTGTGTGGCAGGATTGCTGATGGAGCTTATCATAAATCCCTGAGTATTCCGCTCCACATGGTATTTTTGCCGCACATTTTCAGCAGTTTCGGCTTCGTACCGCTTCCCAACATGCAGCAGAGGGTCTGATCCTTCCATAGGAAGACCCGTGATTCAATGGATAAGTGCTACGTCGATAGGGATTCGGTCATGGATCCATAAACACCCATCATGAACTAGGGCAAGCAACTGATGCACCAGACGGTCCGTGATATTGTAGTGGCCGAAGTGCGACATCCTGAGCAAGTTTAGGCACCCGGAGCCTGCTACTCCGTGTACCCAGCTGACGGGGACAATTTTGATCCCCTCATCTTACTAAATTCTTTCAAGGTATAATTCGGGTGCCAATTCAGGGAAGGCCTCTAAATTAGACAAGTCGTGATTGTCAAATTTGATCTCATGGAGCCTCCCGAAAGGCTCACCAATGACGGGGACTTCTCCCGGAGTCAGTGGCATCTGCAGGTAGGAGATCAAGCCGTCGAGGTTCTTTGGCGTGCGCGTCGAGGAACTGCGTGGTCGAACGAAGGGAGGTAACCAATTGATCGGGTCAGTAGGCTGGGCCTACTCTTGAGCAATACGCGCTTGGGGCATCGCCCGCGGGGATTTTATGTTTTTCGGGGAAGTTCGGGGCTTCCCTCCAGCCCATTTCACAGGTTTCGGGGGTTTCCCTAAGCCTTCAGCCTTTTCCTTTCCCTTCCTCGTGACTGGTGTGGAGAAAAATTCTTCAACTTCAGACTCAATCTCCACTACTTCCTCGGTTCCTTGCTTGATCGAGGTCATAGGTGCCGAGGATTCAGCAGGACTAGCAGTCATAATTCTGGCGCGAAAAATGAATCCCAACCCCGGGTGACTACTGTCGGAAGGTGTAGGCTGCTCAAACATGAAAAGGACACTATAGGCGCGGAAATTCTTATAGCACAGATTTTTCAAGGACAAATATGCCAAGTACAAGCTATTCAAGTGATACAGAACCCTTGTCTGATCGATCCTGCCCCTTTTATAGCTTCTGCGATCATCCAATGGTACTGCTCCTTCCAATGGTAATTTTTTTGTTTTACCCGATTTGACTATTCCAACGGCTACTTTTCGCACCCCTGGTGCATTCTGCGCACCCTTGCGCTCCCAGCGCATCCCTGTGCTTTTGGCATACCTCTTGCGCTCCCAGCGCTCTTGCTGTGTTCTGAGTTTATTCCTACACCTTCGGCGCACAGGACCCACAAAATTGATAATCCATTTGTTAAAATCTTGCAAGGCCATTTGCAGTTAAAGGGGAATTTCATCTCTACGTGATGGTCTTACTAACTGTTGGCATGTATCGTAGGATTGACAATAGTCGTAAGAGTCAGTATGCAGGGTAGGCCACCATAGGTCAGCTCTTAATATCTTCTGCACCGTTGCTTTCCCTGCGTAGTGACCTCCTGCTACCCCGTCGTGGGCTTCTGCCAAGATATCATGCCATTCGTGCTCCAGGACGTACCTGCACAACACTTCATCTGCACCCATTTTATATAGAAGTCCTGCGATGATGGTAAAATATGAATACTCCACAGGTGCCCTGCCTGTAGTCAGGAACTGGATAATGTCAGCGAAGTGCACATCAACTTCCTTAATAGAAAACAGCTGCGCATCAGGCAATCCTTTATCTAGGTTGGTCGGGTCCTCGCCACCCTCAATTCGGGACAAGTGATTTGGTACAACATTCAACCTCCCTAGCTTGACAGTGATCTCAAAGTCATATTCCTAAAACAACAGAAGCCATCGGCAGATTCCCCCCCCCCCAACACAAGCTTATTCACCAGGTAGTTCAAAGCCGAATGATCTGTGACCATTTTGAAGTGGCTCCCTAATAGATAGTGCTGATAATTCTGTAATGCATAAACCATGGCCTATCCCTCTCACTCCGTGGTGGCATAGTTACGTTCCTCACTAGAGAGTTTTCGACTAGCAAATGCAACGGGGTGATCAATCTCTCCGTCCCCCGGCTACGTAAGGACCACTCCCAAGGAAATTCCTGAAGCATCAACATGAACATGAAATACCTTCACCCAATCAAGAAAAATAAGGATAGGTGCAGAGACCATATTTTCATTGAGTAGCTCAAAGCTTTTCTGACAGTCGTCATCCCAAAAAAATGAAACATCCTTCTTTAGTAGCTTCTCCAGAGGTGCCGTGATCAGTGCGTATCCCTGGATGAAATTTCGGTAGTAGCCTGTGTGTCCAAGGATCGAACATAGCTTTTTCTCAGTTGTAGGTACTGCCAGATTGATGATAACAACAAATTTCGCAGGGTCAACCATCAACCCTTGTCGACACACTATATGTCCAAGCAGGATTCTAAAAGGTATGCAGAAGATACATTTCTTGATGTTCAGGGAGATTTGGTGGTTTCTACAGGCATCCAACATCATGCGCAAGTTCAAAACGTGTGTCTTTACCAAGCCGAAGACAGTCCAGTCATCAAAGTACACCTCCAGAAATTTGTGGATGAATTATTTGAACACTGCGACAACCACACATGAGAAGATGGCAGGGGCATTCTTGAGTGCAAATGGCATGACTATATACTGGAATGATCCCCATTCAGTAGAAAACCTGGTTTTGCTGCGATCTTCTGGTGCGATTCTAATCTGATGGTATCCTGAGAACCCGTCGGTGAAGGAGTACACTTCCTGGCCTCCTACGCTATCCAGGATGTCATCTGAGAATGGTGTCAGAAAGGGATCATATATGCAGGCGTCATTCAACTTGCGTAAGTCCACACAGATTCAGATTTCCCCCTTCATCTTCTTTTCCTGAACCACCATCGGACTTACCCAATCCGACTGCTCGACCGGTTCAATAATACTTACGGTGAGCATTTTATCGATTTCTTCCTTGACCTTGTGCTTATACTTAGGGTTCAACCGATAAGGTTGCTGCTTTATCGGTCGTGCATCTGGTTTTAACGTGATTTTCATACCCCCTAGATCCCCTGTGATCCCCTTAAGCTCCGAAAACTTCATTGGGAATAAGTATTGATATCCTGTGAGCAATTCAGCAACTTTGCTTACAGTGTCATCATCCCAGTAGTCCCCAATCTTAGCCAACTTAGGCTGCTCGACCGTGCCAATGTTGACTTCCCGTAGCTTCAGAGGCTTCGTCACATCCACAGTTTGTAGTGGAGGTCCCGCAAATGCGCACTCTCCCTCCGATTCCGGGATAGAGACATTGTGTAGATCCTCATTGCACTCCTCCATAGTTATATTTCCATAATTGACAATGTCCTGCATTCGCATTTCCCACGTTGGTGCTCTGAATGCTGCGTCAAGGCTGGATTCACCAAACACAAACATGTCTATATCCTGCAGAGCTTCATCAAGCACCTCCGAGCCCCCTGTCAATCCGAACGTTCCTTTGAATTCATCTTTCAAACTCTCCCAGTGGCGGGTGCACTGATGTAGCTTTGCATCCAAGTACCATGCAGCGGGGATTGGTCCCAATGCATGAATAAACAAGTGGACCCATTCCTCTGTAGTCTAGTCATAACACTTTTCCATCCAAGTGAACAAGTGTTCACACGGATCCTTTGGGCTGAGGAATGACTTGATGTGCACATCAATCAGAGGTTCAAATCACAGGATCATCATGTCCTGACATTCCTCCCAGTCTTAGAATGCCCCCTTATGCGTGTCCCACCATCTTGTGGGTGTTGCGCGCATGGATATATTAAGGGCCCATAACCTTCATTCTCTTGAAACCTCAGCTTCAAATGTTCGCAAAAACTCTTTTATACTACCGGAACCATCAAAGTAGGGTAGTTCTCTCACCTCTGAGGATATGTAGCGGAAGTCCCTTGTGATTCGCAGGCAGCGCAGCGCAGAGACATCATGTAGCCGGTTTTGCCAATTTTCTATTTCTTCATCAGAGTTAGAGAATCATTCACTATCCTTTTCCTAGCAAAGCACACCATCGGCTATAGGATTGATCCAGTCTTCATCCTGTGTAGTCAACTTATAGATGTGGTCCACCTCTTCTTCCTCACGCACTGGCTCTGTATACCTTTCTCCTTCTGCGGGGTCTAGTGGTACTATCACCTGTGTTCCTTCACTTTCAAACACCATGCTTCTCTTCTTCAAATTGATAATGCTGCCCATATCTATGGCCCAATCCAATCCTAGGAGTGCTGGATAGGGGTCCGCATCTTCTAAAATTTGAATGAATTCAAAGTTAGCCCATACCTTAACTCCGACGATATCTACTACAATCTTTGATAATCTTCCCAATAGTATGATCTTCTGTTGATTAGCCATGCATAGCTGGATAGTGGACCATTCCAACTTAGGTTCTCCCATTCACTGCCAAGTCTGTTTAAGTAGTACATTCACATCTGATCCTAGGTCTAGAATAACCTGGTCCATTTCGTAATCACCAATCTACGCGGTTAACTACATGTCTCAACCAATGCGTCTCTTATACTTATATAGTTTGTGCACATCCGTTACTTCCATGACTGGGGTTGTTCTTTCTGCATAGCTATTGATTATGGCTTGGAGGTTTTCTACGGCCCGTTTATTACGCAGCAGCTTCATGCATACCTGCAAGAATGGTTTGACCTTGTCTTCAACTCTAATGTTGATGGGGTTCTGAGAAGAATATGCCTTAGCCTGAGCAAAGTCTTGCCGAGCTGTGACAAAGGTTTCCTTCTCCCTTTGTAATTCCACACCTTCCTGTTTAGTGGCTGCTTTACGAATAAGAGGCTCCACCTTAGCTTTTTCCGTAGACCCTCCGGTGGCCATGCCGCTGCACGTTATCACATTAATGCTTGGTCCCTCATCTTGAGGTTCTGCCTTAACCCTTTGTATATTCTATGTAGATTTCTGCTACTTTTCCTACACCTTGGCTATTAGAATCGGACAGTCCTCGATCACATGGTCCATCTGTTTGCAATATCTACAGGATTTTCATGTTGGGTTTGTGCAGTCCCTCGCAAAGTGACCTACCTCCCCGTAGTTATAGCAGATTAGTTGGCCTCTACCCCTACTTGCGCTTCCACCTCGTCACCCTCCCCTGCCCCTAGCTGGGGAGCCTCCTATACCTGTGGGGGATATTGGTGATGAGGGATCCGACTGTACCCTATATAGGTTTCCTCGGTCTATCATCAGATCATAATTTCGGTAGTTCTGCTCATCATGTCCTACATACCTGCAAAACCTACACCGTTGTTGCTTTACTTCTAGGATATATGCGGCAAGGCGGGGGAAGTTGTTGGTATCATGCAACCCAGCAACGCGACAATCATCACACTATAGCGCCGACCCACTTGGTCCCGCAGCTTCCCTAGGGCGCAGCAGGCTGGGTCCCCCGACTTGCATGTAGTCTGCTAGCAGCGGACAATTATCCTTGTTGTGGCCATTCACCCTGCATCGTATGCACCATCTTTCAGGTCTAGCCTCTGTTCCTCATTCCTTTTGCAGATTCTGAATCTCCATGTGCATTGCTTCTAGCTAGCCTTGTATCTGTTGTACTCCTAATTGGGTATCATCTCTTGGTGCAACCTCCAGCTTCATGGAAACCTCGAAGGCCTTCTCCTGCGATTCAATGGCTTGATGACCCATCGGCACACGAGGGTGGGGCAGCAACATAGCAATGAACCATTCCGTATGCTGCCTGTCATCATACTAGAATCCTCCTTCTCTAATTACTTTATTTAATCGTTGATCAACTTCCCATACAGACTCATATGGTCCTTACTTGAAATCTTTCAGGTCATTCACTATCCAAGAGTAGGACTTAGGCTTCTTGAACTGTTGTTTCAAGGCATTCTTGATTTTCTCAATATTCGCATTCGCATGTTGGTCGATATATCCCATGTACCAGCCCAAGGCTCTTCCTTCAAAGTCAAGGGATAGCTGCGCCCTTTTCACTGCATTGTTAGCCACGTTCTGCACAGTCCATACCGATCATGTGACAAACCAGAACCAATCCATGTCTTCATCCCCCATGCCCTTGAAGGTAGGTAGCTTCATGTGCGAGTCCATATCATCTTCCAGTGGTGGTGGAGGTGAGTTCTTACCCCTATGAGGGTTCGAAGGTGGCGTAGATGGAGAGCTATGCACAACAAAATTTCTTACTGGATTGTAGACAGATCAATCTCCTTCTTGATTAGTTCTATAGTACTTACCACGATGCGTTGTAACTTGCTTTGATCGGAGCTCATTCACTTTGTATGGCTACACAAAATGATTTTTTCGCACAACAAGATCTTAATTAGTAATGGCAAATTTTTCAGAAACTTACCTCGGAAACCCTTGAAGAACCTCCACTCTGCTTCTCAGTAGGACACAAATTGGTCGATTGCAAATTCTGTCACAAATCCTCCTATCACACTATCCACCCAGTGATCTACTGTGCGAGTGATGGTGTTATCAGTATTTTCTAACTGCTGGATCAGCTCTGGGGTCCACTGCGTGACCCGCTCGTCTTTCCAACACTTCTAAAAATCGACAAGCCTCGCGAGCCACTCTTGTAGCTCGATCGCAATTGTCACAAATAAAATCTCGTAGATATCTTTGAAAATTTACTTATTCTTCCACTCCTCTACGGTCAACTTCACACTGCGATTTTTTTTCACTGCGAATTCTTGAGCTTGCTTTTCAAACCACTCGTCGATTTATTTCTTCTTAGGTTTCCAATACGATTTTGGAATTACTCGATCTCTCTCAAAATTCTCCCGGTCTCGGCAACAGAACCTTTTGTTGGCTCGAGGGGTCCTAACCCAGGTTCGGAGGTTAAGGGTTTCCAACAAACCCCTATACTACTGGCCCTTTCGGCAGTGACCTGCTTGCGTAGGCCAAAGTCTCACCCGAAGCAGTATGGGAGGGTGTTGGAACCAGGTTTCTACACCTTGAGAGAGAGCAGGTAAGTCAAGCAGGTCTGTGTTCCCAATTTATCGGGTTCATCCAGGTCTGCGTTCCCAACAGATCTATTCGCAGGCTTATATAAAAGAGATATGATTAGGCACAGATCTAGTAATTAACTTCACATCCACGTGCATAATACCAATCTATCAGCACAACAAACTATAATTGTAGCAATTATGGATCACAATTTCATATAACAAAAATACAGATATTTTTACAGCTATTAAACAGATACTTTCACAACCTAATCATTCACATTAATCATAACAACATAGATCTAGATAGCATCATATGTTCAACAGTACTTCACATATATATTAATACCAGAATCCTCTTACATGCCCAAAATACCATTTGCGCACACATCCAGTAGGGTCCGCACACATCCAGCAGGGTTCGCACACAACAGGACTGAGGATCTCCGTGCACACAACCAGCAGGAGTCCTTACCCAACAAGCTGACTACAGATCTAAAAATTCATGCTTCGTATCAATCTCTATTTTCTTTTGCCTAAGACTAAAAAAGGTTGATCTATCTATACCTATTTTAGCCTACGCATACAATGGTCCACAAACCATGGTTTGCGGACTCTTGGTCTACCCTTGACCCGTTTACAATGCGTTAGGGACTTTGACCCACCCCAAAACCCCTGCGTTAGACTAAAAAATACAAAAATATATAAAAATGGACACAATTCGTAGCTTTTTAGGAGACCCTACTCCAACAGTATTTGTTTGGGTTGAAAAACTAACAATATTTCCAAGTATAGTGCAGTTATCGAGCTATTATCAGATGCAACTAATCCCAGGATTAGAGATTTGGCTGTTAAATTAGACTCACAACTCGTTGTGTTACAGTTAAATGGTCATTATTCTGTGCGAAATCCTCAAGTTTTGTGTATGTATTTATGTGTTCGATTATTGGAAAGGCTTTTTGATTTTATTACATATCAACATATTCTGAGATGTTTAAACACATTAACATATACATTAGCAAATCATGTTTCTAAGGCTACTTGTGTATCATAATGATGTATTGGTTTTTACATGTTGCACAGATGTCTATCTAATACATGATTTGCTAATGTATCTGTTAATGATATATATATATATATATCGATTCTGTCAAGTGTGTTACATCAAAATCTCAAAAAATATGTATTCTATGATAAAAACGACTCTCTGAGCCTACATTAGTACAAAAATATAAACAGAGGAATATCATCAAAGGTAGCATACTCTGGGATGCCTCTCTTGAGGCCTACCAAGTTCCACTCTATCTTGGTTGATGGGTTTGCTCCCTCCTCATAGGGAATATCCTCCAAGTTTATATCATAAGTTTAGATCTCAAAATACATGACAAAAATATTCCAAAAATAAAAAAGGTTAAAAACAATTTTTACCTGCATCAGTCCACTATGTGCTTAGCGGAATGGCAGATCTAGAGCTCCCCTAAAGTCAATGCCTGCATATGCATAGTCCTCAACCACGACGAGTTGATAATGCAACCAGCTAAAAAATGTTGTCAAGAAATGCATTTGCTGGCCCCTGCCCTGACGAGGCATGATCTCACACCAGCTCATCATCCACAAGTCCCTCGAGTTCGAATCATGGATATTCAACCGCTAATACTGAAAAAAAGGTACCCTCTCTAGGAAAAAGGTAACCAAGATAGACTCGTAACCAAACTATTTTAGCTGAACTGTTTTGCACTTGGTCAATTGCCTCTTCATGTTAGCCAATAACCCTTTGCACTAGTTGAATATAGTAGGGGCTAGAGAGTCCACCGCGTACTGGAATTTGGATTTCGTTGCCTCATGCAATGCCTGGATTCCAGCCACTAGAGTCATGCAATGTAAAATCATGTGCAAGGGAAGAACTCTGATAGATGATATCTCTATCTTCCTGCTCTCAAACTTCTTAGCCCTATGACAATGTCTCTGAATAAGCATACTGGTACTCTCACCTTTTGCACGAGCTCCAGAAAGTTGGATCCTCTCCCCTCTCTTGGATAAGCCTGTAATTAAGTATATGTCCATGACATCTAATTCTAGTTCCTGGTCTCCAATTATGAATATTTGGTGATCTATGTCCCACAATCCAATAAAATATTGAGGCAACTCCAGTTGAGCTCTCAACCGTGATTTTTGGAAGAACTTCAAAAATTCACAATTATGCAATGCATTTACACAATTTTGGACTTGGAGTGCTTGGTGGTATTCCATCTCGTGGCCTATTTGCTTCCATTCGATGACTATTTCTATTGAAATCACCTGCTTAACATGTTTAAATGACATTTTAGGAGCTTTCATCGAAGTAGTTTTTGAAATACTCCATTGGAAATGGGTGGATTTCTCATTTTAAAGTCTTCCATGTGGCCAACACGATTGTCTGAATTAAATCGGCGCTGGCGGGACACTGCTCTAAGGGGCTAAGCGTGACCAACGTGGGTCCGATAGCTCGAACCTGTGCTGACCGCAAACAATTTTGAAATTTGAAATCCTCACCCCATCTCTAAATTTCTAAGCTAAATACATAAATAATGGAATTAAAATGAAGAGGAGATTTTGAGCTCTTACTTGTAGCTGATGGATCCCTGAATGGTGTCTTGGATCGGCTGCACCACTGATATGAAGTTAGGAGGAAAAATGGGTAAAATGAAATTTTCCAATTTACTCAAAATATAAAAGTGAAAATGAATTTACTTTTTTGTCTATTTATAGAATTTTAAAGATAGTTTCGCCATTATTTTATTATTTTTCCTCGATATCAATGATGTTTGCCATTTCTTGTGTAGTAACAGGACCTTTACACTGTTGGTGATTATTTATGATGCAAACGAGTTTTATTTTATCACTTTTTTCAAACTCAATAAAAATAAACGAAAAAGGAACCCCTCTTGAGTCAAATTTCAACTCTTTTCTGACTCCCGAAGAATGAATAGATTGCCGAGTACTTGTCGTTTCAAACTCGTTAAAGTAAATAAATTGACGTAGTATCAGTTTACATTTACCCCTTTTTCGGGCTGAGATTTACTATTTATGAAAAAGGAATACCTTGATCGAACATGGTCAAGAGGTTCTCTCGGGTATTTTTTTCTACCTTTTCGGATTTGAGAAACGATTTACGAAAAGGGAGATGATGGAGTTTTATTTTCATTTCTTTTCATACTCCTTAAACATAAAAAGTTACTCAGTTACAATTTCGTTGGACTCGTTAAAGATTAAACGATGAGAGACTTGTCACCATGATGAGACCGAGTTCCTCCTTCCTAGGGCTCGTTAAAATTACTAGGATGGATTCATTAAAAGAATGAACTTACATGCTCAACATAAGCTATCCTCTTCATGCTGGCTATAAAAATAAAGAGGTACTCATTAGCAATAGCGGGGAAAAAATTGAAAGGGAACATCCTATGTGTATTTTGGGCAGCTTGTCGCTCTTAGACATGACACTCATTTGTAGTTCATGTTGGGCTGGGGATATCCTTCATTCATCAGTTTGCCTCCGCAGGTTTGGTAAATCCATTTGCCTCCTATTTGATCACCATTTTTTTCATCATGATCTCTGATCCCATTTGAGCCAAATGGTGCCACACTCTAGATTCGTGTTGTCAATATGTTCAAGAGAAGTCCTTTTTGTCAAGCATCCTTTTCTTATCTGACCTCATCTGTTACAATCTCGAATCACTCCTATAATCTTGAGATATCTGTTTTTTCATGTCAATGACGTGGGAATCATTAAGGCCCTCCTTCGACAAATCCCTTCCTGTCGACTTTAGCTCATTATTTTGGAAAGTGGTTTAGAAAATTCTTTTCAGTACCTTGGAGCTTGCATACCTCAATGGCAAGTTCTTCATGTTCGACGACATGTTCACATCATTGAACTTCGATCAAATGATTCTACAAGTGTTCGAATTCAACAAATTTATTCACACTTGCATATTTTGTTGTTGTACCTTTAGGGCCATCGTCATTATTGGTGGTTGCTCTCGAGCTTGTTAATGGTTTTCATTATTGGCTGGTAATCAGGTGGTTTCTACCATGTTTAATGTCATCACATCTATTCACATGGCTAGATTCGTACATTGGGTTGACTGAGATCGCGGTAAAGGCCCTGGATCACATCTAATTCTGATCTAGGCTATGGGGAGTTATTGAGTATTCATGATTGTATACATGATCCTATCTATACGGATGGTTGCGTCCATGCCACAGATCCATTTATATGATCTCTTTAGACAGATGGATGCGACCATGCCGTGGGATCATGTATTATTTGGTTCCTAGTGCAGAGTTATGTGGCTAGGTATATTCCTACTAGAGATGTAATATACTATATTATGTTTGATTTGGTAGGTTTCCTGGTGGTGATATAATTTATTTGCCTTATTTCATAAAGAATTTCAACCATCACTCCCCGTTCTACCTTCATGCTTTAGTGGGCATTTGTTACACAGTAATTTGTCACCATGCTCACTCCCCGTCCTTGCCTCAAGTGCCCCGTGAAAGACCCTGTGCAATGTTTCCATCATGGAAAAATATGTAAAGATATCCCCTGAAGACTCAAAGGAAACTTCCTTGGAAGATTACTGAAGGAACTTGGTCTAAACCCTAGTTTTCTGGGCCAACGCGTTTTCTAGTTTCATGCTCGTGCTGATGTCAGGTCGACAGTTTTGGCTTAGCGCTATTAGCGCCCTTATTTCTTGGAAAACCACGCTGATCCATTTATGGTAGTGTTTCCTCAAATGGAGGATAAGCTTCAACCTCTAGAAGTTCTAGGGTGACGAGTTGGTTGTTAAACGGTGGTGATAGAGTGAAGATCTCTGATTTTAGAGCTTTTCTCTCATCCATGGGGGTTATCCATTAGAAAGTGGACCTTCCTAATCCTTTCATGGGCTCCCAACCTCTTCTCACTTCCTATAAATTGGTCACCATCCTTCCAATACAGGTTGGTCATTGTCGAGCTAGTCTAAACTCTCATTCCCTTTACATTATTGCACTGTGATATCACCTAAGTTGTTCGGGAGACGGAATGCTTTAGAGCTTCGGGAAGGACTCAAATTTTCACCAAAGGGAGGCCTCAAATATCAAGGTTTGTGTTGTAAGCTCTGTCTTTTATATTCATTAATAAAACATATGATGTCTATATTTGTCTAATCATTTATGAAAATATTCTGGTACTCCTTGATCTGCTAGATAATTAATGTTTAATGATTATTATGTATTGGATTACATTTGCTATTGCCTCTTGATCATCCACAGGTATTCTTGTGCCACCAGTAGTAAGGAGCAAGCCTAAAAGGATTGTGGATCAAGGTAATCATCAACGAGTTCGAACATAGTATCAGGAAAAGGTACCTCTATCTCCTTTCTTGTCACATTTCAAATATTAGCTAAGAAATATTTGCATTAAAAAGTTTCTCAAGTTGCTAGACCTACTCTAGGGATAGAGAGATCGCCTCTGTTTGTAGAGGGGATTTATCTTCACAACAACAGGGCTCCGATAGGTATCTGCACTATGCGCTTCCCAAGTGTGGGCTCTACTAGTCTTTCTTCTCGAAGCCTTTCCTTTGCCTGTACTAGTTTTCTGGTTGTCTATGCCAATATTTTCAATTCTGTAATACACTCCTCGACACCTGTTAGAACTGCATCGTAGCGATCCTCTAACTTGGTTCATGATTTATCTATTTCTTCCTAAATCTTGTCTACAATATGATCGAAACCGCCATCAGTGAGGACCAATAGTGTTATATCCTTTGCATTGTCTACCTTCTGCTTTTTTTAATTTTTATTTTGGCAACTTCGCCACCTGTGTTCCTCTTCTCTGCGACGAAAGAGTTTGTCTCAGTCTTTTTAGACCCTTTGTTCTGCTCATATTCTCCAAGAGAATCTTGATGACCCTTGTCATGCTTCTCTTCTTGTTCTACCTCTTCCTCATCCTTATCCTTATCCTTCCCACTTGATTCTTCATGATTCGTTGTATCCTTTTCTGTTGAAGAATCCTTTGTATATATCTCCAACACAATGATCCATTCCTCAAGCCACTATTGTATCTCTGCTAGGATATCGTCTTCTGTCACTAAGTATGGCATGGGGTGCCATGTCTTCCTTGTGTCCTTGCAAGCCTGTATATAAATTTTGTGGAATTTAGACTTGAAGTTCGCGACAAAGTTATACTACTTGTATAGGCTTAGTGATAGGTGAGGGTGTTGGCTCACCAACATGTGTAAGTCCATATGATAAATAACAAAAAACATCCTGTGCACAAGATGGTTTAGTGGTATACCACAACAAGGCATACCACGCGACTTCACATACATTCGAGGCTATCGGAGGGAGCTGCGTCTTCCGGCTCTTTCCATGCAAACATCGCAATAATTAGAAGTAACCATGCATAATGAAATGGAGTACCTTTCTCCTGAACCTCGCAGAAGTCATCCAAAAAATATTTGCATAAGTGCGCAACCTAGTTGTACTGAACCCCATTAGTGCACTGCGTAGCCAATGAAACCACTGGTCCAGGGACTTCATTAGCCCTGAAATTCCTCATGATATTTCCATCCAATATGTGTGATGCAAAGAAAACTCCCTGGTCATTTATTGAGCTGATGTCGTAACCTCACTTCCCTTTTGTCTATCCAAAATTTCTCTTCATGTTTTCTACTATGGATTTGTCTCGGTATTTCCCAACAGATTATTTTGTGGGATTCAGCCCTTGATACGTCAACCTTGTAATTCTCTAGATCAACATTGGGTCGATAGGGATGCTCTTTTCCATCCACATGAATTTGTCATGCACGAGTACGAGTCGCTGTCTCACACAGGATGTGCTTCCTTGGATTCTACCGAAGTGCGACACATTCAACATGTTCAATAAACCTGACCATACTAACCCAACCACCCATTGCTACAGTTCTAACCTCATAACACCACTCTCCTGGTAGTGCACTTGTTTCAAGTACTTGTCTGGTGCGAACTGTGGGTACTTCTTTATATCATTGAAATAATATTCTAGGAACTTGAGCTATGGAATTTTCCCAAGGTATTCTCAACTTAATCGCACTGAATTTGACAGTAGGGGTGCAAAGGTGCCATACTTTTCATCCTTTGAGTTTGTCACAAATTTTACATCTAGTTTCCTTGGGTGGGATATATGGTGGGAGAGGCAATGGAAATTCTATGCGATCCATTTCCATTTTCTCTAGGTTCACTTCTTCCTTGCTATCTCTCATAGGATCGGGTTCTTGTTGAGGCTTAGAAAATTTCTTCTCTTGTTTCTTCTTCATTATCTGCTCCTTCATCTTCTTCCGTAGGGATTTCCGCTGTGATGATGCTGATACGCGTGATGATGGTACTGCGGGGTTCTCAAATGATGTTTCAGGTGTGTCAAATACTGTTGCAACTATTTCCATAATTATTCCTAAGCCCTTTTCTTTAAATATACGAATGAAATCCTGTGGATTTTTACAATAACACAAATTCCTGAAACTTTTCTACCGTAGGAAATACACAAATTCTCAAGACAACAAAGTGCCAAATCTTGGTGGGATGCAACCTTTTATAACAAATCTTAATTTTTATCCCCATCATTAGCTCAAAATGTGTTCATTAATTTCATATCGATTGCTATATCCAATCCATATATCCTCATAAATGTGTTTTTCCGCGTGTTTCAATGACAAATTTCCCTTTTAACGATCATAATTTCTGGTGAAATTTGACATATCCCATATTGTAGATGTTATCACTATCCCCAACTTCCCAAGGCTGAAAATGGGATTGAAGAAAGGTAACCTCAGACCAGGCTTTAGGTTAGGTTGCTAGCCCTACCAGGACTAGAGAGGGATCTCTCATTGTCACTTTTATAGTCAAAGGAATGACTGAGTATATAATGATATTAGGCTAGGTATGCAAGCTTAGTAATAGGATTTGTTTGATGTTTTTAGTGCTAGATAGAAAAGTCGGTGAGTAGACCGTGTATAAGGTTTTTAGGTTTGAACTCCAAGGTGAATTTGCAGAGAATATGTGAGGCTAGATAGGTAGTTTTAAAGCATTTTAATAGGTCATTGAGTATAGGATGAAGTAGAAGTGAGTTTGAATGAGCATTGAGGTGAATTCATTAAGCTTAGAAGAAAATAAACATAGCAATGTAAACCTTGTTTGAAACAAAGCATGAATAAACATGATTTTTGCTCATAAAATTACAATATAAACATATATGAAAGAATAAGACATGGTATTAAGCATGAAATGATAAACATACATAAGAAGAAAAAATTCTCCAATGCATACCACAAGTATCTCAACACAATTCTTGCAAATCTGTCTCTGATTTCATTCCAAACTATTGATTATAAGAGCTCCACTGCAATATGAGACTATCCAACCCAAAAAGAGACTTAAAAGATTTCTACTTATAGAAAATATGGACTATGACACCTCGTCAGGTCAAAATCCCATCCAAAATGGATCATAAATACACTTGAGTCATTTCCTATATTCCAAGGAGGTTAGAAACCATTCCCTGAATTTTAGCTATGAACTAGGTGTGTTTGTCCCTTACATTAATTACATATTCCCTCATGATAAGAGGCAAAAACCAACTCAATAACTCTAATTCCAACTCATAGGACAGGAAAACCTTGAATTTGTGACAATTTATGAGCTTCGCAAGTGTCACGAGGAATCCAATGCTGATTTGTGACATTTCTGATAGAAGGGTAACAAAAATTTGCAAAAGCGTAACAAAAATTTGGAGGCACTTTTGAGGAATTTTTAGGAGTCCAAATCCACTTGTGAAAGAAAGTTCAACTAACCATATGTGGCTAGTTTCCAGAACATCTTGAATTTTTCAAAATTACCTAAGGGAAGGCCTTCGAAAATCCATTCTCCCAAGGTTACTCCAAAATAATAACAAAGGCTCCAAAAAGGTGGCAGAAACATTAAAAATGAGTGGTTTTTGAGATTTTTATCCTAAATTAAAGCTTCTCATGCCATGGGGGTTCCTGATCTGTGATGTACTCATAAAAATACATGAATCCATGTAAATAAATCATCATTTTGATGGACCCAAAATAAGCGTAACAAAAGTTTGTTACCCTTCAACAATGAGGAATTTCCAGAATTTTGCAAAAATAAAAAAAAATTCCAAAATTGATCAAAACTTCTCAAAATTGGTTCTATGGCACCTGTGAGTGATGGGATAAATATCCAAATAATATTCAACCAAAAAATACAAGCTATCCTTCTCTTTAAGCTTCATTTGTTCTTCGTTTAGCCTTTTCTTCAATTATTTCAGCCTTATTTGAGAAATCGTGTTCCTAGTGCAATAGTGGTTTTCCATGTGTCTTTGAAACTTATTGTCCCTCTTAGCCCTCTTCAAGAGATTCTCCAAATGATATTTTACTCTTAACAAACAAAGCTATATGTCTTCATTAATATCCATGTCTATAAGCTCATCAAAGGTCAACTCTTCAGGTGGATGAGTTGACTGTCTTTCTCGCTCCAGTTCCCTTTTGAGGCCTCTTGTTTTTTGCCTTCTTGTTTGTCTCTCAGCCTACATATCTCGCATTTGGTCAACATAAATAACCTCCTTACCTTTACCTTTGACTGCCTCTAGGTCAGGCTTGGGCTTGCTTTGTAAGATCCACTTCACTTTCAATTAAAAGGTTTCCTGCTACAAACAAGTGATTTGAGAATTAGAAATGGAAAACATCTTCTTTAATTTTTTAAAAAATCAAATTATTAATTAATTTATAGATTATTAATTTTAGTTCCTGTCAGCCCTTGTCATTTTCATTTTTCATCTTTCACTATTTATAACCTATGCATCCTTCTTTCACTCTTCATTCTCATCTTGTCCTAAAGATGGATCCCCGTTGGAATTCGAAACGTCGACTAATGTTTTTCGATACTGTGGATAATCCGGAGAATTTTACAATCTTCTTCAATTCTTCTATTTCTTCATATTTATCTCTAATGTTTTCTTCGGCTGATCTGACCTCCACCTGCTTTGCTACCTTAACCTCCAATGGCGCTGATTCACTATGCTGATGAAAAATAGGTTTCTTCTCTATCTCAATTTGTTTCACAATGGTCTCAAGTGTAAAAACAATTTTGGCAGAATTAGGCGCAAATAATTGCCTCCTCCATTTTTCATACGTGTGAGTAAAATCAACTACCCTAGGAGCATCTAAAAGCCGAGTTGGAAGCTAGAAGAGCCAACCTCCATTAGCAGTGCTGATGATGTAATAGGAAATATAGAAGGGATAATGGTAGGCGTTGTTGAAAATCTCTCCAAGAAATTTTCCCAAGTCATGTTGATGGAGGACAAGTGATGCAACACAACGAGCTTGATTAGACCAAGATGAAAAAGACTAGTGTGATGATCTTGTCTTCTACTCTGAACCTTCTTAATCATCTTAATTAAACTCACGTGCAAATAATATTGAAAATAAAGTATTTTGACAAAGGTGAAATGCATCAACAACTTGATATGATACCTATACAACATGGAGAATCTTCCTTCACATGTGAAGTACTTCATTATGAACATCATCAAAGGAGCATAATTTTTTATGAGGTGTCTGAACAAAAATAGGTAATCTGGCTCCTCACTAGCATGAGGATTGATAAACTATTTGTAATTTTCAATGTCTAACTTCATGCCCTTGAACCACTGCTCTCCATGATAAGGGATACTTGTTGCTGAAGAAATTAGGTTTGATGATAGGCTTATCTCCATACCTGCAATAGTGACCTTTTCCATGCTGAAGCTTGTATAAAATAGGATGGTCTATTGAAGTTGATACCCCTCTTCCATAAGCCTTTCAAAAAATCTCAAACATTGAGCCCTCTCAAAGCATATTCTGCCAATGGCGAGGCATTGAGTTCATGCATTGTTAAGAGTTATAAGCTGAGGTGTTGCCCTCCCTTGAAGCTCTTCTTGTCACTTTCCATTGTGTTTTTCACTGGAATGATGTAAACCCTAGAGTGTTGCCGAGATGGGTGAATGTATGGAAATATTTAATGAGGATGTCACAAGTTAATAGAGCCAAGCATTAAGTTGGTTTGGAGTTTTTTTGAGCCCACAACCGACAATCGCCTCTCGTCTAAAAGCGTAACAAGCTTCTAAAGAAGCGTAACAAGGGGCTATGCAACACTTAGAAGTATAAGAAAGGTTGCGTAGCAGTCTCCAAAAGCATAACAATGTTTCCCAAAAGTGTAACAAGAGGGGAAAACGCATAACATAAGCTGTTTGAAGGGTAGCAAATGAATTTTAAAGTGAAATTGAGCTTTGGATTTGGAGTTTAGATCACCTTTGGAGGGAAAGTGAGGCAGAGAGGTGATCTTACACACATCAAGGGATAATAATGAATGAAAATGATCTATGTTTTTGCCTTTTATAAGCTTGATATGACCCTTTTACCTTTTGACATTTGAAATGAATTTTTGAACTTTTTACATTTGGAAATGACCTTTTTGTCTTTGAATGAGACAATAAGTCAGAGTTTACCTCTTTGAACCTTTGACACATGGAATTAATTTTTTGATCCTTTTAATGAGAAAGTAAGACAAAATTGAGTTCTTTGAAATTTTTTGACACTTACCATTTTAAAGAAGAAAAATTGTCTCTATTTCATTCCCTAAGCATGCTAGCTCCATATTTAGGGTTTTATGAGTGGGATGAAAGGTTAGAGCCTTGTTTTAGGTGACAAATTGAACATTTTTCAAAGGTAGAGATTAACCTAGACAATGACCTATATGAGGTGGAGTAACATAAACTTGGAATTTTTAAATATTATGATGGATTTGACCTTGAAAATGATGGTGGGGATGAATGAGATGAAGGAACAACATACTTGACCTAGACTTCTTTAGTTACCATTTTTTTTTGTTTCTGAAAACTTATTTGAAAAAGTAAAAAATTTTGACTTGTAACTTTTGGAAAAACAACTAAAAAAGTTATTTTTGATCACTGACATACTTGATATAACATTGGCTCCAGTTGGGGATGGAATCTCCTTCAGGAGGTGTCAAGAACACCATAGATCAGGTAGCCTTAACATTTGTAAATGGAGTCAAAACTGGACTTTGAAAAACTTTGATAAGCTGGAAATGATGGACTAAATATGGAAATGACTTTGACTAGAAAAAACTAACTTGAATCTGACTTGACAACTGATTAAAATTTTTTGAACTTCTTAAAAGAAAACATGAGCTGAATGTAGATGTCTCATGGCCTTCTCCTCGGGCTTCAAACTTCTACAGCAACTTCCTTATTGCTTGGACATCAAATTAAAATGATATGTACAGTGACAATGAATTTCATCTTCAATGATTAAGTAAGATAGTGTTCGATTAACCTACCATTGAAAGGTCCTCCCAACACTTCTTGCCCTTCAAGACCCTATAGTAGAAATGCTTTATTACCTCCGAATGCAGTGATATTGTAAGGTCCTTTCCATAGATTGTCAAATTTTCTGTGCTTACTCTTGTCTTCATTCCGGGCATCCCAACAAAGAACAACATCTCCAAGCTTGAAATTGTCAGCTTTGGTATTCCTATCACAAACCTTTTTGATTTTCTCATGAAGCTTTGAAGTATGAATAAATACTTCATCTATTGACTACTGTAGATGGATCATTTGGCTAATTCTTCGTTGAATATCATTGGGTTCACTATCGATCTCTTGCAGAATTTTCATCACCGGTACAACTAGAGAAGTAGGGAACACTGTGTCAACACCATACATGATATGGAAAGGTGACATGCTGGTTGATATTTTTTTGCTAACTCTATCCGCCCATAGAGAATTGGTTAGATTTTTATGCCAATTCCTCTTGTTTTCTTGCAACATCTTCTTGATTATATTCACCAAGGATTTATTTGACGATTCAGAAAACTTATTTCCTTGAGGATAGTATGTTGTGGAATGACCAAGCCTAATGTGATACTTATCACAAAATTCGATAATTTTCTTGGATTTAAAGGTAGTTTCATTGTCGGTAATGATCTTATGTGGACAACCAAAATGAGACAAAATATTGTTCTCTAAAAACTGAATAATAACAATGTTAGTAGCTTGCCTCGTGGGGATGGATTCAATCCATTTAGTGAAATAATCTGTGGCAGTGAGTATCCATTTATGCCGAGTTGATGATGGAGGACGGATCTCTCCAATGAAGTCAAGTCCCCAACCCATTGCTGGAATGACACTTGCACTTCAATTGGTTTTAAGGGCAAAGGCAAGAGCTTCCTCTTTCCCTGAAAGATTTTACATTCATGACAACTCATGACTGTTTTATAAACATCATAAAATAAACTTGGAAAATAGAAGCCCACCATTAAGATATTTTTAGCTATAGTCTTCTAGTAAAGATGAACACTACAATCACATTTGTGAAAATTTATCATTACTATTTCAACTTCTCCTTCAACCAAACAATTCAGCAACACTCCACCCGGATCTTTCCAATACAAGACACCATTAATAATGCAGTACTTAAGAGCTCTTAACTTCAAAGATCTAGCCTTACTACTTGGCAAGCCGGGGGGAGGATTCAAGTGTTGCAAAACATGAACTATATCAACATACCAAGGCGATAAAGAGAAAATTTCAGATACCTTAGGTAATGTTTCAACCTCTTGATCTTTAGATAATGAAGCAATAAAATTAATATCCAAAGCATGGAGATTTGAATCTGGCATAAGATTTTCCAGGCCTTTTCCTTTGATCAGATTTGTGGGCTTG
Organism: Pinus albicaulis; assembly: GCA_034641835.2. NCBI lineage: Eukaryota > Viridiplantae > Streptophyta > Pinopsida > Pinales > Pinaceae > Pinus > Pinus albicaulis. The sequence goes on along the minus strand of CM076575.1, from coordinate 987,848,826 downwards.
ATCTCCAAATCATATTCCAACATAACAGCGATCCATTTACCTCTTCGTCCTTCATGATAATTCTGTGTAAGCACAACTTTGACTGCAGCGTTTGGAACATATGCAATGACATGAGAGTGGAGAATGTAGACCCGAAAGTCCTTTAATGCTTTGACTAACACCAAGGCATGTTTATCAATGATTTTATACTTCAAGTATACGTATCTTATGGTTCTATTGAAGAAGGTGATGGGTTGCTCCATGTTCTTATTTTTCTTTTGCATGAGGACAACAACAAGAGTACGCTCTAAGACAAATGAAAAAATGAAAAAATCAAGTGTATACTTTGGGATAATAAGAATAGGAGCATGGGATAAAGACAATTTAACTTGATTGAATGATTTCTTAGCCTCTTTAGACCATTTTAATTCACTATTTTTCTTCAGCATGTCAGTAATTTTCCTTAAGTGTTCAATAATATTGGGGACAAACCTTCTCAAAAAATTGATTTTGCCATTGAATCACTGAATTTCCTTTTTTCTCCTAGGATAGTCCAAGGCCTAAATTGCTTCAATCCTTGAAGGATCTATCCTAATTCCATATTTTTATATAATATTTCCCAACAATTTACCTTTCTCCATAGCAAAAAGGCTCTTCCTTGGGTTCAACAATATGCCAAAATTTCTACATCTTTGAAAAACTATTTTCAAGTGCTGCAAGTGTGGCGAATATGTCTTGGAAAAAACAATGATATCATCAAGATAAATGACCAAAAATACATCTTTTTCATTGGCAAAATAAATATCCATTTCTCGTTGAAAAGTAGCTCTTGCATTCTTCAATCTGAAAGTCATTTTGGCGTACATGAAGGTGCCCCAAGGTGTTGTAAAGACTGTCTTTTCCTGATCATCTGGATGGACTAAAATCTGATTATACCTGGAGTATCCATCGAGCAATGAAAGTCTAGAAGATCCAACTCCCCTTTGCAGAATATGGTCCATCTTTGGTAGTGGGTAATTGTCCTTCCATGACACTTTATTCAGATTTTTGAAATCAATGCACACGCAAATCTCTCATGTCTTCTTTCTCACTAGCACTAGATTAGACATCCAATTTGAAAAGTGAAGAGGCACTGTAATACCAACAATAAATAATCTCTACCTCATTTTGAATAGAGAGCAACAACTTGGGATTCATTCTCCTTAACTTTTGGTGGAAATTTTTTTGATCAGGCTTCAAGGGAATGGTATGCTGAATTATGCTCTTATTATATACTTTCAAATCAGAATATTCCCAAGAAAATACATCAGCAAACTGAGACATAAGCGTTGTGTATTTACCTTTCATTTCCGTGCTCAAATATTTTGAAATGTTTACCATCATTGGCTTTTTGGACTGCCAATATTGAGATCTTCCACTCCCACTTCTGTCAATAACATGGCCAGTTTGTGTGCAACATCATCTTGATCAAAAAAATCTTCCAAAGGTACCAAACCTCTTGGAATGGAATTATATTTCAGCTGAAGCACTTGCATCTCTGCTGCATGGATTTCTTGGTCGTCCTCATAGCATTGGTTATCCATTTGATAATTCAAAATTCTACTTTTGTTTGTAAAAAGTTGCTGATTTTTTTATGATCTTGAAAGAAATGCCAATACTGAACATTGTCTGGGACAACAGGGCAGTGTTTGAAATTTATCTCATACTTATTATTAGGATACAATGGAATTTTGAACATGCTAGCCGAAGTAGCAAGAGAATCAACGATGACATTGTTGTCCCTAGGGATTAATGATAAAGTGCACTTGGTGAATGTATTGAGGATGCCTAGTACTACATTTCGATAAGTTCGCATCTTTGGATGCTTGGCCTAGTATTCCCCTTTCACTTGCTTTATTACTAGCTCGGAGTCGCCATATACAAAAATATTCTTGGCACCTAGCTTCTTGAGAATTTTTAGACCGACTATCAAAGCCTTATACTGAACTTAATTGTTTGAACATTAGAAATCTAGGTTGTAGGAGGACATTTGAACATTGGGAGGAATGTTTAATGACTGATTTATAGGGTTGTGAATCCACACTCCAATGCCATCCCCTTCTTTACCCAAAGCTCCATCAAACTCCATGGTCCACAAGCTACTTTCTTCATTCAGAAACTGTAAATCATATGGCTGAACTTTGCTTGCTGATTGAGAGAGTTCAGCTGTACCAAAAATTTATGTTTCTTTCATTGTTTCATCACTTTTTTGAGGTGATGCGCTTGGTTCCAAACCGCTTGGCACTTTTTCATAAATTTCTGCATTTTCCAATTATAAATGAAAATTTGAAAATTCAGAATTTTCTGCTTTTTCTTTAATCAAAACTTCAAAAGATGCTGAACATTCATCATTGAACAATATAAAGGACATAAAATCTATATGAAAAACATGTATAGGATGGTTATTTTTCTTTTCTCAGCTGCTGATCATGTACTTCATCTTAATTTCCTGGTATAGTTTCCTAAGTTGCCCAAAGATGGGAATGGTAGCATATAAAAAGTCAAGCTGTAAGGTACCTCTAAGCTTCACTCGCCATGACCAAGAGAGAAAAATTCCATATCTGGGAGGGATATAAGCCTCAAAAATATCCATGAGGACATTTTTGGTTGGGATTTTCTCTAATTACACCACTAGTTCCTTGATGAGGCCATGAAATTTCACCCTCCTTGAATCAAATGAATAAAGATCATGAGAAGGTATTGTGATATCTAGTCCTAATCTATCCATAATGGCCTTGGGAATGAGGTTGTGAGAGGCTCCAGAATCAAGAATGGCATTATGAAGGATAAAATCATGGATTTTGAGGCTTAGATAAAATGGAGGGACCTCACTATCTTCTAGATCACCATCAACATTAGGACCAAAAAGAAGCTCAACGTGATCATCACTCAAATTAACCATGTCAGAAATTTGATCAACTCTAAGAAAATTAGCTACTTGAACCTTGGACTGATCATTCTTGACTATTTCAATTAGAGGAACAGAGACTTTCAATTTGGCAATTTCATTTTCAAGACTAAAAAGAGCAGAATGTTTTTCTACCTCTTTCAATGGTGCATCTTTCTTTTCGGGCTGATCTTTGTGTGAAGACTCTTTCTTTTGTCCTCCTTATTGGAATTCTTTATTCTTTCTTTGAACACTGGAGGAAGCTTCGTTGCTTTTATCATGATTAGGAACAATAGGTCCTTTATCTTTACTTTGATTTGGAGTAGCAACTTCTTTATGATGAGCATCTACTTGAACGTTATGTTTTTTCTGGTTGGAGGTTACAGGAAAATTCCTATTCCTCAAACCATACTGTCTATTCCCTTGAGAAATAAAATTATGATATCCCCTCTGATAATCTTCCGTGCACATTGATAACATGTCATCATTTGACAAGACATATTGCTAATCATCCGATACACAAATTTCTGCAGAAAATTGATCTTCTTCAGTGAGGAAAATAGGCTACCGATTTTCCTCAAATAAATGATTCTTGCCAGAAATTTATTCTTCATCAACTTCATCATCTTCATCAAGGCCTTCAGTATAATTATGCTGAAATGGAGTGCGAATTTTCTGTTGACTTTGTGGATCCTGGCCCCTCTGTTCCCTTTTCTTGATCCTGTATTGAGGCTACTGATTTTGACCCCTGAAATTGGGATTTCTAATGGAGGGTTCAACTTGTTGACCATTGATGAAAATTTTATCCATCATCTTCTCCATGGTCTTGATCAAGGTATCTAATTTTTCCTCTGATGAAGTAGATGTTTCCTCTTTGATAGTGACTCTTTTCTCCATCTTGATTTTAGACTTTTTGATGATCAAATTAGCTTCCATGCGCACTGCGTTAATCTGCATTTCTTCAAGAGTTGATGGATTTCTTTGCCTGAAATGATAGGCGATGTCAGGATCGAAACCATCAGGATAATTAAGTAAAGCAAGGCATGGAGGATGCTTAATATTCTCAGGAATTGAATCATAGATTTTATTGAACCTAGCTGTAAAGTCTTGGACAAACTCATTGGGATTTTGTAATATTCCCAAATTTTCACATTACATTTGGAATATTAGAGTCCTTGATTTTCTTAATGAATTAAGTAAATAAAAGGATGGAGGGATCCACAATCCCCAATAAGAATAAATATCCACTTTGTGTGTGTGAATGTGGATTAATCTAGACTAGATCTGCAAAAAGAGGTAGTTGAGCAACTACTAATGTGAATGAGATTGGAGATCATTTCTCATTTAATGAGAGAGATCATGGAGGGTTGATTTAGTCAACTAAGATCTTGAAGATGTCAAACAACGGGTCATTGAGCATTAATGATCAAGTGGTGGAGGATCATGTGCAAATGAAGCAAACATGATGGAGGAGGTGTACATTGCACCTAGACTGTTTGGTTGATTTGGTCAAAAAACGCTGTCCCACTTGGAGGGTCTTGTCCACATGAGATAGCGCAATTGAGATTAGGGCCAAGGCTTGGGATGGCTTAATCATTATAAAGGAGATGAAGGCAAAGGTGAAAGGCATATTGGATTATTTTGATGTATGATATTTTAGATCTAGAATTGTCAAGTGACATTCCACTACTTTCTTGGGCTGTTTAGCAGAGATTGCAGGTGCTGTTTAGCACAGGGTGTTCCCGAGCAGGAATCCCTCCTCTTTCTTTGAGTGATATCTAAGGAAGAGGTTTGTACTTAATTATACATTAGGCTTTAAGTTCCATTTCCTTTTTCTACTTCCTGCAGAACATTCACATTCAGAAAACTATAGTTTTTTGAAGATCAGTTTGGAAGGTGGAAGTTATCTTCAGTATTTCAGCTGGAGAACAAGGTGAGGGATTATTCCCATCACTTGGGCTTATATATCAGCACTCCCAGAGCCACATTGCAGATCTGGAATCAGGCCAAATGTTATTAACCTCCTAGCAGCAATATTCTCTCCAAGAATAACGCTGTCCATATTGCAGATCTGAAAGGAGGAAGGAAGTTGCTAGTACTTCAGCTGGAAATCTAGTGGAGGATCATTCCTTCACATTTTCATCAGTCTTAACATCAGCCTAGATCTTATTGCAGCATATTTCAGTAGGCAGAAGGCCTCTCTTTCCCTGACAGTGCAGTTTTCAGAGGCAATTGTGTTGCAACAGCTACAATCATCTTTGGAGGATTGAGAAGCTAGATCTAGAGCTTATAGCTCATAGATCTGAGGAAGGGATCAACCCTTCAAGCATAGATCTGATCTGAGCACATATTTCAGCCATCTATTCTTTAGATCTAGCTTCAGATCTATATTTCCCAGTAGATCAAGCATCAAATCCTAGGGAGGTGATTTTCCAAAGTTGCAGATCTGGAAAATCCTTTCTGGGTTATCTTGGGAATCCATCACATTGGCCAGATCTTGAATCTTGGCATCATCAGAGCTCCAGTTTTGATTAGATCTAAATTTCTCTTTTCAGCCTGCAACTCCATGTTTATATTCTACTGAAGAGACAACACAGTATTTGCTACAGAGCCTTAACAGTTACGCTGTACTTGCTTCACACATGTTTTCAGGGTGATCCTAGCTCATCTTTTTGGCTAGATCTACCTATATCTTGTACTTGTGTAACCGATTCATCTCCAATATAATAAAATGGCTCAGCTCTTTCTGCATATTCTGATTTGTACTTAGATTTATTTTTTATCTTTCTGTAAGTTCTTATATTGTGTGAAGTATTACTGTATTTTCCCTTTTGGGATATTACAGATTTCTTTTCAAGGCGTTATACTCAGATAAAATCTGCAATGGATTCTGTTTCTCTTCCCATATCGCCATAAACATGTCAATCAACTGTTGTGATGTACCTATTGAACAAGCTATAAGAGAGCGAAACCATTTATTTACCTCTCTAGAGAAACTATGTGCAATGATGCACATCTTGGAATCATCATTGTCGATCTCTTCAAGATCTTTGAAATCAATCCCTTTGGAAATGTGCTGATAAGCTGTAATCTATGATGTTCCATCGAAAAGGGGAAGTCTCTGACCATATTTATGAGGTAGTGGAGTGAGGTGAAGTGGTACTATCAATGGAGAAAATCTGGCCATGGTTAATGGAGGAGGTGGTGGAGGTGCTAATGGAATGAAAATTTGTAGAGGTAATGATGGAATGAAAGGAAGGGTTGATGATGTAGCTGTATGAGAAGGTGTAATGACAGGTGAAGCAATAGCCTGCTACTGATAATGGAAATAATATTTCTCTGAAGTTTCTTGAAAATTATCCACCAAGCCTTTAAGTTTATGGAAATTAGACTAGAGTTCGCTATCAAATTCAAAATACAAAGACTTAGAAAATGGTGCAAAGGTCTCAAAATCAAAAGGATCAAAGGTGGTTTCTAAAAGAAAGGTTTCAGACTTAGTTCTAAACAAATATCTTTTAGATTCTGAACTATAAAAATTATATTTTGAAACAAATACCATAGACAAGGAACTTGATTTAACAAGTGGAGGAATAGCTCTTCCAACCTTCCGAGACTTTGTTATATGCTTTCTAAAAAGACTCTCAGGGTCATACACAATTGATGAGGGATATGGGTCTCGATTTGACCTGGTATGCCTTTTAGGAGCCAACTTAAGATAGGAATTTTGGACTTTGGATTAGATTTAATAATTCAACCGATTTAGAATGTTAGAGCCTTACACCTACAAGTCTAAATTTCAGAGTATTAAAGAAATATTCCTAGGGAATGTTTAGCATTCAATCCCCGGCAACAAAGCCAAAAATATTATCACTCTCCCAAACTTCCCAAGGATGAAAATGGGATTGAAGAAAGGTAACCTCAGACCAGGCTTTAGGTTAGGTAACTAGCCCTACCAGGACTAGACAGGGCTCTCTCGTTGTCACTTTTATATTCAAAGGAATGACCGAGTATATAATGATCTTAGGATAGGTATGTAAGCTCCGTAAATAGGATTTGTTTGATGTTTTTAGTGCTGGATAGAAAATTCAGTGAGTAGACTGTAGATAAGGTTTTTAGGTCTGAACTCCAAGGTGAATTTGCAGATAATATGTGAGGCTATATAGGTAGTTTGAAATAATTTTAATGGGTAATTGAGAATAGGATGAAGTAGAAGATATTTTTAATGAGCACTGAGGTGAATTTATTCAGCTTAGAAGCAAATAAACATAACAATGTAAACCTTGTCTAAAACAAAGCATGAATAAACATGATTTCTGCTCATAAACTTACAAGATAAACATATATGAAAGAAGAAGACATGGTATTAAGAATGAAATGATGACCATACATAAGGAGAATATATGATCCAATGCATGCCACAAGTATCTCAACACAATTCTTGCAAATATGTCTATGATTTCATTCCAAATTGCTGATTACAAGAGCTCCACTGCAATATGAGACTATCCAACCTAACAGAAGACTAAAGAGAGTCTACTTATAGAAAATATGGACTATTAAACCTCATCAGGTTGAAATCCCATCCAAAATGGATCATAAATACACAATATTGAGTCATTTCCTAGATTCTAGGGAGGTTATAAACCACTCCCTGAATTTTAGCTATGAACTAGGTGTGTTTGTCCCTTACAATAATTACCTATTCCCTCATGATAGGAGGAAAAAACCAACTCAATAACTCTAATTCCAACTAATATGAAAACAAAACCTAGAATTTGTGACAATTTCTGAGCTTGAAAAGTGTCCCGAGGAATCGAATGCTGATTTGTGAAATTTTTGATAGAAGGGTAACAAAAATTTGCAGAAGCATAATAGAACTTTGGAGGCAGTTTTAGGAGTCCAAATCCACTTCTAAAAGAACAATCAACTAGCCCTCTGTGTCTAGTTTCTAGGAAAATATTTAATTTTTCAAAATGACCCATGGGAAGGCCATCAAAAAGCTATTCTTCCAAGGTTACTCCAGAAGTGTAACAAAGGCTCCAAAAAGGTGGCATAAACATGAAAAATGAGTAGGTTTTGATATTTTTCTCCAAAATTACTGCTTTTCATGCCATGGGGGTTCTTGATCTATGATGTACTCATAAAAATACATCCAATCATGTAAATAAATCATCATTTGGATGGCCCCAAAATAAGCACAACAAAAGTTTTATACCCTTCTGGAATGAGGAATCTCCAGAATGTTGCAAAAATCACAAAAAATTCCAAAATTGATTAAAAATTCTCAAAATTGGTTCTATGGGACCTGTGAGAGATGGGATGAATAGAAAAAGAAGCTTCAGCCAACAAATCCAATCTATCCTTCTCTTTAAGCTTCATTTGTGCTTCTCTTAGCCTTTTCTTCAATTGTTTCAACCTTATTTGAGAAATTGTGTTCCTAGTGCGATATTGGTTTGCCATGTGTCTTTGTAGCTTATTTTCCCTCTTAGCCCTCTTCAAGAGCTTATCCAAATTCTCTTTTACTCTTGACAACCAAAGCTCTCTATCTTCATTAATCTCCATGACTATAATCTCATAAAAGGTCAACTCTTCAGGTGGATGAGTTTATTGTCTTTCTCGCTCCAGTGCCCTTTTGAGGCCTCTTGTTTTTGGCTTTATTGCTTGTGTCTCAGCCTCCATATCCTGCATTTGGTCAACATCAATAACCTCCTTACATTTACCTTTGAATTCCTCTAGGTTAGGCTTGGGCTTGCTTTGTAGGAGCTACTTCACTTTCAATTGAAATTTTTCCTACTGCAAAAAAGTGATTTGAGAATTAACAATGGAAAACATCTTCTTCAATTCTGCTATTTCCTCATCTTTCTCTCTGATGATTTATTCAGCTGATCTGACCTCCACCTAATTTTCTACCTCAATCTCCAATGGAACTGATTCACTATGCTGATGCAATAGAGGTTGCTCCTCTATCTCACTTTGTTCCACAATGGTGTCAAGTGTAAAAACACTTTTGGCAGACTTAGGCACAAATACTTGTATCCTCCCTTTTTCATATGTGTGAGTAAACTCAAATACCCTAGGAGAATTTGAAAGATGAGTTGGCATGCTAGAAGAACCAACCTCCATTTGTTGTGACGATGATGTACTAGGAAAGATAGAAGGGCTAATGGTAGTTGCTGCTGACAGTCTCTCCAAGAAAAATTCCCAAGTCATGTTGATGGAGGACATGTGATGCAACACAATGAGATTGATCAGACCATGATGAAAAATACTAGTGTGATGATATTGTCTTGTACTCTGAACCTTCTTAGTCATATTAATTAAAATCTTTTACAAATAATATGGCAAATCAATTATTTTGACAGAGGTGAAATGCATCAACAACCTGATATGATACTTATACAACCTGGAGAATATTCCTTCACATGTGAAGTAATTCATTATGAACATCATCAAAGGAGCATAATTGTTTCTAAGGTGTCTGAAAGGAAATAGGTAATATGGCTCCTCTATAGCATGAGGCTTGAGAAATTGTTTGTATTTTTTAATGTCTAACTCCATGCCCTTGAACCACTGCTCTCCATGACAAGGGATACCTATTGCTAAAGAAATTAGCTCTGATGATAGGCTTATCCCCATACCTGCAATAGTGACCTTTACCATGTTGAGGCTTGTAGCAAATAGGCTGGTCAATTGAAGATGATACCCATCTTCCATAAGCATTTCACAAAATCTCAAACACTAAGCCATCTCAAAGCATCTTCTAGCCAATGGTGAGGCATTGAGTTCATGCATTGTGAAGGGTTCTAGCTTGAGGTGGCACCCTCCCTTGAAGCTCTTTTTGTCACTTTCCATTGTGTTTGTCACTGGAATGATGAAAACCCTAGAGTGTTGACGAGATGAGTGAATGTATGGAAATATTTAATGAGGATGTCACAAGGTAATAGATCCAAGAATTAAGTTGGTTTGGAGGTTTTTGGAGCCCACAACCGAAAACTGCCTCTCCTCGAAAAGCATAACAAGCTTCTAAAAATGCGTAACAAGGGGTTGCGAAGTGCCTACGCAGTGGTCAAAAGCGTAAAAAGTTTACATAGAAATCTCCAGAAGCATAACAATGTTGCCCAAAAGCGTAACAAGAGAGGAAAAAGCGTAACACAAGCTGTTTGAAGGGTAGAAAATGAGTTTTAAAGTGAATTTGAGCCTTGGATATAGAGTTTAGATCACCTTTGGAGGGAAAGTGAGGTAGATAGGTGCTCTTACATACATCAAGGGATAAAAACGAATGAAAATTATCTATGTTTTTGCCTTTTATAAGCTTGAGATGACCCTTTTACATTTTGACATTTGGAATGAATTTTTGAACTTTTTACATTTGGAAATAACCTTTTTGTCTTTGAATGAGATAATAAGTCAGAATTGACCTCTTTGAACCTTTGACACTTGAAATGAATTTTTTTCTCCTTTTAATGAAACAATAAGACAGAATTGAGTTCTTTGAACTTTTTTGACACCTGAATCATTTTAAACAAGGAAAATTGTCTTTATTTCATTCCCTAATCATGCTAGATCCCTCTTTAGGGTTTTATGAGTGGGATGAGAGGTTAGAACCTTGTTTTAGGTGAAAGATTGAACATTTTTCAAAGGCAAATATGACCCTAGACAATGACCCATATGAGGTGGAGTGACATAAACCAGTAAATTTTTGTAATATTCCAAAATGGAAAAGATAGGAATATAGAACATATGCAACATTCCAAACTAAGCAAAACAAGAATATAGCACTAAAGTCTAAAAAATGCTGGAATTGTGCTGCAACTAGAAATTACATTAAGAAATCATAATCATGAGCAGTAGACAGTTGAATCATATCATTAAGGACAAAAAATAATTTAAGTACATAGTGCTCCAAAAGGAATGCACTCAAGCCACAATATGGCTGAAATACACTAAAGAAATCTAGCATTGGAAAGTATAACTGTTGCTGCTGGAAACTACTGTTACTGTGAAGAAGATATATGTGTGGAAGGATATTGGAGTGCTCAGAATGACCCTATATTTTAACCACAGATTCTAATTGAAAAACCCATAAAAACCCAGAAATGGTTTGGCTAGATTCTAAGGTTGGATTTTCAGCCCTTTTTGGGTTGCCCACTGCACCCCTGCTGACTAACTTTCGCACTCCCTGGGAATGAATGATGATATGGGGCTGAATAAATGATATATAAGGTGAAATAGCAACCAATCAACTCAATATATGAAGGATTGGTCCCCTCACTGGAAAATAGGGTCAAGAACTTGGGTACTTGACCTCCCACTGCAACTGCACTGCAAAATAACGCAGTTTCTGGAGGATACTGCGTTGTAGATGAATGATGCTTCTTGGAATGGTGCCAAAATATGAAATTAAGCCCTGATGAATTCCTCACAAGCTTTCGGATGAAAGGATGATCCCTCCAATGGAAAAATAGCTCAGAAATTGAAGATCTCTCTCCTCCATTGCTACACCCTGCAACACAACACACTCTGAACATAAACTACAATGTAGCTAAAGACTGAAGCTTGGCCTGATGCATGGATGTGGACTATACAATTAAATAATATCTCTCGAGTAGGATGAGTGTGGGATTTCCACTCGGGAACACCCTTGTACTAAACAGTATAGTAGTCCCTGCTAAACACAAAGGCATGCATAGAAATGTCACCTGACAATTTCCAGATCTAAAAAGATAAAAAAAAAAATCATCTAACATGCCTTCTGTGGCTGCCTTGCCCTTCCTTATATGCATTGTGAGCCTTCTCACCTTGTGTCCCACTGATTAAAGACACTACTCTCATGGAAACTATCTCCCATTAACTCTGCGTTGTTTCACATTGATGATCCACTCTTTCTATACCAGCGCTGTTGATTTGGTCAACATTGACCTTGTCCACATGATTTTTCCCTTGTTCACACATGGAGGTGCTTTATCCGGCTATCATGATGATCCCTTTTCACATTAAGAGGGATTTGTTTCCTACTAAAGAGATTTATGGGTCTCCCTACCCACTTATTCATCTATCTCAAAGACAAAAGCAAAAATGAATATTTCGATTAGCTGCATGCCAATTTAGGAATATTACAGTCCTCCCCTCCCAAATGTTGCTTGTCCTCAAGCAAATGCAAGGATAGAACTTAAGAGCCTCCTCTCCTCTTCCTGTAGCATTCTCATATGATAAGCTACTCCAATGAACAAGATGCTTTCTCATCAATATGTCTCCAAGTTGCTCCTCCCAAGTGTATAAGCTAGCCCTTGGTGACAAATCCAAATGGCCCTCATCATGAAGTAGTGGGATATCCATGGAGGCAACTATTTGCTGTCTAGAGGACTTCTTGAGGCATGTAACCTAAAACATATTGGGAACCATCATTCCCATGTGAAGCTCCCATCCCCAAGCTATCATCCACACAAAATGAGTCACCCTCCAAAATGGAAACTCGTAGAAAAACTCCTCCACCTTAGGTTCCTGTAATGTAGGTGGGCTGCATAGCTGAACTTGATAAACCAAATTTTATATCCCACGTTGTCTCTCTCTCCACTTATGATAAGTGTAGAGTGGTTTCTGATTTTGGGGTGCAATAATGTTGCCTACAAGAGGTAAGAAGAAAAATGGATCCTCAAAGATCCTCTCTCTATTGTCATGAATCATGTGTGCCCAAACCATCCCATATACGATGAATAGGACATCATCACCATATGGCATCTAAATGAGAAAGATACTGAAGGTTTCATGTAGTGCTGGAAGGTGCCAACAATTTCCCAAGTGGCTACAATGCAATTTTTCTAACTTCTGTTCCAGAACATAATATGGCAAGTTGTCTCCCAACCATTTGCTAGTTGTGCATGTCATCTCATCTACTAGAAAATAGTAAATGGCATTGTGTATCAACTGAGCATAAAAATAATAGCACAACACTTGACCAAAGCCATACAAGAAATGGCTATCTCCCTCACTGATGTTGGTCTTAGAAAGACCATGAAGCCCAAATAGAATCTTTCCCTCTTGTGGAACAATGCACTGTATATAAATGGAAAGAGAATGCAAATACTGTGTTAGATGATCAATAAGTGAAAAAACACAACTATTACCATGTACTGAGAGTAGGCTGATAATGAGATCCATGGATGATCTCTCCATAGTGGTCTGATATGTCTCCATGAGACCCTTGTGAATGGAAAGGAATGAACCATGTGATGCATGCAAATCCTTCTTCTTATGATTGGAGATCCAAGTCAAGAAGATCATATCATGGTAATAGATTTCTCCATCCAATAATCCATCACTCTCATATCCCACTTGTCCATCAAGTGCATCATATGTGAAGTGATCCTGGGAACAATCCATCAACAAACCCAAGCTCCCAAGTGACAGCAATGTTGGCCTTTGTAATAAGGCTCCTGTCATCTCATAGCTCCATTATTTGACATAAAAAATGCCAAAGTCATCTCCCATAATGCTGCTATACATGGGAAATTCCTTCCAAAGTGGAAGTGCCTCCTGATCCTCCAAAGCTAAGGAGTAGCCCCTTTGCACCATGATTGTGCCACCATCTACTCCTACAACATAATGCAAAGTCTGGGAGAAAATCAGCCCATACTCTCCCAAGAGTATCCAAAGCAACAACAACTCTTTTTTCCTCCTCATCTCCTCATCATACAAGTCATGTAGTAACATCATGATGCTTGACTTGTAGAATGCCCCATACAACCAAATACTCTGCTGCCATAACATATGGGTGCCATGCAATGCAACAAACCATAACATACCTTTTGAAAGAGGATATGTAATATTGTGGCCAAACTCTTTTAAGAGTAGCCAGCACAGCCAGGCCTCCTGCTACCTTGTGTCATAGATCTGCAAGTGGCTCACCAATCTCTTGCTCGCCATCCTCACCCATCCATCTAAATGTGGGTGTCTCCTTCCATTCTCAAAATTGGTATCCCTCCAATGGAGAATACCTTCCTCCCAAATTAGATTACTACCTTTGTACTTCATGGGATGTTGAAGTACAACCTCCTGGAGATATCCAAATCAAGACCACTCATCAATGACCAAGTTGACCCCATAAAGATCCAAACATGATGTAGGAAAAACTTCCCATTGAGCTGTGAAGTGCTCATCAAGAAGCAATATCTATAATAATGAGAGATATCATCCATCATAAGGTGTCTTCCATCAAACATTTGCCTATCCAATGTCACACAAGTATAATGGTCATCAGAATTTCCCATTAATAGTTGGTCCCCCAACTCATCACTGCTGCTCAATGACAGCACTGTTGATCTCCATGATGGTGTATCTGCTATCTCATGATCATGCACAATGCTGAACATATAGTTCTGCATTGGATTTCCTAGGATAATGCTCATCCTATCCTCCAAAATTATACACTCCAACCCAAAGTGTTGTGTGTAGCTCATCAATGAATAACCAATATGACTATATATCTCCTCCTTGAAAAAGTCAAGGGTCCTCTGTGTTAGTGTCCCTTGATTTGGAAAATTGGTAAACCAAATGATAGGGTAACATCAGACCAGTCTTTGGAGTCCTAGGACCTAGCCTTCCTGGACTCAGAGAGGGTTCTCTCTATTATGCACGAAGGATGTGAACTTGTTCGCTTTGGATGATTGATTTTAGGCTAGTTGTTAAGTGTTGGTTTGTTTGTTTGTTTTGGGTTGGGGTAAGATGATCAAGTAGGATAGGTGGAGTGAGAGGTTATCAAATAAATTGGGCAATGGAGTCTATGAAGTCATTGATATCTTGGTAGTGAATCGGGGTACATCACAGGGAAAATCTAGTGTAGTTAATGGATCTTTTAAGTTTATGTGTGAGGTGAAATGGACAATAAGTTTGGGAACCAAGGTAGGGCAAAGGGAAGTTAAGAATCCTTTGTCAAATACCTATGAACAGGGAGGTATTTAATATGTATAAGCAAAAGATACTAATCATGAGATAGGGCACACCATTTACTCAGTGACAATACTTTTAAACAAATAAACATTCAAGATAAACAATCCAACGAACAAGGAAGCACGAGAACTTATCTAACTTCAATGATTCTACTTTCAAGATTTGAAAACATATAAGAGAAAAATAGCATCAATAAATGAAGAGGGAACACCTAAACATCATTTATTAAACTATAAAGAACTTTGAGGCAAATTGATAAGCATATTCAAAGGGCAAGATCGAAACAAGACCTCTTTGAATTAACCTATCAATCAATACATCAAAGAGAGATTTCAAGACAGAGTTTAGATAGCATTAAACAAGCAGGGCTTACCATGAATCATGTTTATAAACTAGCATATTAATCCAATAATGAAATAGACAAGCTTAGGTGGGCCTAAGGAGCAATGAAGAATTCTTTAAGCTAACCCAACAGAAGAAAACATGAAAACAATAGCTAACAGGAGGACTGAGGTGCCTCAAACAACATTTCTCATCCTATAATCTTCTGGGCTATTGAAATATAGAAATATGGATATATGGAAAAAAAGAAAAACATGAACATATGAGAGATACATCACCATTAACTAAACTTAGGGATCCTGCAAGCAAGCCTTCATCACCATCAATCAAAGCAAATCATCCACAAGCTCCACAACACTAAATTGTTCTTCAACTTCCAAAAACCATGTCTCGCTCTTAAACACATAAAGTCCCCCCTTTTAAAAATGAATCCTCATGCTATATATGATAAGCAAGGAGGAGGAAAACCAAAGAGAGTATCTAGAAGCCTATTGGCCAACAAGAAATATCCTAATCTGCCCTTGAGGCCTTGCAAGGCCCAAGGCACAAAATATCTAAAAAAATATATTTTTTGGCCATAAATAGTAATTAAATTGAATTTTAGGCCCTGAAAAGCATATGAAAACCTTCCAAACGCACATTTTTCCCAGTCAACCACAGGAGTGCAACACACTGTGTCAAAAATTGAATTTATGCCAGGAGCGCAGCACAGAGATAGGGAAAAATAGGTCTTCTTGCAGCAGTGTTTTAGAGACCTTCCCGATGTCGGAAAAGGCTCCGTGATGGCTCGTTGGAAAGCCCTTGAAGTATAATTTCCAGATTTACCTTCAGTTATTTAATATGACCTTTGAAACCTTTCCAAAAAGTGAAAATTCCAAGACTTCCAGGAGCACAGCACATGCTCTAAAAAGTGGGCAGAATGGTGAAAAAATGAGTGTTTTTGACCCTTTTGGGGGATCAAAACAACTCCAATTGAGCTGAAAATTTGTGAGAATAATCCTCTAATGACGGGGAATCCAAAAATGTAAGTCTATCCTCTTGAAGATTCCCTGGGAAAAATCACAGCACAGGGTGTGCTGTGCTCCTAGCCTCAAAATTTTGCAAAAAACAAAATTTGTTCAATTCTTCTCAAAATTGGTGGATGAGTGTATCATGGGTCCTGGGAGACCTGTAGAGAAGCTTGGGAAAAAATACTAAGCCTAGCTTGGTATTTTTAATATTTTGGTGCCTGGGCCTCATTTTGGGCAATTTTGAGTTTTTTTCTTGCAAAGTGGTTTCTTTGTTCATAGTGCTCAGTCATTCTCCTTTGCAAGTCCAAGTATTTGGTGGCCTTCTCCAACTTGGCCTCAAGATGTATGTTGGCCCTCTCAAGCCATGATTCCATATTATGCTCAATTTCCATGGCAAGGAGTTCAGTGAGGGGAAATTTTTGCGCTTGGGATGATTCTTCTTCTCTCTGCTTTGCCAATGCTTTCCTATGACCCATAGTCCTAGGTCTCCTTCTAGTTTGACCCTCTTCATCACTACTTTCCTCATAAGTTCCCATGTACTCCTCCAACTTTGCTTGTGACCTTTGAGCCTCTTTCGGGTATTTAAGCACCCTTGCTTGATATATGGCCTGCTGACCACTCATTTGTTTGTTCTACATCTGAAAGAAGTGAATGACATCCTTTGAACTTTCTAATTAAACTTCCAAGTCCTTGATCTGTGCATTACTGTCTTGTAGAAGGGAGTTTGCAATTATTGTCTCATTTTCCTCATCACTGTCTATGTGAATGAGTTCAAATTCTCTTTCCTCCTCATGATTGTCTTCTTCCTCTTTCACTTGTTGTTTACCTTTGTCAATTATTTGAGTTGAGGAGGATGGCATGGCCCCTTGCCCTTTGGAGGCAGCAAACACATGCCTCTTTCCTCTTTGATAGGTAAGGGGGAAAGGTGCAACAAATTTCACTTGAAAACTTTGATCATTAGTGACCTTAGGACTGCTTTTCTCCTTATGGATGATCTCTGTGTGTGCATCTTTTTCACCTTGCTCTTGACTTCCCTTTTGAAAGGCATCCTCACTTTCTCTCATGCTAGCATCTCTGCCAAGACCCTTAGGACTGCCATCCTTTATTTTTTCAATGTTGGAGGTGTCTTTATAATTTTTTGGTACATCTTCATATTCATGACTGTTCTCTTCTTCATCATTTGACCTACTGTGTTCATTGTCAAAATCAGCCTTTGTATCACTGTTTGTACTCTTTGTAGGGTCACTGTCTTGGGCACCCTCATTAGTCTTTCCCTTACTGTGATGGTCATTTTCTTCTTCACTAGGTGAGTTCTCTTGGCTGATTCCTTCTTCACTGTCCTGTTCATTATCTTCATTATTTGGCCCATTGTTATCATTGCTTTTCCCACTGAAATCACTTTCAAACTCTATTTCTTGGCTGCTTTTTCCATCTTTTTCACTGTCATCTTTGTCCTCTTTACTGCTTTGATATGCTTCCCCTCCAATGTCCTTTGTATTTTCAGTGTCACCTTCTTCATTTTATACTTCTTTTCCTTAACTGCCATTTGTTTGTTGACTGTCATTAGGCTCACTATTTTGGTCTTTTTCTAGCTCACTATTTTCAAAATTATAAGCCGCCTCTATCTTTGTATCCTTGGAGTCATCTTCTTCATCATTTGGCCC
Source organism: Pinus albicaulis (assembly GCA_034641835.2). NCBI lineage: Eukaryota > Viridiplantae > Streptophyta > Pinopsida > Pinales > Pinaceae > Pinus > Pinus albicaulis. Next base: position 987,830,959 of record CM076575.1, on the reverse strand, counting down.
ACTGTTTTGATCTTTTTGCTCATTATTGGGCTCACTGCTTTCATCTCTATTTTCTTCTTCATCAACACTTTCTTCCTTGTCATTGCCTTTATCACTTTCTTCTTTGTCATTGCCTTTATCATTTTCTTATTTTTCATCCTCCTCTTCTTCACTTTCATCACTATTTTCTTCACTTTCATCTTCCTCTCCTTCACTGCTATCTTCATGTTCTAATTTCTTAGGAGAAGGTGAAAGAGGGAGGTTTATTTGAGGAGATGATTCATGTGAAGAGGATGAACCAAGGTCAGTGGAGGGTGATGGAGGTGTGTGAGGAGGAAGTTGAGATGATGATGGCAGAATTTGCAGAGGGATAGGCTGTGGAGTTATGAAATCATCATGGGCGATGAAAACCTCCCATGGGATGCCTTATTGTTCTAGTTGGTGTGAGACAATCCTTTTGATGAGGGAATGATGAAAAAGTCTTGACATTTGTTGAGATGGAGGCATTTTTTGCATGATGGAAGAAATTTTCTCAATACTTTTGCAAAGGTAGTAGGGAAAATGTAGCAACTTCGTTTTGGTAAAATGGATGAGTAGTCTTATGTGGTAGGAATATATTCTGGAGAACCTACCCTCATAGGTGAAGTATTTCATAATGATCTTCATTAGGAGAACATATCTGTCCAATAAATGAGAAAAGAGGAACATGGTTTTGAAACCATATTGAAAACTCGGTTTCAAGAATGGGTGATAGTGGCTTAGGTCTAGATACATTTTTTTGAACCAACTTTATCATATGTAAGGTATTCCAGTGGCCGTAGAGATGGCATTTGTGGTTAGCTCAAACTTCACTCCAGCTAGGTGCACTTGGTGGTTATGAAGGTTTAGAGCAAAGAGCTTGGTCAACTGAGGGTGAATCTGGATCTTTTGTACCCTCTCACATAACTCATAGCATCCTACTTCTTGAAAACAGGAAAATATAGTAGGAGAGGCTATTGGTTCTTCAGTGCTTATAGGCTCAAACCTATTTGGCTTCCCACCCTTCCTCTGCTACTCTTTAGGCCTTTGACTTGCCTCATTAATGTCAACAATGCCTTCCTTAGGCATTTTTTCTTTCACCTCTGCCTCAAGAATTTTGAAAAGAATTAACATTGCTTGTGGAAGGATGTGAAAATGGTGAATGAGATGGTGAGGTTCTAATTAGGTCAAGGCTCAGTAGCGTATAGGCCAAGTGTTTTCTTTAGGATTTCAATTCCTTTCTAAAATCAAATTTCAATTTTCTTTGTAATCCTATCTTTAGAAAAATAGGAACATGTAGGGAAAGCTCAAATGCCTCTCAAAATATCTCCATAGCTGAAAAAACTGGCTCAAAACACATTGTAGGCAAGTCGGGTGCCTCCTGAATGTGCTGTCGTGCAGCTTCTGAATGGACAGGAGCGTAGCACTAGCACCTCCTGAATGTGCTGTCGTGCAGCTCCTGAACGGATAGGAGTGCAACATGACCGCATCCTGAACGCCCTGTCGTGCCTCTTGAACTGGTAGTTAGGTGGCAATTTTACCTCCTGAATGCGCAGTCGTGTGCCCTGGGAAGTCCTGAACGTGTTGTCGTGCCTCCTGAACGGGTAGTCGGGTGGCAAGTTTACCTCATGAACGTAGCTATGTGTGCCTGGGAAGTCCTGAATGTGCCGTCGTGCAGCTCCTGAATGGACAGGAGCGCAACTGTGTGTGCATGGGCGGTCCTGAACATGCCATCGTGTAGCTCCTGAACGGACATGAGTGCAACACGGGAGCCTCCTGAACGTGCGGTTGTGAAGCTCCTGAACGGACAGGAGCGCAGCACGTTATCGGTCGGGCAGAGGCTGCACATTATCGGTTGGGCGGAGGTTGCACAATGATTCTTCTATAGGCGCGCAGTGCCTCTGCACAGGAATTTAGTGCCCTTCAGGGATTTGTATGGCAGTCTTGCATAGGAGCGCAACACGATTTCTCAGGAGCGCAGCGCTTGAAAAATCTACTCGAAGACTTTGTCAGGGATTTTTGAAAAACTTGAAAACCCTCACTCCTTTGAAAATAACCAAATGGTGAATGGGAGATGTTTGCTTGAGTTGTTTTATACCTCTTGAAAAAATTCAAGATAAAACCCACTTCATTAAGGTTTGTTTTTGTTTCTCCACCTTTGCTAACATGCTCTTTTTCCTTTTGCAGGTAGTGTCATGGAAGCAGTGTTTTTTGGTCTTCTCATTTCTTTTGGAGTTGGCACTTTTTCAAAAACCCTTGGAAAACTAGTGATTTTGCTTGGTTTTTTCCATTTTCACATATTGAAACTATGCTTCTCTGCTTGAATACTTGATGGATGTTGACCCTTTTTGAGAGTTCTGTGTCCTTCATACTATTACTCTTTTCAATATTTTTTCAACTCTAGAGGGCTGCTTTCAAAGTCCTCTGAAAACCTTTTGGCCCTTTGATGGAGTTTTATGACCCTTTATTGCAGTGAAATAATGTTGTCTTTAACAAACCCCTGAAATTATTTCCTAATATCATCTTCTACTCTCTGCCTGTAGTCAACCAAGAAGGCTTTTCATTCTGAATTCTTATTTATTGAACCTTTGGTTGGTGCACAGTTGTGCTCATGTGCCACTGTCTTCAGGACCTTATGCATGGGCTCTTTAATGGGCAACACTTTTACAACCAATTTGTCATGAGACCATGATCCTCTTTGTGGAATTAGGCCTATTTGTATCTCTTCAGAAGTGTAATGTCATTTATGGGTTTAGGCCTCTTAATTTGCATCTATTCTGCTGTTAACCATTATAAAGCATTCCTGTGGAAATGCTTGAACATGGGAAAAATATCTTTATGCAGACCTAATGCTTGATCAAGGAGATACCTTTGGAGGCCTTTGATGTCTTTGGATAATCATAAGTTCACCCTCGTTTTCACTTGACTTCACCTTTGAATATCTGTAGAAACAGTGAATTTAGAACCACGACAATGCATAACCTAGGAGACCCTATATGACTTATTGGGATGTCCTTTGGAATAGGTTTTTTAACTGAAAAGCTTTGAATCAGGGTTTGTAGGTGAAGACAGGGTTTCGACACACTTTTATGCACTGCCACCCTAGACAACTAATTTTTTTTTAATTTCTCTAAAGATATTAGAAAGGGAGTTTAAAATCACCATTGCTTGAGGCACTTGGTGAGTAGAGGAAAAAGTTTGGGTTACTTGGTGAATCAAGGTGTGAAAATAGAGGGCTTAGGAAAATAGAGACAGAGTGTTATAGGTAGAGGTGGAAAACATAGTGAGAGTGAGGGACATCAGTCCATGATTTTGTCTTATCTGGGTGATAGATTGGCCATGCTTTGACAGAGTAGCAGGATAGTGAAAATTTTCTCTTTGAGGATATTTCTAGAACTCACATGATTCTTGAATTTTGTTTCTAGAAATCCAGGAAAAAGCATTTAGTCATATAAACATGTAAAAATTACTGATGACTAACACTCTGCGTAGTGATAGTCTGCTGCTCCAAATTAGCGATGTGCTTTGACCCTAGGTCATGCATTTTCCCTGATGGCATGTTCCCACAATCCTCCATATGATGTGCTGTAATAATAGGAAGTGGAAATGTTTGCATACCTTGGTAAAGTTCGGGAACATATTTTACTGCTACAAGGGTTCCTCTATTCGGTGTAATGACGACTGCAACTACTGGTGATGATGATGGATTCTCCTCTACTACTGCACCAACGCTGGTATAAGTCTCCTCCTCCTCATGCATCTCCAGAAGAGTGAATGAGAATCTAAATGTAAAGAGATCAAGACCACTTTGCAAAGGTGCAAGTGTTATTTCTACTAATGCAAGTGCTCCTGCAGCAAGTGGTGGTGAAGGTCTCTTATCCTCTGATTTCTTCTTGTCAAACGTCTTGATCAGCCTTTGAGTTAAATCTGCATATGCAATCACTGTTGGAAATACTGAGAGGGGGGTGAATCAGTATTCCTTTTAATTAGAGCATTAGTTAATATTCAATTATTATCAGTGTTTGTACAATGATAGCAGCAAACAAGAGGAACACAAATGCACATAGTTTTTAAGGTGGAAACCCACTCCGGGACAAAAACCACCTAATGCTTTTCAAATAATTCTTTAATATTCAACTCCAATGGAAAATAAGGCTCCAACTGCCTAGAATCTAGAAAAGCATTCTTCTCTAGCTCCCACTAGATGGATGATCCAATGCCTAAGCTTCTTCAGTAGTCAACTGAATGGATTCCCCAACACCCAATGAGCTACAACTCACCCTAGCACCACCCTACCATCCTGTAGAAGAATAAAAGAAGAATGGACTCCCGTACCAGGGAAAATGGTCCACTTTACAATGATATAGAATGATGTAGAAGAAGAAGACACACTAGAAGATAACCCAACTATGACACAACCACCTAATGATGATCCTATACCACCCGGCACTGCCTCCTCAACTCTTGGCAGATAGACACTAGTACAATTTGTACAATAATGTATTTACAATGACTTAGTACAATGATACCTTTACAATGATTGTATGCAGCGCTGCCCACTTGAAGACTTCATGTGATGAAATTCTTGCTGTTGTTATGTACCTTGGTTGCTGCTCTTGTCATGCTACACTCTGCTGCACCTTGCTTTGCTTTGCTTCCCTAGAAAGTCTGGTCCTTTTCAGCCCTTGACAACACATGATCTAACTTTTTCTTTGCCTTCTAGGAGCTCGATATTGAATCTAGTGTATCTATGTTATTTCAGATCCCCAATATCTGATTTTCAATACTGTAGTAGTCCTCTGAGTCATATTTCCAATGCCACAGGTTTGACCCAATTTGGATTCTTCAAGTGAGATTTATACCTAATCTCTTACAATGCCCTAATTATGAACTATTTCAGTAGAGTGAAATTTTACAGCATGCCACGTGTCACTGTTTCTTCATTTGGCTTTGAAATTGATAGAGCGGAAACCAAAGACTGTGCATTATCTTCCACATTTTATGGAATTCCAATCCGATACTCAGAGAGAGAGTTATGAAGATTTCCCCAAGGTCACTTCTTTGAGATGAATTTCAGGAGCCTGCAAAAACACTGACTTCCACAGATCATATCTCCGAAAATATTGCGCACCTTGATCTAAAATTTTCACAGTTGCTTCCTTAGGATTTCGGCTTTACCTAATAAAAATTTCAGCTTCTGAAATTTCATAGAAAAAAGTTAGAGCGAAAATTCCACAATGATCTGTTTCAGATAACGAAATCCCTTGCATGAGGAGGATATAAGGATCACAATTTATATAAATGATTAGGTTGAGAGGGGCTTCAACAAGTGAACGTGAGATGGATTTTAGGAGCTTAAAAAATATTAATTATGACTTTTCAATGACCCATGCCACAACCCCATGGGGTTTTAGCCCACTAACTGGGGGTACAAACTTCAAACACGAATATCTCTCTAATCGTGAAGAATTACATGGCGTGCCATATATCAACGGAAACATCTCAACAAGTAGAAACCATAAAAATCCTTATTGACCTAGAATATATTAATTTGGTAGGTCAAAATTCCCATGCAATATTGGGTTAGCCCCTAGTGCTGCTTGGGTTAACATCAATGACAACCACTGATCAACAATCTCCCCCTTTGACATTGATAGCAACACAAGTACTCCCCCTGCGATCATGACACCTCTTCCTACAACATTCTCTCCCCATTTGACATCAATGGAAAAGGGTAACTCCCCCTGAAACACAACCATCCTGCTTTGAATTCGTACACACTTCCACTCCCCCTTTATATTCTGAATAAGGAAAATATAATGAGAACTTGGGATAATCCCAAGCTTCTGGCAAAGATATTCCAATGCTTCACGAGTACTCTCACGATCATCAACACTTCCTACCCAATCTTCATCTGTAAAGGAATGAATAATGAGATTTTTACCCTTGGGATACCACAAGCCATATTCTGTTGTTCCCTTTAGATATCGAAGAATTCTTTTGATGGCAATAATATGTGATTCTTTTGGTGCTTCTTGGAATCTTGCTACTTGTCCAACTGCTTGTGTAACATCTAGCCAGGAGGCTATTACATATATAAGACTACCAATCATAGATCTGTACAACCTTTGATCCAAATCCTTAGATGAGTCGTCTATGCTCAATTTGAAACCTGTTACCATTGGAGTAAGGATGGGTTTGCAATCTTCCATTTTAAATTTCTTGAGCATTTCCTTGATGTAATTTTCTTGACATATAAATATTCCTCTCTCTTGCTGAGATATTTGAAGCCTTAAGAAGTATGTGAGCTCACCAAGTAAAGACATCTCGAAATCACTTTGCACCTTTGTAGAAAAATTCTTACTTAGTCGATCATCATTGCTACCAAATATTATATCATCCTCTTTAGCTATTAGACATGCTTTAGTTTCTTCATCCAGAACATATATGTCGTTTGGAGCTCGACTTGTTGTAGCCACAATTTCACCATACATGCCTTTCCTGATTTCACATTTTGTGGAGTTGAATAGTATTGTGTGTCCTTTATCACACATTTTCCAAAGCTGAGCAGATTGTGATTCATGTTTTCAACCAATAGAACATTCTTGGCTAGAGCATCTTTACTTCCGAGAGTGACAGTACCTGATCCTATAACATTTGAAGATCCATCATTTCCAAAGGACACGGTTCCATCCTTCTTCTCTTTCAGAGATACAAATTTATTTATATCTCCAGTCATATGCATTGAGCAACCAATATCAACATACCACACATCTTTATTGTTTTGAGCCTTGAAAGCGAGATCACAATTATCAGTCTTCTTCTTCTTCCATGTTCGTTTGTTCTGTGGCTTAGAATGATTCTTCTGGAGGATTTTCAAGTCTGCAGTCTTTGGCTATGTGTCCAAAGTTTCGACATTTGTAACATTCAATATTATTTCTTAAATGTTCAAATATATTGATGTTTCGCTGAGCTCTATGAGGTTCATAGTTGACGGATCTCTTGGAATTGTATTCGTTCCTAGGGTACGTGCAACATTCTACAGCTTTATGACAAAATTTTCCACATGAATAAAAATAGCCATAAAAAATATGTTGGTACCTGGATGGAAATTTTCATCGAGGAATTGTCTTCCAAGGCTGTTCTTGTGAATCTTGTCCAATGAAGTCTACATGCATGTCAAATCTCATAGGTTCATTGTATTTTGTTGTAGAAGGTCTTGCTTCTTCTTCTTTGTAACCGATGCCAGTTCTGTCACTGTAAGATCGTTGATTGTTGATGAGTTCTTCCAATGCTCTTGAGCTGTTGGCATAGTTTTGGATAGTTTTTCCTTTCTTCACTTCCTCACACAATGGGACTACTTCAACTTCTAATTCTTCCCTTTCTTGGTTTCTTTTTTCCAACTTATTTTGAAGTGACTCTTCAATGCATTTGTGTTCTCCAACTTCAATTTTGAGACCTTGAACTTGTTCTTCAAGAGTATTGGAATGGATCTTCTCTGCCTTGAGATCTTTTATAAGCTTGATTTCTTCCTTATAAAATTCTTCTATGGTCAATCCTTCTTCTTCATTGTTTGATACCTCTTTTTTATTGTGCTTGGCCATAAACAATACTCTCTCATTGGCTTCTTCTTCGCTGTCATTGTCTTCATTAGATGATGAGCTCTCTTCTTTAGAGAGAAAGTTCCTTTTGGATCCTTGCTTGTTGAATTTCTTAAATCATTTCTTTCCTTTTGAGTTGCAATCAATTCTTTTTGGAAATTTTGCTGCGAAATGCCCAACCTCATCACAGCCGAAACATATCAATGGAAGTTTACCTTTGAATTTTCCCTTACCAATTTTTAGTTTTCTCGTGAAGTAAGCATATTCTTCATCTGAAAGACCTTCTTCATCATCTCCCTTTTCTTCACACTTGCAGGTGCATGTATTTTCAATTGAAGGTTGCTTATCCTTATTGGTTTTCTTAGATGCAACGAATGCAGTTTCTAGATGCGAAGTACCCTCTTCTTCATCAAGTCTCATTTCATATGCTATGAGAACTCCATGTAATTCCTCTTTGCCGAGTTTGTCCATATTTGAACTGTATTCTAAGACCAATACCTTTGGGTTGAATCTTCCTAGTAACGTTCTAAGAATCTTTCGTATAATAGTCTTCTCATCAACTGGCTCTCCCAATCCTTCTAGAGTATTGGTTATTTCATCAATGTATTGGAAGTGTGTAGCAATGTTGCAATCTTCTTTCATTTTGAGTTGCTCAAAATTTTCTCTATAGATTTGAAGCTTTGCTTATTTGACATTTGAGTCACCTGCATATATATTCTCAAGCTTGTCCCATACATTTTTGGCGGTGTTACAACCCAACACCTTATGATAAGCATATTCAATAACTCCACTGATAATAATATTCTTTGCTTTTGCATCATTTACCAAATTCTTCTTACCTTGTTCATTCATGGTTGATGTAAATCCATTTTGAACAGTATCCCATACTTCGTAACCTTGCACCAAGAGATAGACCTCCATTATTCCTTTCCGGAGTGCATAATTATTTTCATTGAACAGAGGTACACCATTCTTGGTATGCTCCATGAACTCCTTCCAGCTGTTAAACTACTATTGAAGGAACCAAGCTCCGATACCAATTGTTGGAAATACTAAGAGGGGGAGTGAACCAGTATTCCTTTCAATTAGAGCATTAATTAATCTTCAATTATTATCAGTGTTTGTACAATGATAGCAGTAAACAAAAGGGACACAAATGCACACAATTTTTAAGGTGGAAACCCACTCCGGGACAAAAACCACCTAATTCTTTTCTAATAATTCTTTAATATTCAACTCCAATCGAAAATAAGGCTCCAACTTCCTAGAATATAGAAAAACATTCTTCTCCAGCTCCCACCGGATGGACGCTCCAACGCCCGAGATTCTTCATTAGTCAATTGAATGAATGCCCCAACACCCAATGAGCTACAACTCACCCTAGCACCACCCTACCACCCTGTAGAAGAATAAAATAAGAATGGACTCCCATACCAGGGAAAATGGTCCACTTTACAATGATATAGAATGATGTAGAAGAAGAAGACACATTATAAAATAACCCCAACTATGACACAACCACCTAATTATGATCCTAGATCACCCGACACTGCCTCTTGAACTCTTGGTAGATAGACACTAGTACAATTTGTACAATAATGTATTTCCAATGACTTAGTACAATGATACCTTTACAATGATTGTATGCAGTGCTTCCCACTTGAAGACTTCATGTGATGAACTTCTTGCTGTTGTTATGTACCTTGGTTGCTACTCTTGTCATGCTACCCTCTGCTTCACCTTTCTTTGCCTTGCTTCCCTAGAAAGTCTGGTCCTTTTCAGCCCTTGACAAAACATGCTCTATCTTTTTCTTTGCCTTCTAGGAGCTCGATATTGAATCTGGTGTATCTCTATTATTTCAGATCCCTAATATCTGATTTTTGGTACTATAGTAGTCCTCCGAGTCATCTTTACAATGCCACAGGTCTAACCAAATTTGGATTCTTCAAGGGAGAGTTATACCCAATCTCTCATAATGCCCTACTTATGGACTGTTTCAGTAGAGCGAACTTGTACGAAATTCCACGTGTCACTGTTTCTTCATTTGGCTCTAAAATTAATAGAGCATAAACTAAAGACTATTTACTATCTGCCACTTTTTACAGAATTCCAATCCGATACTCAGAGAGAGAGTTATGATGATTTTCCCAAGGTCACTTCTTTGAGATGAATTTTAGGATCCTGCAAAAACACTGACTTCCATAGATCATATATCCGAAAATATTATGCACCTTGATTTAAAATTTTCACAGAAACTTCCTCAGGATTTCAGCTTCACCTCATAAAAATTTCAGCTTCTGAACCTTCGTAGAAAAAAATTTAGAGCGAAAATTCCACGATGACTTGTTTCAAATAACAAAATCCCTTGCATGAGGAGAATATGAGGATCACAATTTATATAAATGATTAGGTTGAAAAGGGCTTCAAAAAGTGAATGTGGGAGGGATTTTAGGAGCTTAAAAAATATTAATTATGGCTTTTCAATGACCCATGCGGGTTTTAGCCCACTAACTGGAGGTACAAACTTCAAACATGAATATCTCTCAAACCGTGAATAATTACATGGTGTGCCATATATCAACGGAAACATCTCGACAAGTAGAAACCTTAAAAAGCCTTATTGGCCTATAATATATTAATTTGGTAGGTCAAAATTCCCATGCAATATTGGGTTAGCCCCTAGTGCTGCTTGGGTTGACATCAATGACAACCGCTGATCAATAGTCACTCTTGCACGACTCAAATGGCCGAACCACCAAATGTTTGCTTCACCCTCAAAGTGCAGCGCTGCAATCTCAACAGCTTCTCTTTCGATTACTGAATGTAGCAGGAAGAAAGCATCTAACTTAATTCCCCAAGCCCTTGCTGTGCATGTTGATGACCCATCAAATGTAGATAATAGAAATCTATTGTGCTTCCCCCTTCCATAGCTGCAAGGTCTCCTCTCTTCTTTGAGATGAATGAACTATGGGAGAGTTGGAGTCTCCTTGAAAGCCCTTGATTGATACTTGTACTCTGCAATATAATCACTTAGAATCTCATGATCTAAGTTTCCTCCATCTCCATGCCTTTCATATTCTTCTTCAAAAGAAAAGGGCATAGTGTATTTCTTTGGAGCTATATGCAATACCGGTTCTTTCTTATGCTGATAGGAAGTGCATGGACCTTCCTCAACTTGAAACCCTCTAGAGGTCTCATTTCATCTCTCCTCTTTCATCCCCTTGACCTCCTTGGAGAGGTTCCTCATAGATCTGAAAAGTGATGAGACAAAGCTCATTCCTTCCATCTTTGTATATCTCTTCTTCTTCTTATAGCATATTGGCTTAAACTCACAGGCTGAGTCAAGATTATGCTCTGATAACACTGTAATATTCCAAAATGGAAAATATAGGAATAAGAACATATGCAGCATTCCAAACTAAGAAAAACAGGAATACAACACTAAAGTCTAGAAAATGCCGGAAATGTGCTGCAACTGGAAATTACATTAAGACACCATAATCATGAGCAGTAGACAACTGAATAATATCATTAAGGATCAACAATAATGTAAGTACACAGTGCTCCAAAAGGAATGCACTCAAGCCACAAGATGGCTGAAATACACTAAAGAAATCTAGCACTAGAAAGTATAACTGTTGCTAGTGGAAACTACTGCTACTGTGAAGAAGATATATGTGCAGAAGGTTGTTGGAGTGCTCAGAATGATCCGAGATTTTAACCATGAATTCTACTCGAAAAAACCAGAAATGGTTTGGCCAGATTCTAAGTTTGGATTTTCGGCCCTTTTTGGGTTGCCCACTGCACCCCTGCTGACTGACTTACACAATCCCTGGGAATGACTGATGATATGGGGCTGAAGAAATGATATATAAGCTGAAATAACACCCAATCAACTCAATAGATGAAGGGATGGGCCACTCACTGGAAATTAGGGTCAAGAACTTGGGTACTTGACCTCCCACTGCAACTGCAATGCAAAATAACGCAGTTTCTGGTGGAGACTGCACTGCAGATGAATGCTGCTGCTTGGCCTGGTGCCAAAATATGAAATAAATCCTTGATGACTTCCTCACAAGCTTCCAGATGAAAGGATGATCCCTCCAATGGAAAATTAGCTCAGAAATGGGAGATCTCTCTCCTCCACTGCTACACCCTGCACCACAACACAACTATGAACAGAAACTGCGTTGTAGCTGAAGACTGAAGCTTGGCCTAATGCCTGGATGTGGACTATATATCTCAATAATCTCTCTCGAGTAGGATGAGTGTGGGATTCCCGCTCAGGAACACCCTTGTGCTAAATAGTACAGCAGTCCCTGCTAAACAACAAAGGCATGCATAGAAATGTCACCTGACAATTTCCAGATATAAAAAGATAAAAAAAAAATCATCTAACATGCCTTCTATGGCTTCCTTTCCCTTCCTTATATGCATTGTGAGCCTTCTCACCTTGGGTCCCACTCATTAAAGACACTACTCTCATGGATACTATCTCCCATTAACTCTGCGCTGTTTCACACTGATGATCCACTCTTTCTATACCAGCGTTGTTGATTTGGTCAACATTGACCTTGTCCACATGCTTTTTCCCCTATTCACACATGGAGGTGCTTTATCCAGCTATCATGATGATCCATTTTCACATTAAGAGGGATTTTATTCCTACTAAAGAGATTTATGGGTCTCCCTACCCACTTATTCATCTATCTAAAAGACAAAACCAAAAATGAATATTCCAATTAGCTGCATGCTAATTTACGAATATTACACTTTTAAAGATTATGATGGAGATGACCTTGAAAAGGATGGTGGTGATGAATGAGATGAAGGAGAAACATACTTGACCTAGAATTCTTCAGTGACCAAAATTATTTTTCTAAAAACTTGTTTGAAAAAGTAAAAAATTTTGACCTATGAATTTTGTAAAAACAATTGAAAAAGTTATTTTTGATCACTGACATACCTGAGATAAAAGTAGCAAACAACCCTTCTTACATCGATGATTCCTATGTCAAAGTTCTCTCTGCAACATAATTTATAGTCCAGTGCCCACTTTCAACTGCAGGAGGCACAAAGACTTTCCTTCCTTCTTCAGAGCGAAGCTGTAGGGGCAGGGTTGTCCCTATATAGCTCCAACCTGCTGCCATTTACTCTTCCTTGAAAGGGATCATGTAGACATGCATTATTCAACTTTATCAGATCAACACAGATCGTGATCTATCTTTGAGTCTTCTTCTCTTTCACCACCATAGGACTCACCCATTCTGATTCTTCTGCAGGTTCAATAATTCCTGCTACTATCATATTATCAAGCTCTACTCTGAATTTTCCTTATACTTCCGGTTCAGTTTGTAAGGTATTTGTTTGATTGGCTTCCAATCAAGCTTAAGGGGAATCTTCATGACTCCTAAATATCCTATTATACCCTTAATTTATGAAAACTTGTTAGGAAATAGTTCTTGATATTCATGAAGTAACTCTATAACCTTACTGATTGTCTCCTCATCCCAGTAATCTCCTATTGTTGCAAAGTTGGGTTCCTTCTCTGATCCTATTTCTACCTTCTTGGTCTTTAGTGGAATTGTTATGTCTGGTATCTCTGGCTCAACTCTTGTTACTTCATGGTATCCTTCTGAATCTGCTATGTCGATGTTGCGAGGATATTCTTCTTCATCTGTAGTAAGGTTATAACACTCTAGTGCATTTTATATTTGCGCATCCCAATCAGGTTGTTTCCATTCCAGTGAGGTGACATTCTCAAGGATCTTATTCTTGACTGTTTGCAAGGCCAAATCTATGTGTGGACAATTATCTTCAAAGTTGAATGTTAATATGAAGCCATCAACCATGTCTTCCCAATTCTCAATACCACGTCGAAGCTCTGTTTCTAGGTACCAATTCGTAGCGATTGTATCTAATGTATGAATGAATCCATGTACGCATTATTGATGTGGAATCTCCTTCCATGCTGAAGTGCATAGTTGGATATGCTTCCTAGGATTAGTTTGACCATCATATTTTATTTCAATTTTTGTTTCTACTTATCAAAACCTTATCCACACCAGTCTTTGACATTCCTTCCAACCTCCTATATTCTTCTTGTGTGAATTCCACCATCTGGGAGGGGTAGCTTTCAGGGCTATATCCAAGACTAGAAACCTTTGTTTTTCTAGAACTTGTTCTTCATAATCATTAAGAAAAGTATTCACATCACCTAAGCCATCATAAGAAGGAAGGTTACATACCTCAAACATCATACAACGAACTGATTTGGTAACTCTTAAACAATGCCTTGTGGATACTTCATGCAACATATTCTGCCAGTTTTCCAATTATTACTCTGAGTATGAAGTATAAGAACTATCATGCTCCCAACTCAACTTGTATTTTGTAGTAGGGTTAACCCAATCCTATTCCTTCGCTATCATTTGATAGATGTTGTCTATCTCAACTGTGCAATATTCTTCTTTGACTGGTTCTATGCATCTTACTCCTTCTGATGGATCCAAGGAAACAATTACTATCATATTGTTTCCTTCAAATATCTTCTATCTCTTCGTCAGGTTAATTATGGCCATATTGTCAAATTCCTAGTCAAGTCCAAGAAATGCAGGATAAGTTTTACTGTCATCAATGATTTCTATTACTTCAAAATCAGCATTAGTGCGACCTCCTTCAATATCTACTATAACACTTGGTATTCTTCCCATAGGGAATATATTTTGTTGATTTTCCATCCTTAACTGAATAGGTGGCCATTTTAGCTTCAACTTACCCATTAATTCCCATGTCTACTTCGTCAAGACATTAGCATCAGATCCCAGATCCAAAATAACTTGATCCACATCAGACTCTCCTATCTGCGCACTAAGCCTCATTTCTCTTCCAATTATCTTATGTCAATGAAAATTATTGATTGCGTGAATCTCACTTCACAGTGTTTCTTTGGATGCACAGGAATCGATCAAATCCTACAACCCTTATACAACCTTTTGATCCCTTAACAATTTCATACAAGTCTGTAGAAAAGACTTTAAAATAATTACTTGATTTTCTTACTCCTAGTCTTGCATCAGAGCTTGATCCTATGTTGGGGCTCGGTTTTGTGTCAAAGCTCGGTTATGTAGCGAAGTTGATGACATGCTGTAGTTACTTCTCTGATCTATCTTTGGATGTGCACTAGAGGTCGAAGCTCCAACATCCATAAAAATTCACTTTGCTTCCATAAATACTTATTTTTCTATATGAATATCAAAAGTAGGAGCTTTCTCAATAGTATTCCTAACCAATGCACCTTCATATTCCTTCTTTTCACCCGCCTTATCACTACCGATCGCAACTCCACTTTTGGTGACAATACTAAATCGAGGTTCATTGGTCCTCCTTTCAACAATCATCATTTGAATATTCTGTCGGTTGCTAGTTCCTTTTTTCTTGAATATTTTCCATAAGTATAGGAAATTATTTAATTACATGGTCAAAATATTTACAATACTTACATGTCGTTGTGGGGTTCTGGTAGTCTCTCACAAAATGACCTGGCTGGCCGTAGTTATAGAAAAGGATCTATCCATGTCCTCAACCAGCTCCACCACCTCAGCCTCTTCCTTGGTAACCTCCTTGAACACTGCGTTGTCCATTTTCCTCATGTCCATGCTATTCTACTTGCATTATATAAGCATCAACATTGCTCTCCTTCATTAGGTTTTAAGCTTGAAAATTATTCTCATCATGTCCTACTGATTTAAAAAACTTGCAATATAGGTTCCTCGGAGTCTCTACATATTTATGTAATATGTAACTGTCTTATGAACGATGTTAGCTGTTGAGTAATAAAAAGGTATCTTTCAAACACCTAATTAGCCTGCATTAATTATCAATCCGGGAGCGAATTTTTATTTCAAGAGTGTACTCTGTTTGAGGCTGCAATTAACTAGGAGTAATGCTGTGAAGATGTAGTACAGAATTCTGAATACAAGAGTAAATGGATGCTTGTAAAGAAATATAATTACAGGAACATAAATGAAAATGCTTTGAAATCAATCTGCAAACCATCGATCAGGGATACAGTAGCAATAACTCCTTCACTTAGAAATCGATGCAAGATAACCAATCTAGGAACTTGGAAGCAATAACCAGTGTCCTCTACAGTTGGTGGTCTTGTTCTTAAATCAATAGAAATGAATTCAAAATCAAACTACTTGCTGATGAAAATAACTGAAAAGGAACTTCAAAGGCTAGAAAGGAACAACAACTCGTAATTCATATGCACACACAACAACTATAACCAATCTATCTAATAATCTGAAGCTATGAATCAGAAATGAGCAATAAACAAAAATGGAACAACAACATGAATTGAACAACAATTGTAATGCAATCAAGTAACTAATCTCAATACTCCAATCCTGTCGACATCCAAGACTACACAACAGTTAATTATAAAAAATCATAAACCAATAGAACAACAATCAGAATTAAATACATAACAGCAAAGCTTTATAACGATGGCAAGGCAAATAAACAGTGAATACACTTCTCGCAAAGGATAAAATAGCAATGCAATTCGTTAATGAATCTGTATTCAACCCAACAACAGTTAATCAACTCTTTAATCGTAATAAACTTTAAACGCAAATTCACACAACAGTAAGAAAAGATTAAAGATACAAACAACAAGGTAATTCCACCAGAGCCGGGCACTTAGCGCCAGTGAAATACTGCTGGGCTACTTTAGAACTTAAGAGATGAAATGAAACGAGTCTTTAATATTAATCAAACATAAAATATTACAACGACTGTTCTCTCAAAGCCGAGAGTCAATAAAAAATATTACAGAGGATATGTTTTAATATGAGAACTTCCGACTAACCCCTTGATCACTAAAGGACATTGCTTTATATATCAGATCCTGACGGACAAGACGAGGAATAAGATGAGTTTGAACAATGATCCCTCAGGATCGAAGGATCCTGAGGGATTCGCTCTCCTTAGTTTAGTTATCATCTTGTTTACTTTGACCGAAGCCGAGCTGTCCCCTGCCTTTTCTTGGCAATGCGTTCGGATCTCCTTATCTTTGGCTGGATGTGGTTTAACGCTGATGGAGCAGCAGTTGCATTAATCTCAGCCTCGCCTTTGGTACAGCTGTTCACTTTGTCTAATTCCTGTTTTTGTCAACAAAAAGCAACATTTAGTCATCTTTTTACAATAAACATAACCTTTTCAATTCTACCATAATTCTTATAATAAATTACCTTTCCAAGGTAAAAAGGAGTATGTCTATAGTAAAATAATGAGAAAATGCACAGTAATTTCATACCTTTTTCACTGGCCAACATACCCCCCTGCTTAATCTTTTTCATGTCCTCATGAAAACTATAGTTCACATGGAGAGCAGTGAAAGAATAAGCCGGATAAGGTTTATCATCAAAAGGCCTAAAACCGTGTAGTGCAGCTAATTCCTCAAAAACATGCTCTGTCTGTCCTTCGAGGAGTTCGTAAATGGCTTTGTAGTCTGAAGCAGGATACCATGCAATGGGGCTTCGGAACCTACAACCTAGCCAGAATGGTCCTTCTTTTAAAATGAAATTACTATATGAAATCAAGCGGTCCGCAGCTAGCCCAAAGTTTTATAATTAAACGGTTCTCTATTTTGCACATTCTGATTGGAGATTCTCCATCGGACCTTAGTTGCTATATAAGCTTGGTTTCTAATGGATAAGAAATAATCTGTTCCATTCAAGATAATCGATTTGTGGACAGGCCCCAATGCTTGGATAACGCCTTCCTTTGTCATCAAACTTTTCTGCCTAGCCCAAAATTGGAATGGGTTCTGAGGTTCACTCCTAACCCACAAATCTAATTCATTTTCCTACCTTTAAAAATCATTATAAGCTTTAAGCCATTTTGATTGATTTAAAACAAAGGAAATAAATTCCTGATGTTGGACATCTCCCAAAAAAGGGCTAGGATTTGATTCACAATCATTTTCAAGTATTAGATTATGTAAATAAAATTCACACAAAAGGCGCTGTACTTTGATCCTATAAAGTTTGCAGCATGATACAAAGTCATCTATAGTTTTTAGCTCTATGGATTTCCCTGCCCTAACTTCCTTAATCTTTAGCTGTAAATATCTTTATAGTAAAAATAAAGCATAGTTTTTGGTGGGATATCTACAGGCTAAGACATCAATGTACCATGAGCAGAGAGTGTCCATTCAATTGTAGGCTAGTTTTAATTGGTTCACTACCTTGTCAGCCTTTTCCTCTTCTCTTTGACATTTTTCGTGAGCTTTAGCTTCTGCTTCATGGATAATATTCATCTGTTGCTGCAACTCCTGATATCTCTTCCTTGGGACAGTGTCTTCTTCCAACCTTTTCCTTTCTATTCGGGCCTGTGCCAACTCCTAGAGTCTGGCTAGTGTCGGGTCAATAAAAGTATGCTGACTACTAGCTTGCATGTTTTCACTTGAAGTGGGTCCCTCTAGAACAAATTGTGTTGGAACGGCTGTTTTCTGTTCCGTATCTCCATAATTAGGCTCAGGCATGGCCTCTGCAACTTGGGGGTCCCTCTTAGTGGCCACTTTTCTCTTTTTCGAAGCCCGCTTAGCAGCTATGCTTCTTCTCCTGGGGGCTTGCTTAGGCATTTGTTTCATTCTCAGAACCCTAATGGTTTACCTGAGCTGTTCTACGAGTATGTGAAGCTTCATTCGTCCCCTGCGAAGATTTTCAATCTCAGTCACTTTCCTCCTCTTCTTGGATGGAACAGCTGTTTCTTTATCTGAACCCGTTTTCTCAGCAGAGTTTTGGTCCATATCAGCCGTCCCTTCAGTTAAGTTCTCTTCTTTGTCTTCTGCTTGGGGTTCTTCTTCCACATTCATATGCCCTTGGCTAAATTCTTCGAGAATCATATCCTCGGTCAACTCTGTAATCCCCTAAGGGTTTTTAGGTTGATATATTGCTTCAGTGTTCTCTTTTTCTTGTTCATGGCTTTCAGGGGAAGAAACCCTAGCTTCGCTAGGGTTTGATGTTTCATCCAGAATTTCTTTAGCTGTTTCTTTGTCAATAGCAGAGTACTCTTGTAACTGATTAATATCAATGTTAAGGTCCAAAGGGGTATGAGGCTGCACATAGTCACTCATATTGGCCAGAATTTGGGCCAATTGGTCTTCCTGTAAAGGACTTACAGTAGCATTTTCAGGAGGCTCTGTTCCTTCTTTGTCGCTGCTATGATTATCTTCATTCTCCTCATAGGTATGATAGCTTCCTTCTTCCTCATCCGAATATCGAATTTCTCCTTCAATTTCCTCTTTCTCAGTATTTCCTTCCTCTGCACTAGATTTTTTCTCACCACTGGTGTGGTGACTTATTTCTTCTTCATTTGAATAGCGAATTTCTCCTTTAATTTCCTCTTCTTCATTAGTACGAGGACTTCCTCCCTCCAATTGTGGAGTTTGTTCATCCTCTGAGCTGTGCAATTCCAGGGGCTGGCTACTGCTGCCCGGAAGTCCTTCCATCATCCCCTTACTTCATTTTAAATGGAGGGATTGTCTGTGAGTTGATGGCTTAGCTATTGAGCCAGCCATTCTTTTCCGTTTCGGGGCAGGTAAGGCTAACCCTCCATCAATGGAGAATATCAACTCCTCCCAGCTGGTCTGTTGCTGGGCGAAGCTACGACTCACTATTAATTGAATTAGGCAATGGTGGCTGACCACCATGTCTGCATGCTGAGCTTTTCTTATATTACGAGCGATATCATGCAGTAAGGAATTTAAAAATGCAGGTATATTTATAGTGCATTTCTGTTTTAATACAACCAGTAATTTAAGGTGGCAAGGTCTTACCACGTCTTTCCTTCCGTCGTACATTATATAGGCCTGCACTATCTTTTCCAATTCTGTCCATGGTTCTCCCAATGATGCTGACTGAACTCCTTTGCCTTTGACAACTAATGTATGTCCATCATCCTGAAAAATATTCATGGCTTCTCGAATCCTAATCTTCTTCTGAGTCCATATAGTTCCTTGCAGTGGTATGCCAGACACCTCTACAATTATTTCATCAGATACAGCTATTTGTCTTCCTCTAACCATGGAGAATCCTTCTTGCAAGTTCTGTAAGAACTCGGTGGCCACTGCTTCATGGGGTTGTTGCATCCTCGTGAAATATGTAATCCATCCCAGTCTTTCCAAAATATCTCTTGCAACATCAGAAATGACTAGTACCTGCGGCTCATTGTGAATTGGTCGCCCTCCCATCGTCTCTGCACACTGTTAGTTCTTTCCAAACACAGTGATCGCAATGGAACAACACATCACGGTGAATTAGAATAAAGTCGTTAAATTTTTGTTATTCCCTATAATGCACGGATTTGGTTTGCATACAGGTAAAGAAATATCGGGATCTGATCTGCATGTAGACATATGCGCCCTCCCTAATGGATGATAGGTCACCCTAGACCGTCAATTGAGAGAGGCAAGTGTGGCACATAAATAGTACAACAGGGAAAAAGTAGGCATAATTATGATACATTCAATCAAATTATAGCAAATATTGAAATCAACGCGTGTGATAAATCGGTAATAGATATAAAATCGTTTTGTAATGATTCAAATATGAGGAGAAGGGACAGCTTAAGATAATCATAAGTAAAAATGCATTTATTACCCACTTCAAAGTAATATGATCGATTTATAATGATTTTCATGTATAATAGGTTCAAAATCAAAGGTTAAGGATTCATGATTTCATTTGATATTTAAATAGAGACATAAAAAAAAGGGTTTAATATGACTATTGATGTGTATAAATGTGACTCCAATACCATCAGCAGAGCTCTGTTGCCCAAAGGTGTCCATAACCTTGACAGAGTTGCTTTCTCACCCTTAGAACCATTGTCCTTTATGCTGAGGAAGTGCTTGTTAAATGTCATAATGGAGGCCATTTTGCTGGCTTGGTGACCAGATAAATCACAATGCCATTCACCAGGAGGGAGTGAAAAGTGGGCAGGCCAGCTCGTGATGAGACGTCCTATTCCAAGGATTTCCTTATTTTTTCAATTGTCCATTGGACCATATCCTTGGTTTGGTGGCCATGTTGGGAATGCCACTTCACTGACTTCCTTATGATCATAGTAGGCTGGCTCTTGATGAGACCCCCTATCCTCCATCTGCCAAATCATACAATTATTAGTGAAACATATAAATATTTTTCTTTTTCATATAGCACTTTCCTAGTTATTCATAAAGGATGGCTCAACACTCCTTAAGAGTAGGGATGGTGGAAGAAGTCTGAACATCTCAATAGAATAGAATATGCCCTTATTCTTACTCCATAAATAAAAATCAAAGAAAGTTATAACATATGGGAAAGAACCAATCATGATAAGGATAATCGATCAGATTAATTTAGTGGAAGTAAAACAACAAAATCATGTTATTGATTATGTCCCTTTTCCCTTTTTCTTATCATTACTAAACAATTTTTTTTCAAAAATGACGATTTATTTTGAATTGCTGATTACAGTAAGCCTTAATTTGTATGATTGTATATAAATAATATGTTTTCCTTTAGAAGAGTCATCAGAAATTCTCAAAGTGCTAATTTAAAACAAAAAAACAATCCACTCAAAAGGTGTTGTTCCTTTAAAAAGAACAACAGAAACAATCTGCGGAACTGCTGTTCCTTCCGAAAGGAACAACAAAAACAGTCTGCGAAACTACTTTTCCTTTCGAAAGGAATAGCAGAAGTGCTGTTCCTTTAGAAAGGAACAACAAAACTCAAAACAAGCGAAATAAACAGAGTTTTTGAAAAAAATAGAATTCCATGAAACAAACAACGAAAACTGAAAATAAACGAAATAAACAGAGATTTGAAAAAAAACGAATTCCCTAAAACAAATAATCCAAATAAATGAAAAATGTTTATGTACAAAATTTAAAAAAATAAATGATTTAATAAACTGGTGTCGAGGAGGAGTTATCCCCTTCAGCCAAAATTTCCATGGTAGAATCTTCCCGCAACTGTTGGTAGAAGGATTCCTGGGTAAGCGGTTTATGATACAATCATACTCGATGACCGTTTACCTTAAAGGAATGCCCAGATCCATCAATGGTAGTTAATGTGATAGTGCCATTATCGTGCACTTCTTGTATTTCATAGGGTCTGAGCCATCGTGTCTGGAGTTTCCCTGGAAAATCCTGAAACCTAGAATCATATAGGAGTGCCCAGTCTCCTTCGTGGAAGATCTTTTCTTTGATCAGGGCGTCATGCCATTTTTCTCTTTGTTGTTGGATTAAAACTGTGTGCTGAAGAGCAGAAAGCCTAATTTCATCTAATTCATTAATTTGTTGCAGTCTTTTGGCCTGGGCTTCATTTAAATCTAGACCCACCTTTTGAGCTGTTCTTAATGTCTGAATTTCAAATTCTATTGGGAAGATGGGTTCTTTTCCAAATACCAATTGATATGGTGAATATCCCGTAGTGGGTCTCCACATTGTTCGATATGCCCACAATGCTTTTGGCAATTTGTAGGCCCAATCTCGTCTGTGTGAGGCAATGATTTCTGTTAATATATATTCAATCACTTTGTTCGTGCTCTCTACTTGGCCATTGGCATGTGCGTGGTATGGGGTTGTAATCTTGTGCTGAATGTGGTAGTTTTGTAATGTTTCATATAATTTATTACCTACAAAATGAGGTCCTCCATTTGTGATTATGTCCCTTGGGAGGCCATATCGCACAAAGATTTGGAAAATAAACTGTATTACAGAGTCCTCTGTAGCTTTTGAAAGAGCCTCTGCTTCAACCCATTTAGTAACATATTTGGTTGCAACTATGATGTATGTTTTTTGGTTTGATGCAGGGCTAATAGGACCAACAAAGTCAAGGGCCCAGCGTTCAAATGGTTCGATCACTAGTTGAGAGTTCAAAGGCATTTCATCAGACTGCCCAGGGCGATCTGCCCTTTGGCAGCTATCACAGGCCTGCACAAATTTTTTGGCATGTTTAAAGATAGTAGGCCAATAATATCCTGTTCGTAAAACATTATGGGCAGTTCTATGATCTGCAAAATTCCCACCACACTGTCCATCATGGAATGCTTTCAAAATATAAAATACCTCATCCTCCCGAATGCATCTTCTTATTTTCATATCTGCACCTGTGTGAAATAGGTAGCCCCCAATCCAAGAGAATCGGGTACTACGCTGTATTATCTGCTTTCGTTCATTAAGGGATAGATGTTTAGGTAATTTACCTATTGCAAAATAATTTGATATATCATTATACCATGGGGTTCTGATAGTAACAGCGAACAGATGTTCATCTGTGAAGTGGTCTTCAACTGCTTCTGTATCTGTTGGCTTTGGCATTCTTGACAGAAAATCAGCTATAGGGTTCTCCTTTCCAGGTCGATCTTTGATTGTAATGTTGAATTCCTGTAATAAAATCAACCATCTTGTCACTCTTCCATTTGTAATAGGTTTATTTGCTAAGAATTTAATGGCAGAGTGATCAGTATATAGAACTACAGGATACCTAGTTACATAATGTCTAAACTTATTTACAGCATGAACTACATCTAAAAATTCCTTCTCAGTCACAGTATAATTTAATTTAGCAGGGGATAGATTTTTGTTAATGTAATAGATTGCATATGGCGTCTTGTCTTCCTCCTACCCAAGTATTGCTCCAATTGTTGTGTCTGAGGCATCAGATGAAATTTGGAATGGCAAATTCCAATTTGGGCCCCTCAGCACTGGGGCTGTTGAAAAAAAAATTTTCAGATCATTGAAGGCATTGTCACATTTATTTGTCCAAATGAAATCAACATTTCCAGTTAGTGTATATAAAGGTGCAGCTATTCAAGAATAATGTTCTATAAATCTTCTATAGTAACCAGAAAATCCAAGAAAGCTACGTACCTCTGTTTGTGTGGTGGGTGTGGGTATTAACAAGATTATTTGAATTTTAGCTGGGTCCACCTAAAGTCCAGCTGTTGAAATATAATGCCCTAAGATAAATCCTTTGGTCATCATCATATGACACTTTTCATGGCTTAAACAAAGCCTAGTGTCAATACATCTTTGCAACACCTTTTCTAAATTTTCTAATGCTGGCTCAAAGTCATCCCCATAAGGTGTGAAGTCATCCATATATATTTTGAGACCTTCATTTATTAAGTCTGCAAAGATGCTGAGAATGGCCCTTTGGAATGTAGCAGGGGCATTGCATAGGACAAAAGGTAGGAATCGGTAGGCAAATGTCCCCCATGGACAGGTAAAAGTAGTTTTGTCTTGGTCTTCAGGGGCAATCTGGATTTGATTGTATCCACTGAAGCCATCGAGGAAAGAAAAGAATTTCTTCCCTGCCAATGTGTCTAATACCTGGTCAGTGAAAGGAAGGGGAAAGTGGTCTTTCTGTGTTGCCTTGTTAAGTTCACGGTAATCTACACATATTCTCCACTTTCCATTCTTTTTCGGTACCACTACTAATGGAGAGACCCACTTGCTATCATATATTGGGTAGATGAAATTAACATCCAATAGTTTTTGTAATTCAGCTTTCACAATATCTTTAAGGTGAGGGTTTAGTCTTCTTTGGGGTTGGCGAATGGGTCTCACATTATTTTCAATATAGATGTGGTGTGTACACAATTGAGGGTCAATTCCTTTCATATCAAGGTAATCCCATGCAAAGGTTGCTTTGTATTTCCGCAATAGTTGGACCAATTTCTCTTCTTGTTCAGTAGTCAGATTTTTGTTAATGTTTAAAGTTTTTCCCGGCTCAATTTCTACAACCTTGCTATTGTACACAGAAGTAGTGGGTATTACTTGATCAAGAATGTCTTTCAAAGGATCTTCTTCTTCTTTATTATCAAATGCTACCTTGATCATGTGACATTGTAGATGGGATCTGATTTGTGGTTTATTAATAAAACTATTGATGATATCATCCTCTGTTTGATCTTTAAAATCAAGAGCATTTTCTAAAGTTAGAAATGATGTCACATTTTCCATAAGATATGATACAAGTTGCTTTTTTGTTTTTATTATTGATAGACTTGGATGGGCTGGGGGATATAAAGCTAAATTCTTAACATAGTTTCCCCTTGTTATTGTCATGTTGCCTTGTTGGCATCCAATATAAGCATCGGCAGTTGCCAGCCAAGGTCTAGCTAAGATTAACAGGTGTCCTTCTAGTCGGTTCTTTGGATTGATAACCAGGGAGTCAGTAGGGTATTCCCAAAAATCTATAGATACCATTACATCTTGTAGTGTACCCTCTGGTTTGAATATCGATCGGTCAGCCAATTCCAATAAGGTTGTTGTTGTTTCAAGTGATGTAATGCCAAGTTTTTGACAGGTAGTGGTTGTTAAGATATTGATTTCTGCTCCCAAATCAACTAAGGCATTTGGAAATGATTGCCCATTGTTTTGCACTGTCACCATAGGATTTACTAGGTCTTCATATTTGATAGGTGTTTCCATTCCCGATAATAAATCAGATAAAGTACCGACTATTTGGACAGTGGATTGGTGGTTGTTCTCCTCTTTGGCTTCTTTATGCAAATTCCTTAATGGTTTTTGCATATATAGGAATGTCTTGGATATCTTGGAGGAGAGGGATTTTTATACACAAATTTTTTAATTCTCCTAGAAGATCAAAATTAGGATGTTCTAATGGGCGTGGTATGATTAATCGTTTTGGGAATGGTGGAGAGGAAGTTGTTACTTATTGTTGATCTTGATGTTGAACTTCCTTCTCTTTCTGCAATGTTTGTTCTACAGGTAACAGATCTTCAATATGAACATCATTGTTTCTCTCTGTTTCTACTATGTGCCCAGACCTTAATTGAAGGTCATTGCACTCCCTCAGTTTAGTTTCTAATTTTGGGGGTTCCATTATTTGGACAGACTGAACTGGCCTATTGTTTGGGTTTGGGTTGGGCTGGGCTGGGAGTTGTGGTCTTAAGTTGGTCTGGGGGTTTGTATAGGGAGTTGGAAGTGTAGGTTGAGAGAGAGGGATTGTTCCAGCTGGCTGATTTGTAGGTCTTTTCCAGTTTGACTGCCAGGCCTGACTCTGGGAAGTAGAGGGGGACCATTGTGTGGGATAGTTATTATTTTGCCAAAACGGTGGGCAAAAAGGAAAGCTAGGCCAATTATTTTGATTTTATTGATTTGGCCAAGATGTTGTAGGGAATGGCTGTTGTGACCAATTGGGGAAAGGTGGTTGATTTTGCCACATTCCACTATATTGCTGAGCATTGTATTGAGGAGGCTGAAAAGAAGAAAATGGATCAATTGGCATACCTGATTGTTGTGGCTACCATTGTCAATGCTGATTAAGCAGACATACCACTTCTGATTCTTCTTCTGCCTCCTTATAAACTACTTTTAGGCTAGGAAGTAAAGGACATCCTTCTGTAGGGTGATCTTTCGTGTAAATGGCGCAGACTTTGATCACATCCAATGGGCACTCTTTGTGGCTGTGTTTCTTTCTGCATCTAGGGCAGAATATCGCCAAATTTTTCTCTACTTCTGCTTG
This sequence comes from Pinus albicaulis, assembly GCA_034641835.2. NCBI lineage: Eukaryota > Viridiplantae > Streptophyta > Pinopsida > Pinales > Pinaceae > Pinus > Pinus albicaulis. The sequence goes on along the minus strand of CM076575.1, from coordinate 987,804,810 downwards.
CTTTTGTTTGGCTTGCATAATTTCGAACTGCGTTGTTAGAGTCCCAAGTATATCTGTCTTAAAATCTTCTAGTAGATTTCCAATCTCTGCACGAGTCACACTTTCATTAGAGGTCTTGTTTTCTCTTGTAATCACATCACGTTCTGTTGATTTTACCCTCGTGTTGCCCCTCGAACTCCTGATACAAAAATCAATGATGTCAGCATAACTTTCCTGATATATATCACCTTTTCCCATAATATTCAATGTTTCAACCCATTGATCTTTAATTCCCCTAATTAATGTAGTTTTCAACACATTATCAGGTAAGGGTAAAGATGCATTAGGAGATCTCTGAAGATTGTATTGAAACCGTTCCACATATTCTTCCAAGGTTTCATTTGGTTTTGCTGTCATTTGGAATATTTCATCTTTTAGTTCCCGAGACTTGCAATAATCTTGATATTTATTTAAAAATGTGGCTTTCATCTGATCCCAATCAGTTATGACACCCCCACCTAATCCCATAAACCATCGTAAGGCTGCCCCTTTTAATGTAGAAGGGAATAGTTTTAGTTTTTGGGGATCGGTGGTATAATCATATCCCCTGCATAACACATCAAATTCAAACAAAAATGCATCTAGATCTTCTGATGTTAAGCCATGAAATGTGGGAATATGTTGAAGGGGAATGGCCTTCATAGGTGCATTGAATGCAGTATCTACTATAGGATATTACAACGTAGAGCTTTGCTGGGGTGTCTGCTGTTTCTGATTTTGGTTCTGGGCCATTTGGTAAAAAATGTGCCAATATCCTTCTGGGATCTCCAAGTAATTTATAGGGTGACTAGAAGGAGCAGGAATGGTTTTGAAAACACTTCCCTTATCTGGAACAATGAGTATTCCTTGTTGACCTACTGTTTGAGGTGATTCAGGGCTTTGGTTTTGAATAGGTTTAACAACACTTCCCTTATCTGGACTGCTTACTGGTTGGGCTATTTCAATAGGAGATTATGGGTCTCCTGTTTCTCATGTTTCCCCTTCTCCTTCACGGAGATTACTAAAGTTCCCTTCTTGAGGGGAAATTATGCAAGGATTCTCAATTTCTTGGGAATCTTGCTCAATTCCCTCTGTTTGACTGTGTATCTCAGCAAAGGTTTCAGATGGTGACTCTGTAGCCTGAAGGGAACTAGTAGGCTGTCTAGAGATAGCTTTTCTAAATCCTATTGATGGCTGAGATTCAGTTCTTTTAAGGATTTCGTCAATAAAATTTGTTCGCCCAAGGGTCACCGCTCCCTTAGGTTTTTCAATTTTAGGAGGAATTTTGTTTTTCTTAGTTGGTCTATTCATTCAAGAAAACAAACCTTCATTCCTACCTAAAGAAAGAAGCTTACATACTTCTTCTGTGAAGCGGGCTGTGAGCAAGTGTGTTTCATGCCTAGTGGGTAGGTTCTTACCTTCCGTCTTTAATACCCAATTCTTCGCAAGAAGAATAAAATCAGCTATGCATCACTCCTTTAAAATGGCGTACACTCTCCCCGAAAACGATGCCAAAATGTTGAGTCATAAAAATGTATCTTTCAAACACCTAATTATCCTACATTAATTATTAATCCGGGAGCGAATTTTTATTTCAAGAGTGTACTTTGTTTGAGGCTGCAATTAACTAAGAGTAATGTTGTGAAAATGTAGTACAAAATTCTGAATACAAGAGTAAACAGATGCTTGTTAAGAAATCTAATTACAGGAACATAAATGAAAATGCTTTGAAATCAATCTGCAAACCATCGATCAGGGATATAGTAGCAATAACTCCTTCCCTTAGAAATCAATGCAAGATAACCAATCTGGGAACTTGGAAGCAATAACCTGTGTCCTCTACAGTTGGTGGTCTTGTTCTTAAAGCAATAGAAACGAATTCAAGCTCAAACTACTTGCTGATGAAAATAACTGAAAAGGAAATTCAAAGGCTAGAAAGGAACAACAACTCATAATTCCTATGCACACACAACAAATATAACCAATTATCTACTAATATGAAGCTATGAATCAGAAATGAGCAATAAACAGAAATGGAACAGCAACATGAATTGAACAGAAATTGTAATGCAATCAAGTAACTAATCTCAATACTCCAATCCTGTCGACATCCAAGACTACACAACAGTTAATTATAAAAAATAATAAACCAATAAAACAACAATCAGAATTAAATACATAACAACAAAACTTTATAACGATGGCAAGGAAAATAAACAGTGAATACACTTCTCGCAAAGGATAAAATAGCAATGCAATTCGTTAATGAATCTGTATTCAACCCAACAGAAGTTAATCAACTCTTCAATTGTAATAAACTTTAAACACAACTTCACACAACAGTAAGAAAAGATTAAAGATACAAACAAAAAGGTAATTCCACCAGAGCCGGGCCCTTAGCGCCAGTGAAATACTGCTGGGCTACTTCAGAACTTAAGAGATGAAACGAAACGAGTCTTTGATATTAATCAAACATAAAGTATTACAACGACTGTTCTCTCAAAGCTGAGAGTCAATAAACAATATTACAGAGGAGTTGTTTTAATATGAGAACTTCCGACTGACCCCTTGATCACTAAAGGACATTGCTTTATATATCAGATCCTGACGGACAAGACGAGGAATAAGATGAGTTTGAACAACGATCCCTCAGGATCGAAGGATCCTGAGGGATTCACTCTCCTTCGTTTAGTTATCATCTTGTTTACTTTGACCGAAGCTGAGCTGTCCCCTGCCTTTTCTTGGCAATGCATTCGGATCTCCTTATCTTTGGCTGGATGTGGTTTAACGCTGATGGAGCAACAGTTGCATTAATCTCAGCCTTGCCTTTGGTATAGCTGTTCACTTCTTCTAATTCCTGTTTTTGTCAACAAAAAACAAAATTTAGTCATCTTTCTACAATAAACATAACCTTTTCAATTCTACCATAATTCTTATAATAAATTACCTTCCCAAGGTAAAAAGGAGTATGTCTATAGTAAAAGAATGAGAAAATGCATAGTAATTTCATACCTTTTTCACTGTCAAACATTAGCCTCTAGCCTTACATATTTTTCACCACAGGCTAGATCCTACATTCAAGGGATTCGGTGCCCCACCAGCCATGTAATCCCCGAAGATAGGGCATTTTTCTTTAGAATGATCCTCTGATCTGCACTTCATACACCACACTTCTTAAATAACTTATTTTCTTTTATTAATGTATTGTATATATAAGGTTAGTTTTTCCAACTAATTCTGAATTTGTTGCATGCCTACATTAGTATCTCCTATAGGCAAGGATTCCAATTTCATCGCAATCCCTAGAGCTTCGGCCTTAGTTCCTATCTTTTGTTGCATCAATGGCAGTCTGATATGCGGTAGAAACACAACTATAAACCATTCTTGATTTTTTTTCGGAGCTATGCCAAAGCTTACCTGATCCAATAACAACTTAAATCTATTATCAAATTCCAAAATAGACAAAATAGGTTTCTTTTTTATATCTTTCAACTCAGTGATGCACTGCAACTCAGAATTCGGCTTCTTAAAATCTCTTACCAGTGTTGTTTTGATATATGCAAATGTTCTGTTCTACTTATTGGAATACTTTATATACCATGTAAATTATCTATCTCGCAACATCGTAACGAGTTGTGCCTTATTTATATTCTCATCATTGATCTACTTCGCTATCCATATAGCCTCGCATAAAAACCAAAACTATTTTGGATCCTCCAATCCAGTTCCTTTAAAAACAAGTAGCTTAATATCGTTAGCCATACCTCTTCTTGAGGGGGGAGGGGGATGGGGGGTCGAAGGGGTAGGGGGAGCAAGAAAACCACAAACATCCTGGCTATTACTAGATTATGGCTTCTACGAACTCTTAGGCTGGGAGGGAGAATACTGTGAAGTTACCTCGGGGATATTAGCATGGATTTATTCTCTTTCATGTCCATCTTCACTCAAAATAGGACTATAATCAATCTCTACAAAGGTCTTCGGGTTTTGTCTAGGAGATCTATTTCTAGTATCTACTCTATATCTCTTTCCACTTCGCGTTGAGCCAATCTCTTGCACATATTTATTTTCTCGTCTTCCAAACATAAGTAAACTAGAAATATGATTGCATCCGTAACACTCCCTTTTCACACAGAAGCATCTTAATACAAAGTTTCAGAGACTTTAAGTACTTACCTCACGGTCCTTTGAAGAATCATCATTCCGCTTTATAGTAGGACAAATTTAATTCTACTGGGAACTCAATAATGAATCCTCCCAAGATACTATCAATCTAGAAATTGACAGCCCTTGAAATCCTATTGTCAGTGCTCTTGAGTCACTGTATCAGTTCAGGAGTCCACACCGTAGGTTCTCCCCCCTTAAAACAATTTTTCCTTTCGGTCAACCTTGATATCCACTCATACAACTCAATAGGAAAAGAACTAAAGAAAATATTGTATTGATCTATAAAAATATGCTTCTGTAACCATGCTTCAGATATCAGACGAGGGTTTTTGTTTTCTTTATCAACAAATTCTCTCTCTTTTAGGTTTATCCAGTCTTGAATATCCTTCTTCGACAGGTACCACACCCACATATCTCTCAAATAGATCCTGATCCCAGCAATGGAAGCATTTGTTGGCTTGGTTTGGGATGACCCAGGTTCTATCTATACTGTGCACCAACAAAACCCCTAATCACTAGCCCTTTCGGCAACGACCTACAAGCAGATCTCATTCTTAGCTGAAGTGACTATGGGTGGATGCAGAACCAGGTTTATGTAGCCTTGAGGGACTCAGAGATATGGTATTATTATATTATCTTATACTTTCAACTCATAAATCACTTCTCCACATTCAATTAATCACTTAAACATGCCATATAAAAATATAAACCATTGCTAGATTGGAGGTTTCTGTGGTGTAGTTTTTTAGATGTACAACACGGAATATCCACAGTAGTCATGAACATAAACCATTACTGCGCTGAAGTAAAATGAAACTATAATACTGCTGTTATATAATAAATAATAAGAAAATATACACATAAATCACATGTCGTCCAAAAAAATGTTCATTATTATAATGAATCCCTGAATACAACTAGTTCTCGACCTGCGCACTAAGCTGCAGAATCTCCTCTAGGCCTTTGCACACTCAGCTGTAGAGCCTTACCTTCGCTAAAAAATACAGATCACAATGATTAACCCATAGCTCTATGTGTCCTTCTATCTTTCTAACATATCATTTCAACCCTATGTATACTGTTACATCATAGGATTACATCATCAAAAATACCATGGACTCCCTAAAAAAAGCAACTATGGCCCAAAACCCATTAATTCTCTACACAATCGTGCACTTTAAAAAAAAAGGAAGGGCTTCAACCTGCCCCGAAGTCCTTATGAAATCGTGTGGTATATTTAATTCCTTAAACTACGCTTCGTTGCGTGCTACGCTATGTGCTCCACTCCATAAAATGGAGAGTCTTTGCCAAAATCTAGGCCAAGTTGGGCTGCGCCCAACATTGGATAATAGGCAAGTTGATCATCATGCATATATTATCGAGACAGAAGGTAAGATTTGTGATTGAGTTGTTTCTATTTTGATTTACCTTGGATCTAAATATATCTATATCAATCTTGAATTGGTGGATGGGTGTTGCTTGAATAAATAAGTGCATGCAGAATCTTGGTTGGTGCAGTTGGCTACTGGAACTAAGAAAATAATTAATCATTAGGTAAGATCTTGTGCATTTGAGTTGAAAATTATGTGTACTTCGACGCATATAAATGTGATTCCATTGGGATCATATAGTATGTTGTTTGGTATGGATCAGTTGTCTATTCACAAGACTAAGGTAGATTGCTATGATAAGGCTATTGAGCACTTGGAAGATGAAGGAGAGAAGAGAATATTGTAGGGTAGGAAGAAGCCTACATCAATGAGAATGATTACTACTATGCAGGAAAAGCGCAGTAGCAGGAAAAGGTGTGTATTATTTGAAGTTCATATTTCCAGTGACAAAGGGAAGGATGTTGAGAATGATGAAGTCCTTGTTGAAATGGCAACAAGAATGACACCCCAAGGGGGGCTTCTAATTTATTTTTCCCTGAATTAAATTAGAAGTAAATTTTAATTCCATATCACATGACAGATTGTAAGTGTTAACTGAGTCAGGGAGGCTTAGTTAGATCAGTAAATTCGAGTTGAGAGTCAAACTGGAGGAATGTAGAGATCACTCTAAGTGTTAGGGGGTCCAGTTGCAATTTATTTTGAGTTGTAATAACTTTACTCAGTTATTTGAGTTAAATCCAGTTTAAATAGTTCTAACTTAGAGATGAGTTAGTGATAGGTCCAATGAATTAAATATGATTTAATTCATATGCAGTGATAAATCATATAATTGATAATTCAAAATAAATAACTGTTGCATGTCAGTTGTAAGGAAGGCCCAGTTGAGATTGGGGTTAAAGGGAAGATAACTATCAATTGTGTAATTAGAAAATTGTACAGGTCATGCATGAGGTCATCAATATTCCTTGGATGTATTGCACAATATATTGATGGGATTTCCTAATTAATAGGGGTTCAATTATCCCAGGAATGCGTGAGCAAGGCTGGTCAGGAAAATGCAAGGAAGTGGTTAAATATTGGATCAAACTTGCTTATATCATAGTGAGACAGTTAGCAAAGTGCAGATGTTTCTTAGAAAGAGAAATAAAATTGTATTGTTTCATGTTCTTGACTTTATGTATAATATAGATAATAGGGTTTTTATCTGAGGCTTCCCCAAATACATCTTTGTGTTGTGCAATTGATATTATTTCTCTTTCTTGTTCGTGTTATTGTGTGATCGTAAATTGTTTCCGCAATTTTTAGAATTGATTTAGTATTATTTTTAGTACATTACAAGATCAATTGAATCTATTTAGACATTTATACATAGTATCAGAGTAGGAATCACTATATAAGAGAATAAATAGAGTTTTTTTTGAATATGTGAATCGAATTTTCATATTTATTCTTCAGGACCAACATCAGATCAAGATGTATTTCACTGGATTCAGACTCGGATATTCCCTTGAGGGTAATTCGAATTTAATAGCATGGAAGGACATGATGGAGGAATTATAGAGGACAATGAGCCGAATGAATTCATAGATAGTGATATTCCCGAGCCTGCAGCAGCAAATTCTCAACTTCTTGATGCATGGAAAAAGAATGTAGCAAATCCGAGAAGGATTCTGTTAGAAGGAGTTTGAGATCATATTGTATCGAACCTCCATGGAAAGGAATCTCCATATGATATGTGGAAGGCCTTAACATATCTGTTTTAGAATAGAGATGGCCACAAGAAGCTGGCGCTGAAGGACAAGCTCATAAATATCAAGATGGAGAAGGGTGACATGATTCCAAAATACTTGACGAAGTTCACTCAATGTAGAGATGAGGTTGGAAGTGTTGGGGTGATAGTTCCCAAGATGATTTGGTGAGCCTAGCACTTATAGGCCTTCCCAAGGGCTAGCATAGCTACTAGGACTCGATGAATGGGAGGGAGAAGCTACCAGAGTGGGAGTGATTGTGGCCCAACTTGGTAAAAGAAGAGATTAAACGGAACACCAAAGATATATCCTGATCAAAGACTGATGACGAGGAGAAATTTTCCTTGGTTGGAAAGGAAAAGAAAGGGAAAGGGAAGACATCCCATTACAAATCGGATTCCAATCAGGTGGGAAATAAGTGATACTTGTCAATGGTAAAATTATTTCACTATCATGATCTTGGACACTATGCTACAAATTTTCCGCAGAAGAAGAACAGTAATAAGTCTTTAGGAGGAGCAGTAGGTGAAGTCCTCAAGTTGTATTTCACCCTCATCACATGCATGGTGGTATCCATGATGGGTTATGTATGGTACTTAGATAGTGGAGCTTCGTTCTAGATGACCGACAACAAATAATTCTTCAGTAACTTGGAGGAGAAGGATCTTCAGATGCACATCGAGATGGGAGATGACGAGAGGTATAGAACTACCTGTTGGAATCACGATTTCTGTTAGACAAAAACCCACAGGCATTAGTCTTTGCTACAATCACCAGAGTTAGGATCCATGAGAGGCGGTTAGTCCATGTTGCGAAACACACGAGGAGCGTTGAACCCAATGTCCAACAATCTCTCCCCCAATGCGAACTGGGTGAGTTTCAAACTCGAGACCTATTGTTTTGATTCCACTTGTTGGAATCACGATTGCCGTTAGACCAAAACCCGCAGGCATTAGTCTTTGCTACAATTGCTAGAGTTAGGATCCACAAGATGTGATTAGTCCATGTTGCGAAACACACGGGGAGCGTTGAACCCAATGTCCAACACTACCGACATAGGTACAATTAAATTTTAGAGGGAGTCAAGTACTCCTCTCACATTAAAATATGTCGTGTATGTTCCTGGTTTTTGTTGCTATGTTGGAAGACCATGGCTATGATGTGATATTCAGTGAAGGAAAGGCGTTCCTTTTTCACAAAGCCACGAGATAGGTGAAAAATATTTGGGTTCGAGTAAAGAACCTCTACAAATTGGATGTAGAAGACTGTGCTACCTTGCACATGAAAGCAGAGAAGGTGGTGAGACGAGACATTGGTGAGTTATGGCACACTAGATTGGGCCATTTACACCATCACGCTTTGAATATCATGAAAAATATTTCTAGAGGAATTCCAAAGGGTGTACATGAGGGAAGCATACCAAAGTTGAGCAAAGGCGGTCCTTGAGAGAGTTCACTCAGACGTGTGTGGACTATTCTCGACAACTTCCACAACAAAAGATAGGTATTATGTGATTTTTGTAGATGTTTTTTCATGAAAGTGTTGGATTTTCTTCATGCAGAAGAAATATCAGACATTCTCCAAGTTTTGTGAGTTCAAAGAACTTGTCAAGAAAGATATAGGGAAGAAGGTGAAGGCTCCGAGGAGCAATAATGGTGGAGAATATGTCTCTAATGAATTCAATAAATTCTGTGCTTTAGAAGGAATTCGAAGGGAATTGATAACACATCATAACCCACAAAAGAATAGGGTTGCATAAAGGAAGAACAAAATATTATTGTGGGATCAACACGAGCTATGTTGCATGATCAGGGACTACCATTGCATATGTGGGTGGAAGCATGCTATAAAACAATATTTGTGCAGAACACAATTCCTCATTGGATACTTGGGATGAGTACACCAGAGGAAGTTTTTTCAAGTAAGAGACCATATGTGTCACATTTTAAAATTTTTGGTTCATCAGTTTATTTCCATGTGACCAAAGATGCCAGGAAGAATCTAGAGCAAACAACTGAGTTGGGGATATTTGTGGGGTACACTGATACACATAAAAAATATCGGGTGTAATTTCCATCACACACCATGACAGTGGTCATAAGAGATATGAAATTCAATGAAGAGAAGGCCATAAGAATTTCCCTTGAGAGGGAGATTCAGTTGCATGCAGTTACGAAGCTCTTGGATCCAAAACAAGAACCTCAAGATGTGGAGTAGCCACAAGAAGAGGTACAGAGAGTGGAAGAACCCACTCATGCAAAGTCATCTCTACATGGAAGGAAGCACACCAGAGAGGTTGACGGGTTGTTGCTTGATGCTAGAGAGAATGTGGGAGCACCCACATCACAGCGCAAGCAGAGAATATCCACAGAGTGATACACTAGATACATGGCTCTTATGAGAGAAGGTGTTGATATAGAACCATCCTCTTTTGAGGAAGCAGTGCACAAACCAATTTGGGATGATGAAATGGTTGAGGAGTATGAATCCATTATCATAAACATTGCATGGGAAGTTGTCCCAAGACCAGAGGGGAAGTCATTTGTAGGATACAGGTGGATATACAAGGTGAATCAGGAAGAAAATGGGAGTGTGGAGAAGCACACAACCATATCTGTGGCCAAAGGGTTCTCTCAGGTGGGGGGGATTAATTATGATGAGACTTTTGCACCAGTCACAAGGTACTCATCAATCAGATCTATCCTTACACTCTTAGCGCATATGGGATGGAAGATACATCGAATTGATTTAAATACAACCTTCCTCAATGGGTTGATGCAATATTCCCAAATGGGGAAGCAACAATATTTGAACACAAAACTGAAAATAGCAGTGTAAATCATCACATGAAAAATGGAGACTAGTATGGAGCCATTAAATTAAGTATAAGAACAACAAATCAATACAAAATAGTGAGGCACAAATCATATGGTATGAGGAAACAAGCCTCCCATAAACAATCACTCCCAAATATGAGATGCTGCTACAATACAAAATGCCGGAGAGTTACTATAGCACAGTCATACTGAGCATAAATACAACTGGAGATCATACAATAATGTAAATATAATGATATATGCCTCAATATATGTTATACAAACATATCTAGGCCCTATATCACCTTTCCAAGATAACCCAAGAGGGTTTCTGGAAAATGTACAAAATATACAAATGTGAGCTGCAACCCTAGGGCTGAAAGTTTGCTGCAACAAAAAAAAAGAGAAGATATGGCTGAAGATGATGTAGAATCCTATAGTTCTTCTCCAATAATCCTCCGGATGAAAGGATGTCCCCTTCACTGAAGAAATTACCTCCCAAATCAGACACTGCAACCACCCCTGCAACTCCTCTCTAAAATAGCATAGATCCAGACTGAAACTACATTGTAGGGGATAATATCACCTTGGCCTGATGCCAAATATATCCATAAATCCCAAGGGCTTCCTTTTCTAGCCTCCCAATAGAAGGAAACCTTCCTCCACTGAATATATAGCTCAGAAATCACCCAATACAATCCTCAACTACTACAACTTGCAACACAACACAACTCTAAGAAGAAAATGCGCTGTTGAAGAAAGATGAAGCTTGGCCTTATGCCTGGATGTGGAAATGTAGGGAAAATACTTCTCCTGAGTAGGCACTCGAAGTCCCCCGAGGATGAAGGTGGGATTCCTACTCGGGAACACCCTTGTGCTAAACAACACTTCAATCTTAGCTAAATAGACGAAGAGAGCCACAAGTCTTAACAGACCATAAAAAAAATAATAATCCAATCATGCTCACAATGGCTCCCATCCCCTTCCTTATATTCTTGGTGAGCTCCCTCACCTTGGGCCCTACTCATTAAAGCCACTACTTCCATGCATGGAGTCTCCCTCCAAAACTGTGCTATCCCACAATGAATGCCACTCCTTCCATACCAGCGCTATTTGATTTGGTCAAGGTTGACCCAGTCTTCATGTTCCAACCCCTTTTCACACATAAGGGTCTTCAATTCAGCTTTTAGATGGCCTCCTTTCACATTAGGAGTGTTTTTATTCCTACTAAGGAGATTTATGGGTCTCCATACCCTCTTATTCTTCTAACTAGAAGCAAAATAAAAAATTATTATTCCAATTAGCTGTATGCTAATTTAGGAATATCACAATCCTCCCCTCCCAAATGTTGCTTGTCCCCAAGAAATTGCAGGGATAGAATTGAAGAATGTGGGGAAACTTCATTCCCATGTGGAGCTCCAATCTCCAAGCTATGATCCATACAAAATGAATCACCCTCCAGAGTGGTAATTCATAGAAAAACTCCTCCCATCTGCTCATGAGAGGCACTTTCCAAGTGCTCATCCCATAAGGAAAAAAGAGATCCAATGTAGCAATCATGGATGGTCCAATGCTCTCCCTGCAATATGAAACATAATTAATGTGGAGAATATCATCTCTAATAAGAACATTCAATCCATGTGTCATCTCTCCAACCATGCCCACAACAATGATAAGGACATCATCAACATATGGGATCATAATTAGAGTTATACTAGCTACCATATATAAAACTAAAGAAGGGTAATGATCCCTCAAGTGCAACCAGCACAGTTTCACTCTTAACTGCCTCAAAATAGGATATTATGAGTGGTTTCCCAACCACTTGCTTGCTGCCCCAATCCTCTCACATGCTTGGAGAGGGTGTATTATGTGAGGTTCACATTGAGCACAGTTTGAAAAAGATAACATCTCCCCAATATATCCTAGGGAGTGGCCATCACCATCACTACTTATGTCCCCAAATGGACCATGAGGTCTATAAGAAAGGATTTCCCATCTTGGAGCAATAACCTGTACATGGATGGTAAATAAATACAAGAACATAGTAAGTGAATCATGATGCACAAAAACAAAATCCTTACCATGTACCTTCAACAAGTTGGTGAAGTGGCTCATAGATGAACCTCTTCTCATCCCCAATGAGGAAGGAAGTGGCTTTGTTAACTCTACCAAAGAGTTATGGCCCTCCTCAAAACAACCCATGCATCTCCTCTTTGATGCATTTCCAAGTGAATTCCTCTCTGATAGTATGGTATGTCATCATGCAATCAGTGTGACTAGAGAGAAAATCCCCATGTGCTGCATGCCAATCCTTCTTCGTGTGCTTGGAGGTCCAAGTGAAGAATATCATACCCTGGTAGTAGATGTCTCCACCCACCACTTTTTAATCATAGTTTAATGTATGGGAGAAAATCAGCCCATACTCTCCCAAGAGTAACTACAGCAACAATAGCTCTTGCTGCCTCCTCATATCTCCATCATATAGACCATGGAGTGAAAACATGATGATTGACATGAAAAATTTCACATCACCCCAATGCCACCAAAATACTTACTTCCATATGATGCAAGTGTCATGCCATGTCCCAACTACTAACACACCCTTAAAGATAGGATATGTTACATGATGGCCAAACTCTTTCAAGAGTAGCCAACACAACCTCGCCTCATGCTGCCCTGTGTCATAGATATGCAAGTGGCTCACTAGCTTCTTGCTTATAAACATCACCCATCCAACCAATGGTGAGTGTCTACTGTCATGCTCCAAATGGGTATTCCTCCAATGGAGAATACCATCCTCCCAATCCAAATCACTATCTCTACACTTCATGGGATGTTGAAGTGAAATCTCCTGGAGATCTCCATATGAAGACCACTCATCAATGACCATGTTTAATCCATAAGGATCCAAGTATACTAAAGGCAAAATCTTCTCATTGAGCTGTGAAGTGCTCATCAAGAAAGATCCATAATAATTGGAGATAATATGTCTCTCATCAACCATCTGCCTATTCCCTGCTACACATGTAGAATGGTCATTGGATTGCTCCAATAATGGTTGGGTCCCCAACTCATCATTGCTGCTCCATGACAGCGCTACTGATCTCCATGATGGTGCATCTGCTGTCCCCTGATCTTGTTCAATGATGAACAAATAGTTCTACATTGGATTGTTTAGGAAAATACTCATCCTATCCTCCAAAAATCTACACTCCAACCCCAAGAGTTGTGTGCAGCTCAAAAATGACATACTAGGATGAATGTACATCTCCTCCTTGATCCTGTCAAGGGTCCTCTGCACAGTGATAGTTTTCTGCTCCAAATCAGCAGTGTGTTTTGATCCTAGGTCATGCAATGGCATGTCCCCACAACCTTCCATAAGATGTGATGAAATAATAGAAAGTGGAAACATTTGCATACCTTGGTTTTGCTTGGGAACATCTTGTACTACTACAAGGGTTCCTCCCACCGGTGTGATGACTTTCCCAACTACTGGTGATGATGGCTACTCCAATATGGCTGCACCAGTGCTGGTATAAGTCTCCTCCTCCACATGCATCTTTTGAATAATGCATGGGACTCTAAATGTTAAGAGATCAAGACCACTTTGCAATGGTGCAAGTGTTCCTTCTTTTGATGCAAGTGCTCCTACAATAAGTGGTGGTGTAAGTTTCTTCTCCTCTAATTTCTTCTTGTCAAACTTCTTGATCAACCTTTAAGTAAAATCTGCATATGTAGTCACTCTTGCATGACTCAAATGGCTGAACCACCAAATGTTTGCTTCACCCTCCAGGTGCAGCTCTGCAATCTTAACATATTCTCTTTCTACTACTGGATGTAGCAGGAAGAATGCATCCAAATCCATTCCCCAAGCCCTTGTTGTGCATGTGGATAACCCATCAAATGTGGAAAATAGAAATCTATTGAGATTTCTCTATCCATAGCTGCAAGGTCTTCTTTCTTCTTTGATCTAAATAAATTATGGGAGAGTTAGGTTTTCCTTGAAAGCTCTTGATTGAGATTTGTATTCTGCAAGATACTCACTTAGGATCTCCTGATATAATTTTCCTCCATCTCCATGCCTTTTATCTTCTTCTTCAAAAGAGAAGGGCATAATATATTTATTTTGAGCTCTATGCAATACCGGTTCTTTCTTCCGCTGATAGGAAGTGCATGGACCTTCCTCATCTTGAAACACTACTGAGGTCTCATTGTTTCTCTCCATTCTTCTTTTCTTGACCTCCTTGGTGAGGTCCCTCGTAGATATGAAAAGAGATGAGATAAAACTAATTCCTTCCATAATCCTGATCTCTTTCTCCTTCTTCTTATTCTCCCGATAGCATAATGGCTGAGATCCACAGGCTGAGCTAAGGTTATGCTCTGATACCACTATAATATTCCCAAACAGGGAAACAACAATATTTGAACACAAAACTAGAAATATTAGCGTAAATCATGACATCAACAATGGAGACCAATATGGAGCCATTACATTAAGTATAAGAACAACAAATAAATACAAAATAGTGAGGCACAAATCATATGGTATGAGGAAACAAACCTCCCATAAACAATCACTCCCAAATATGAGATGCTGCTACAATACAAAATGCTAGAGAGCTGCTACAACGCAGTGATACTAAGCATAACTACAGTTGGAGACCATTCAATAATTGTTAGTATGAATCTTTTGTCGAAGTGTATGAAAAAATACCACTTTAGCTACGCATAAAAAATAGCCCTAACATCAAATATGGCTGCCAATATCTTCAAATCTGCCATTATTTGATCAAGACAAATGCTGCAAAAATCCAGATCTATGCATAAAAAGACATTAAGAAGTGAAAATAAAGTTTTGCTCCATGCATCCAATAGACAAGACAAGAACAATATTTTTGAAAGAATTTTTATATTAAGGGCACCTGAGAGGAAAACAAGAAAGGTGTTTCCAATTCTCCTCAATGGGATGGGTTCTTGAAAGTCCTCAACGCTTCAGATCTAACATTTCTCTCTCTTGTTGGTGTAGAAAACCCAGAAAAACATAGAACTCAAAGGGAGCTCACAAGGAAAATAATGGAGAATGTGACAATGATAATGGCTCAAAGTCAGACCAAGAGTATAGATCCAGAGTGATCTAATAGGCAACAAAAGGTGAAGAATGAATGGGAAAACCCTTCTATTTATAACAAAATATTAGGGTAGTCTAGAACTTGGTGCATGAATAAAATATTATTAACCAAATTCTAGAACCATCGTTTAGGAATATTTTATTATATTTGTTGGAGGGAAAAGGATTTTGACTTGGGTCCAAATCCTTTATTTATAAATAATAAATAAATAAATGATTTATTTATTATTTTAAGGAAATGGTGGAAATATAATTAAATAAATAATGATTTATTTAATTATTTATAAATGATTTAGTCAACTTTAACTAGGAATATTATTTAAATAAGGATTAAATAACTTATTCCTAGGAAATAATCAAATAAATAAGGATTTATTTAATTGATTTCCTTGTTTTGGGTTAAATATTACCAGGAATAATAATTAAATTGATGTTTAACTAATTATTCCTTGAGGAAATATAAACAAATATAGATTTGTTTATTATTTCCTTTTGGGGTTTCCTGTTTAGACCATAAACAACCTAATAAAGGTGTTTTACTAAGTTATTTCACATAGCGAAAGCAATTTTACTTAGGGTAAAATTGGTCTTACATGGTGTACTTGGGTCCATCTAATGATAATAGGTTAGATGACCAAAAAATGGTGTAACAGATTGCCCCCTAGCATGCGAGTGTTAGGGGCAAATCGTATGACCGAAGTACGTTGTAAGAACTCAATCACCAAACATCAAGATGGAAGTCAGAGAGATAAATGTAAGGTAGTCTAATGTGCTAAAGGACTAGACCCTGAGGAGACGAGACTTACAGGTGCAACAAGTATCTTTTTATGAGATGGTACCTGTGCTAAAGGCGGTGGGGGAGGCATACCTATGCCCGTCGAGACACAGTACAAAAGAATATTGTGTCCAGTAAACAAGGAACCGAACTATAAAGTACATGCTGGCATAAACATGAGCCAGATAAAAGATAGAATGATGAATCCCACATACATGTTGTGCCTGGGATAACATCCAGGACTTATACAATAATATCTGAGTACATGAGATACAAATACAACCCAAATGCCCCCTATAAACTGGGAAGGGCTCGCAAAATCTGACTGATATATGCAAATCAAAGAGGCGCTGCAAGCGGCTAAGGCTGACATCATCAAATATATGGAGCTACATCAAAGGCTGGAATGAAGAGGTCATTCGGGCATGTGGGGGGCTACCTGCAGGGCCACCCCTTCATGAGGGTTGAGACATCTCACACACACCTGGGAATCACCAATATCTGCTGCTGTATCACTAGACCATCAAGTATACAGATCTCAATCATGCTGAAAGGAGCTAGAGCTGAGAAGCAATCAAGTCAAAGGGTAATGAGAAATCCCCTTTTTCCTGATCCGAGGCACCGAACAAGCATGGAAGTTGGAACCAAGGTACACTGCACTTTAGACCTGTCTTCTGGAATGAATGAGATGATGTCGACAGAAGGAGGTCCACCATAGGTGAGGCAATAAGGGATCCTAGACTAAGGCACGAGAGAAAATAGTAGAGCGACTAACAGACGGACAGTAATGATGATGATGGAGTGGGGGATACTGAGTAGTGAATGGATGAATTCCCTTGTTAGAGCATAAAGGGCATGGATGACTTGGCAGTGACTGATACGATATCATGAGGTATAGGGGACAGTGGGGCTGAAGGCCATAATGTGCGACATGAGAGAGGAACCAAGCAATGAAGGATGGAGTACTATGACGGGATACAAAGGGAATCGGGATAGACTCCATGAATGTGATGATAACTCAACTCGGATGCTCTAAACAAGGGCGACACAATGGTGCTGCCACACAGTAAAGGTCCAAATGGGGGACCATAAACACATGAGTACAAGGGGGTTTCTCATGACGAAAATCGACACGAACAAGGACAAGTAAGGAGGCAAAGTGGTGCCCCAAGTACGAGTGCTGTAAGTGAGGAAATTCAATTTGGAGGAGAGGTGAATAGACCCTTCATGGACAAGATGTGTCCTGGTGAAGTATCGAATCACAAAAAGCTAACAGATATCCATTTGAGTGCTCGGTGAGAGCTTTCCAATGGTGTAGACGGTTTGTCAAATGGGGCTACGGTTTGGTCGCAGTGGGTGAAAGAAAAATCAGGGTTTTCTCTTCTAATAAGGCATTTTCCCTCCAAATGCATTCATTTGCTTGTGTAGCTATGGTGAATGTGGAGAGGAGAGAAGGCCCGAAATCTTGCGACGAGTGTAGCGGACAAACCGACCGTTGGAATCGAGATCCGTCAGTTGCAGGTAAGAGGCCTAATCCTACTCTTTCTTTTTGATGGATTGAAAGTTTAGATTAGGGTCCCAAATCTCAGGAACAACCCCTCCCTCATCTTTACGGCCGGGTCGCACTATTTGGGCCAAAAAATGCGACCTGGGAAGCAGGTTTTGGCCTGAAAAGTGCGACCTGTCCCAGGATTGGGCCAAAATGTGTGACCTGTCAGATGGAGGTGATTTCAGTGCTGTTGTGGGCTGAGAGTTGGGTTTTGTGTAATTGAATATAGTTTTTCCTATATGTATACTGACAAAGATGATGTTTTTGTACAGATATGGCATATATACGGATCAAGTGGAGAGAGAGAGACCTAGGTACATTACAGTCGGAAATCCAAGCGGATTAGGGTGTCTGTCGTGCATTGGCCAGGTTTGGGGTTCTGAAATTTGTGGAGAACCCTCTGATGAGAGATGGGGAGCCCTTGTTGGGTCGGATTGTCAGTTATTGGGATCCAGATCATGAGGTATTTATAGTGCAAGGGCAGAGGATCGAGTTGACAGTCCAGGATCTGTATTTCCTGACTAGTCTCCCACTATTAGGGATGGTGAGAAATACACAGCCAGTGTTACCACGGGGGCATAACATCATGGAGTTTGTAGAGTGACATTGTCGACCAGGCCTCCGAGTCAAAGGGACTCAGATACCGATTGGGGATCGAGAGAGGTTAGAGACCCGTGCAGTGGCGACAACAGTGTTGCGGATCCTGGGTAGCCAGGTGCTCCATCACATCACTGGAGGGTAGATGATGATTGTGGAAAGTGTGTTGAGTGGGACCTACTATGGGTGGGCCCAGATGATGTTGGTGTCGTTGAAACGACAACTGTTGCTTTGCAAGCGGCAAGTGAACCATGATTGCACGTATGGGACCGTATTGTGCTCCTTATTTTTTGAGAAGATCCCGACCTTGCGACCTCGTGTACAGCTACCGGATGGGGGTCCGAGAGAAACCAGGATGTGCCGGTGGGGGCGACTACTATGTAGAGGAGGAGGAGGGGTGGTCGGACGGGTGTTCTGACCAGATTTCTTTGCCCATTGGGATTAGATGCTATTGTACATAGACGACTATCCCTATAGTGGGATGAGTTATTGTGGAGATCCTAACTTGCCACTTCTGCCTGGTCGAGTATGGGGGCCCGATGGTAAGTGACAAGTGACTAATATTTTATGTGCATGTTAAATTTTGTGAATAGTATATATGGTATTGATCCTTATACTTATTGTATGTAGATATAGCTCCGGTAAAATCGGCTAGATATATGGGATGACCCGCAGTGTCAAGAACTACAGGTGCTAGTGGATTGAGAACGACACATAATGAGGATATGACTTCCCTCTTGGAGGACATCCGTCGTAGATGTGAGGGGCTGCTGACCGGTGTTTCGGAGTGGGGTTGGCAAGAATTAGACGACTAGTACATAGAGCTATATATTGGGCTACCCTCGGAATGGCGAGGTGTCATGCGGTGCATGGCGATGGCCGATCAGACTGTGCGTGATCTACGAGCTGCGGGAGCAGAGCCATTGGCTCAGGATCCTCTAGAGAGTGATTAGATGTGGGGCAAGTGGTGCCCCCTAGTATGTATGTAGGGGAAAGTGGTGCCCCCCAGTTTTGAGTTTTGTTTTTTGTAACATGCTATGGGCATGTCATATGTATTAGAGTAGATGGACTCTAAAAACATGCTGTACGACACATATTATGGATATGCATCATTTTGATGATTTTGAATGTTATTGTATTGTGGGAAATGTGTGTGATAAATGCCAATCTAGGACATGGTTTGCAATGCTATCTACATAGTGATTTTTTTCTCTAGGTACATGACTGAAAGTAATGACTCTAAATTCACATATCAAAAGTTTCACTTGTAAATATCATCTAAAAAGGATAGGATTATGCACACGATAGACACCATTTTGTTGCAGGACAAGAAGCAGGGAATCTAAACGGGCATGCAGATGGAGGATGCGATGAGAGATGGCATCGGCTAAAAGACCACACACTGCATCATATTCGGCCTGATTATTGGTGGCAGCACCAATGCAGATCCCATTGGAGAGAACAACGGTATGCAAGGGGGTAAAGATGGCCCAAGCTGCTGAGGCTAGATTCCGGGAATAGTGACTTGCACCATTGGCGTAGCCGATATAGGGTGTGGACGGGAGATCCTGTGGAAGAGTGTCAGAAGATAATAAATGGGAGGGGGAAGAACAATGATGGCAGCGTGAGTGCGGAGTAGACATCAAACGACAACTACGGGAGGGAGTAGTCTGGATAGGATGGCTATGACTCATAAACCGACTAGAGGGTGATGTATGAGGGCTATGGGAGGGATAGCTGGTGCTCATGCTGCGGAGAACATCATAGATATAGATGGTATCATCCCGGTTATGGGTGGGAAGGAAAAGGTCAGGGAAACCACATGATGCTACAAAGCTACCTAAATCATCAGCATGGGAGGAGAGACTCACATACAAATCGTCATGGGAGATAACAGAAGAATAGGTAAAAGGATGGTCAAATGATGTGGAGCCGAAAAATGTCGCTGAAGGGAGATCAAGCAAAAAAAAAGGAGGGGATTCAGAGGGAATGTACTTCGAGGGTCGCATGGATGATGATAGGTAGAGGATGGGGGCGGCGGGTTCCATCATCTCAACATCACGGGGGGAATGTCAATGGTAATAGGGGGATCCGCAAGCTGACCTGATGCATACTGCGGGAGGATGGGAGAGGCAGATTTATTTTATTCAACCTCATACTCACGAATGACCTCTAAAGAGGCTCGGTAATGCGTCAGGTGAGGACAATGGTGGGAATAATGGCCATGGACACCACACAGAGCACAGGGTTTGTTGGTGCGAAGAGTCTTTGGGTTCTTGGCTGCGGATGAGGAAGGAACAAAGGGTTCAGGGACCGTAGACTCAGGGAACGCGACTTTAACCATGGGTTGAATACAGGGCAACTCGGGACAAGTATGGGTGGCATGAATGACGACATCACACAAGGCACAAGGCTTGGCGGGTGGAGGAGGGGTAGGGTCAGTCGGGGTGGAATTGTCTTTGGATGTCCCCTTGCGAGCTTTGCCTTTCTTTCCTGTAGCTGTCACAATAGGAGAGGGGTCCTATTGAGGTGTGGGTGGCACTGTAGCAGCAGAAGAAGCTAGGGGAACCGGTTGCATCGGTGTCAAAGCAAGGTATGGTTTGGGGTGACCTGGTGGGGTAGCGGCTGGAGGGTCAAGGTACGAGATGGGTATGCCCAGGGTCAAATTGGGGAGGGAGAGGGTGGCCATGATGGGGACCGAATAGACTCTGAGAGGGAGAGCAAGGAAAGGTATCTGACCAGTAGGGTAATGGCCAGGAGGGACGGCTCCAAGATGGTTGAGACCTGGTGGAACCGACCCAGGAGGATAGAGGGGCTCATGGGTACCAGCTGTAGGATAGGGGCCAGAAGGAGGAGGTCCAACTGGCTGAGGTGAAGGGCTAGGAGCAGGTTACGGTGGGGGAGGTTGAGGTTGCTGACTAACCGAAGCGGGCCGCTTAAGGTCAGCCCGAGACAATTTCATCATGTAAACATTCGCTAAGTTGGGATCAGAGATAGGAGGAAGAGGAAGACCAGGGAAGGTTCCAAGCAAGGAGGAGTCTTTGTAGACGCCGAGGGAGACACTGTTAAAATAATCGACGGTTTTCTTATTGGCTACAGAAGAGATGGTCGACTCAGGGGAGGTCTGAGATTTTGGCTCATGATATGTCAACTGGTCAATGGTGACTATCTTTCCATTATGAGGGAAAAAATCTTGCGGTGGACTGTGGATGGGACAGCAGACATGGCATAGGTGTAGCTACACCCCAAAAGAATGTTATAATCAAGAGGGGCATCGATGACTTCAACGTCAACGCAAACAGTCTTTCCCGCAAGAGTGATAGGACAATTACGGAATAGGCCAATGGGCTGGGAGGCATGGCCATCCCATGCACGAAGGGTGATGGTGGAAGGGGCCAGCTCAGGAGATCCGAGTTGTTTCCAAATCAAAGCAGACATCACACAGGTAGATGCCCCCTCATCAATAATACACCGAGCCACATTGGCGTTCCGGATTTTGACTGGGATTTGGAAAGAAACGGAAGCAGGAAGGGGAGGATGGTCAGATTGACGGGCATCGAAAACAATCAATTGGTCATCAGCAGGATCTACAGTGCCCATGGAAGATAGTAGAGCCTTCCTTTGAGAAGGACATGACTGGAGGAGTTCCAGTGTTGAAATGGAAGCAGGGGACTACGACAAATCATATACTATGCTATACGAATGAGCAGCTCGACCAGAAGCAACATTTCGGTGTAATGGGCCCTTAGGAACCTTGGTAGGAACCTCAACTTTGGGCTGAGGGATCTGCAAGGGACCATTGGGTGTCAAAGGAGGCTCTGTAGGACCTAAAGATGATGACTCGGGGACAGACGGAGCGGGAGGCTTGGGGTACTAACGAGACCAAGTTTGTAGGTTAAAGTTGACGGGTAAAGGTGTATCAGAGTTCATCATGAGGATCTGGTAATTGGAGGAACCAGAAGGTTGAGCGGCTACTGGTGTGTGAGGTGGTTGGGTAACCACGAATCCTTGCTGAGGGAAAGGATCGGTAAACACAGCCGGTTGAGAAGTAGCTGTATTGGGGGGAACAGTAGGGGAGGCATGCTGTCCTCGCAATGTAGCCTGAGAATCCCACATCTGCTGCATCTGTGGTAATAGAGGACAATCGTGAGTGTAATGACCGTAAACACCGCAACACGAACAAGGCTTATTTATGCGAAGAGGCCTGTCCGGCTTGGGCTGAGAACCCTGTTGCTGGTTAGCAGTGTTAGAATCAATACCTAAAGGATTGGATCCACGATTACCAGGGACAAATTGATTTTGATTGCCTTTCCTCTTTCTTTGAGAAGAAGGAGGATTAGTCGCGCCCTACTATCCAAATACTTGCCCTAGAGGGGGTAGTAGTTGCTGTTGCTGGGGTTGAGAAGACAAGGGAGGTGGAGGTCCAAATGCAGGAGGAGTTGGGGCACTAGGCTGTGGATAAGGATAATGGTTGGGGTGGGCAACATTGAGGTAAGCAGGAGGTTGGGAAAAAGGAGGAGGCATGCCGTATCCTGGATACATGCTACCTGGAGGGGAAAGAGTGCTGGAGGTGCTGGCCCCTCCCAGAGGGAAAGCATAGCCCATAGGAGTTTGAGCGTAGGGATGCGAAAGAGCTCCAATGATACCATTGGTAGAGTGAGATTCCCTCGGGGGTGTTAGCACCATCGGGTTTGGGGAGGTCAAGAAGGATGGTATAAACATAACCATATTGAGCATAGATGAGGTCATATTTCAAGGCTATTTGGAGGGCGGCTTATTCAGTTTGAGAGAACTAGGATGTGACATCTTTGTCGATGGCGGGTAAGAGAGATCGAAGGAACCAATCCATGTAGACCCAATCTTCAAAGGTGGGGGCTCGACATAAGC
This sequence comes from Pinus albicaulis, assembly GCA_034641835.2. NCBI lineage: Eukaryota > Viridiplantae > Streptophyta > Pinopsida > Pinales > Pinaceae > Pinus > Pinus albicaulis. Next base: position 987,781,731 of record CM076575.1, on the reverse strand, counting down.
TCCTTCTTTGCCGCCATTCTTGGACATGAGCGGAAAGGCGGGTCGAAGATGATTGATGAAAGGAAGTCAAGAGTTCGGTACCAGTGTCGTATCGGAGAGGGAGCTGGAAATAAGATAAGAAGGCTTGGGCAATGGTCACAAAGGTGGTATGGGAAGAGACGGTCTGATCAACATACCATTTAGAAGCTTTTCCTGTAAGCGTGCGTTGGAACAATCTAAGACGGATGGAATCATCAGTAATGGAATTGGATGAACACCACATGTGGAAAGATCGGATATGGTTGGAGGAATCTTCACTAACAAGGCCTTTGAACTTGGGAATGTCAGAGAGGAGCTTGGTTGGCATAGCAGGCCAACTAACATCGTGGCAGATAGGATCGTTGATCAACTGATTGAAATCGGGGAGACTGAGCCCAGCCATATAGGGGAGAAAAGGGACATTCGAGGTAGTTCCCATGGCAGTTCCGCTAGTAACATTCCCAACATTAGGGCTAGGGTTGCTGCTAGCGTTAGGCCCTAGACCAGACATGGTGAAGGTAACAGGGGGAGAACCAGAAGTAGGGGAGAACCCAAAGAATCAGAAGAGGAGTCAGAGTGTGGACTCGGCGGAGGACTAACTCGACGATGGTGGGAAGGAGCAAGTCGACCGACCAGAAATGGAGGGTGAAGGCCAATAAGTCTTCAGGATATACACCTTGGGGGTGCAATGATGACGGCACAAAGGGAAGAAGAATAACCGACAAAGGCAGGGAGGTGCAGAATCAATGTCGAAACAAGGGTAGAGAGGTGCAGTGTCAATTGATTTTAAATTCTATTCCTAGCGGTGTTAACCAGGCTCTTCTTCACTTAGGGTCTATGTGTGGCGTGTGTTAATTTTAATTTTTAAACCCAGACATTTTGAGAGTAAAAGAAAAAGTGTGCTGCGTAACTGAAAATAAATCTGTAGAGAACAATAAATAATGCTGAAATAACAGAAAATTAACAGCTAACAATGCATCGATCTAACCCAAGAAGGCGGGTCTCTCAAAACTAGTCTAAAAGAGGGAAAAAATCTAGTCAAAACACACTAAAAAGAGGCCAATAGATCTAAGGTCGGGAGGGACAGGGATCTAAAGGAGAAATTTGTTGAAAAGAGGTGCAAAAAACAGCAAAGAGGCAGAGGCAAGGTTGCTGCAACAAAAGAAAAAATCAACTAAAGGTAGAAGGGACAAGGAGGTGACCCTAGAGGCAAACCCAAACAAAACTATATGAGGTTATTTGAAAGGGAGAAGAGCTGATCTAAAAGGGATATGAAAGTGAGGTATCAGATCTGAAAAGAAAAGGGCTGAAACTCTGAAAATTCAGACGGCTGAAACAGTTAAAACTCTTCCACGAAAAGTGGAGGGTACTAAAGCCCTAAGGGGCTAGATTCCAACTTAGTTGAGTAAAACAGATCAGAAACAGGTCTAAACGGGCTGAGAAAGAGGCTGGAAAACCCTGGCAGAAGCTTCAGACAAACCTAGAAAAATTGCTGGAAAATTGCAAAAAAAAGTGCAGGTCGCAGGTTCTGACCTGTTTTCTGTCCAGATCATAGATTCTGGGCTGAAAAGTGCGTCCTGCAGTCCAGGTCACAGGTTCTGGGCCGAAAAGTGCGACCTGTAGTTCCGGGTGTCTCGGCGGCAGATTTCAGAAAAAGTTGCCGTCTCAGTTGCAACTGATGTCGGTTTCCTGCGCAATAGGGCCAGAAACACACGAAAGTTAGAAATTTTAATGTTTGAGGGTTTTATAGGTGAAAAATGACATAAAAATAGAAAAAAAAAGCTGAAAAGAAACCCTAGGGTCTGAAGCAGCTGGATATGCAGGAATATGAAAAACGATAGCGGTTGTAATTGAAAACCCGTGTGGAGTCGCCAATTGTTAGTATGAATCTTTTGTCGAAGTGTACGAAAAAAGACCACTTTAGCTATGCATAACAAATAGCCCTAACATCAAATATGGCTGCCAATATCTTCAAATATGTCGTTAGTTGATCAAGACAAATGCTGCAAAAATCTAGATCTATGCATAAAAAGCATTAAGCAGTGAAAATAAAGTTTTGCTCCATGCATCCAATAAAAAAGACAAGAACAATATTTTTGAAAGAATTTTTATATTAAGGGCACCTGAGAGGAAAATAAGAAAGGTGTTTCCAATTCTCCTCAATGGGATGGGTTTTTGAAAGTCCTCAACGCTTCAGATCTAGCATTTCTCTCTCTTGTAGGTGTAGAAAACCCAGACAAACATAGAACTCAAAGGAAGCTCACAAGGAAAATAATGGAGAATGTGACAATGATAATGGCTCAAAGTCAGACCAAGAGTATAGATTCAGAGTGATCTAATAGGCAAAAAAAGGTGACAAATGAATGGGAAAACCCTTCTATTTATAACAAAATATTAGGGTAGTCTAGAACTTGGTGCATGAATAAAATATTATTAACCAAATTCTAGAACCACCTTTTAGGAATATTTTATTATATTTGTTGGAGGGAAAAGGATTTTGACATGGGTCCAAATCCTTTATTTATAAATAATAAATAAATAAATGATTTATTTATTATTTTAAGGAAATGGTGGAAATATAATTAAATAAATAATGATTTATTTAATTATTTATAAATGATTTAGTCAAATTTAACTAGGAATATTATTTAAATAAGGATTAAGTAACTTATTCCTAGGAAATAATCAAATAAATAAGGATTTATTTAATTGATTTCCTTGTTTTGGGTTAAATATGACTAGGAATAATAATTAAATTGATGTTTAACTATTTATTCCTTGAGGAAATATAAACAAATATATATTTGTTTATTATTTCTTTTTGGGGTTTCTTGTTTAGACCATAAACAACTTAATAAAGGTGTTTTACTAAGTTATTTCACATAGTGAAAGCAATTTTACTTAGGGTAAAATTGGTCTTACATGGTGTACTTGGGTCCATCTAATGATAATAGGTTAGATGAACAAAAAATGGTGTAACAATAATGTAAATACAATGATATATGCCTCAGTAGATGGTATACAAAAATATATAGGCCCTATATCACCTTTCCAAGATAACCCAAGAGGGTTTTCGGAAAATGCACAAAATATACAAATGTGAGCTGCAGCCCTAGGGCTGAAAGTTTGATGCAAAAAAATAAATGAAAAGATATGGTTGTAGCTGATGTAGAATCCTATAGCTCTTCTCCAATATATCCTCCGGATGAAAGGATGTCCCCTTCACTGAAAAATCACCTCCCAAATCAGACACTGCAACCACCCGTGCAACTCCTCCCTAAAATAACGCAGATCCAGACTGAAACTACGCTGTAGGGTATAATATCACCTTGTCCTAGTGACAAATATATCAATAAAGCCTAAGGGATTCCTTTTTTTGCCTCCCAATGGAAGGAAAACTTCCTCTACTAAAAATATAGTTCAGAAATCACCCAATACAATCCTCCACTATTGCAACCTGCAACACAACACAATTCTAAGCAAAAATTGCGCTGTTGAAGAAATTTGTAGCTTGGCCTTATGCTTGAATGTGGAAATTTAGTGCAAATACTTATCCTGAGTAGGAACTCGAATTCCCCCCAGGATGAAGTGGGATACCGCTTGGGAACACTCTTGTGCTAAACAACACTGTAATCTTAGCTAAATAGCTGAAGAGAGCCACAAGTCTTAACAAACCATAAAAAAATTAATAATCCAATCATGCTCACAATGGCTGCCATCCCCTTCCTTATATTCTTGGTGAGCTTCCTCACCTTGGGCCTCACTCATTAAAGCCACTACTTCCATGCATGGAGTCTCCCTCCAAAACTGCATTGTCCCACAATGAATGCCACTCCTTCCATACCAGCGCTGTTTGATTTGGTCAAGGTTGACCTAGTATTCATGCTCCAACCCCTTTTCACATACAAGGGTATTCAATTTAGCTTTTAGTTGACCTACTTTCACATTAGGAGTGTTTTTATTCTTACTAAGGAGATTTATGGGTCTCCATACCCTTTTACTCTTCTAACTAGAAGCAAAATAAAAAATTAATATTCCAATTAGCTGTATGATAATTTAGGAATATTACAGGTGATTGAGGAATAGGTGTACATTAAGCATCCGGAAGGTTTGAAGACCTTAGATAGAGAGTCTCATTTGTGCAAAATCAAGAGAGCATTGTATGGGTTGAAGCAAGCATCTCGTGCTTGGTACACCAGGATTGACAATTATTGCACCGGGTTGGGATTCACCAAGAGTGAAGCAGATGCAAGCCTTTATCATATTTTGGTAAAAGGTAAATTTATTATTATTTTAATTTATGTCGATGATCTGATACTGAAAGGTGATGAGAAACTCATCAAGTCTTGCAAAGAGGATCTTGCAAGAGAATTTGAGGTGAAGGACATAGGGCTCTTGCACTATTTTTTGGGATTGGAAATATGGAAAAGAGATGCATAGTTATTTGTATCTCAGGGCAAGTATGCCAACGAGATCCTTAAGAAGTTATACATGGAGGGAAGAAAACCCATGGAGACTCCTCTAGCAGGAAACTGGAGGAGGAGGATGCTACTTTAGGCGAGGTAGTAGATGCTACTGTTTATAGGAATCTTGTGGGTTCACTCATGTATTTGGTGAACACATGACCAAACATATGTTATGTGGTTAACTAGATTAGTCAAGCTATGGTTAATCCTACCAAGCTATTTTGGAAGGCAAGAAAGCATGTGTTGAGATACCTCAAAGGAACATCAAAGTATGTGCTATGGTACAGACGGACAGAGGGAGTGAAGCTTCAAGGCTTCACTGGTGAAGATTGGGCAGGGAGTCCATCCGACATGAAGATCACATCAGGGGTCATCTTCAAAATAGGATGAATAGCAATTTCTTGGTAAAACATGAAACATAGATCAATCACACTCAGTTCAACAGAGGCAAAGTACATGGTGGCCAGCTAGGAAACATGTGAGGCCATATGGATGAGGAAGATACTTGTTTGTTTGTTTGGTCGACATATGGATCTGACGATGATTTATTGTGATAGCAAAAGTTGCATAAAACTCTCGGTTATTAAATTTTTTCATGATAGGTCCAAGCATATTGATATCCGATATCACCATCTCAAAGATTGTGTTCAGATGTGGATTATGTCATTAGATCACATTCCCATGAAGGATCAAGATGCAAACATCTTGATGAAGGCACTCTCAAGAAGAAAATTAGAGTTACATAGAGATAATATCGAGGTAGTAGGCAATCCATTTCTTGTTGAGAGGGAGTGTTGAAATGGAAACAAGAATGGCACCCTGAGGGGACTTCTAATTTATTTTTCCCTTAATTAAATTAGAAGTAAATTGTAATTTGACATCACATGATATCTTTTAAATGTTAACTGAGTCAGAAAGACTTAATTAGCTCAGTTAATTCGAGTTGAGGGTCAAATTGGAGGCATGTAGAGGTCACTCTAAGTTTTAGGGGGTCCAGTTTCAGTTTATTTTGAGTTGTAATTAGTTAACTCAATTATTTGAGTTAATATCAGTTTAACTAGTTTTAACTCAGAGATGAGCTAGTGATAGGTATAGCGAATTAAATATGATCTAATTCACATGTAGTGATCAATAATATAACTGTTAATTCATTATAAATAGTTGTTGCATGTCAGTTCTAAGGAAGGCCCACTTGAGATTGGGGTTAAAGGAAAGATAACTATCAGTTGTATAATTGTATAGTCCTTAGGAGGTATCCATTATTGTAGTACTTTTAGGATGTGTTTCTAGCATAGATATCAGAGTTACCACCTCATAGGGAAGTGGAATTTTATATTGAGTTGATGTCGGGAGCAACACCAACATCAAAGGCACCTTACAAGATGAGCACTCTAGAGCTAGTGGAATTGAAGTTGCACTTGAAGGAAATTCTTGATAAGGGATACATTAGGCCAAGTGTGTTGCATTGGGGTACAACAATGTTGTTTGTGAAGAAGAAGGACGATACTCCCGAGTTGCGCATTTATTATAGGAAATTGAACAATGTGATGATCAAGAACAAGCATCTATTACTGATGGTCAATAATATATTTGATCATTTGAAGGTAGCAACAATGTTCTTGAAGATTTCCTTGAGATCAAGATATCATCAAGTACACATCAAAGAAGAAGACATCTACAAGACTTATTTCCGGACCAGGTATGGAAATTATGAGTTTGTAGTAGTTCCTTTTGGTTTGACTAATGCTCCAACTACTTTCATGTGTTTGATGAATAGTGTGTTGTGTCCTTATTTGCACAAGTTTGTGATATTGTTCATTGATGACATATTGATATATTCTAATAATGAGGAAGAGCATGCAAAACACTTAGCAACAACATTGATATATCTAAGAGAGAGTTAGTTGTATTCCAAGCTTAGTAAGTTCATTTTCTTTTAGACAAAATTTCATTATTTGGGGCATGTGGTTTACAAGGAAGGTATAACAATGGACCCATAAAAGATCATGGTTATCATGGAGTGGGAAACTGCTATGAATGTGGATGAGGTCAGACCATTTATGGGATTATCATGTTATTATAGGTGTTTCATTAAGAACTTCTCATGGATTTCCTATATTATTACATATTTGCAGTGAAAAGGAAATAAATTTAAATGGATCGAGGAATGTGCAACTATTTTTTAGCAGTTGAAGAAGTTTCTTACAAATTATGTGGTATTGAAGATTGGACATGCAGATAAAGAGTATGTGTTATGTATAGGTGCTTGACTTGGTGGATTCCTGATGTAGGAAGGACATGTGTATACTATGAGTCATGGAAATTGAATGATCATGAGAAGAACTATGTGACACATGATATTGAGTTGGAAATTATCATCCATGCCTTGAAGATGTGGATACACTATCTTCTTAGCAGGATATTAATATCGATGAGTGATCATAGTGGGATGAGGTACTTGTTTAACTAACCTAATTTGAATGATAGGCAAGCTAGGTGGTTGGCTACGCTTAGTGAGTTTGACTTTGATATCAGGTGTTATCACCAAAATAGGATCTGATAGGTTGTTGATCAGGCTACCTCAGTGTAACTATTTCAAACCAGACTTTTAGTTGAGGCTTAGCCTCCTCAACCTGAGAGGGATCTCTCAATAGGTTTAAGATTTTGAATTAAGGATTAGATGGCTAACTCTAGGAATAAATTGGATAAAAGTGTATAACTGGTTGAATTACTGATCAAAAAACACCTATTGGGCTATGGAGTCAAGGTATGTTTCAACAAAACATTAAAATTAGCTTAACATAGAAGTCAGGGCATTTCAGAGTTTTAGATGCATCAGCAAAACAGTAACAAGTGAATAAAACACAGTTTACAAACATATGAAGGAAGTTAGAGAATTTTCTAATGATTTCTAAGTAACATATGTTCATACCACTACAAATAAGTAGATGAGGAAAGCCATAGGAAGATCAAACACCAAATAATCTTTCTGAATCCTGAGTATTAAAGCTAATATCTGTATTAAGATGAAAAAACACAGTCTCCTATAATAACATAGTTTGCTTGTTAATGAAAATTGCCAACCTTTAGAAATTCGACCTCATGTCTCTTATAGAGTCATCATTACAATCTTGGATTCCCTTATCCATCTTGAAGAGAATTCAAATTTATTTGATTGACACCTATCTGCTCCTAAAACAGACTCTTAATTACATCTGACAGTTAACTGTCTCTTCTAGAAGTCCTAATACAAATAGGAGTAAAACTCCTTATTATGTCTAAACAACCTTATCTAAGACTTAAATAATATCTCTGACAGCTATTCCTCCATATCTTCGACCTTGATGATGCCTCTAATCTTGTTATGCAATCATGCTGGTTCATGTCATATTTGCCCTACAAAATACAGAACATGTTTCCTGTAATTTAGCTTTTACCTTCATTGATGATCTTCAAACCCTTTTGCTGGAAATGTTGACTTTTTAAGATAAGCGACATGTGTTATCATTTCCATGGAACCATGCCTTTCCACCTGTACAAAAACTAAGCCCTTGAAAAAGTATAAAGGGAGATGATATGGCTACGCTACGAAAATAACAGCTGTTTTCGTAGCGCAGAATTTATATCTTTGTAAACATCCCTCAACCATCCATTTTCTTTTGCCTTGACACCTGAAATTTCATCAGTGATCCCTTTCCATCCACCATCAGCAACAAAATTTGGAAACCAAATGCTTTTACCTCTCAAAACCTTTATAAAAATATTAAAAAATGTACCTACAGCAGTTTTGTAGTGCGCTGCAAAACTGCTGTGTATGTCCTTTTTACACAACTTTTTCACAATTCTCAGATTTTAAGAGTATATACACCTTTTAATTATTTCCTTGATGTCAATAGACCTTAACAATCAAAATAATTCAACTTTGAAATGTCCTCAAAAAGTGATGTCCTTCCCAAAAACAAGATTGTATTAAGGATTTGTCACTTATTGCTCTTGTTCTATCTCTATTGTAGCTGACCTTCAGACTTTGTCAATTGAATTTCAAGATCTTCAATCTGCCTCTTCAGTCTCCTATTGGTAGCCCTCAATTCAACATTTATCATTGTCATAAATTTTTCCTCTTTCATTGCAGGGAGAGTCCAGGTAAAGTACTGAGCTTCACTGCTAACTGTTTCAGTTTTGGAAATTCTTTCAACCTCCCACAGAGCCCTTGTTCTGTTGAAGTTTGTCTTCTCAAAAACATGTGTTCTTGCTTTCTTCTTAAGCTTAGAAATTTCAAGATTAGCTAGTCTCAAATTTTCTTTAATTTCTTCATAACTTCTCTTTTCTCTTTGAGTGTTGAAAACTCTGTTTCTGTCACCTTCATGCATTGGTGATGAGAGGTTTATGGGCTCCTCATAAAAATTTGAAACTTCCCCTACTTTATCTAACTCCATATCCAGCTCTTGCAATTTTTTTGATTTCCTAGTTAAAGGCCTTCTGGGCTTGAACACAAACTCTGAAATTTCATCATCAAAATCCAGCTTTTTGGAAGATTTCATCTTCTTAGATTTCCCTTCATCCAATTTTATAAAGTCTGCCTAAACTAGAGGAGATTCTTTAATATCAATAGCCTGTAAAATATCATTCAAATTACCCTTTAAAACTAGACTTTCTTCTAAAACAACTATTTTTCTCCTTTCCTTTGCTATTTGACTTCTAGTCAATATTTTCTGGGTTGATTTGTTGGTTGACTTTTCTTGTACTGTTTCTTTAACTTTAGTTGTCTTCTTTTGTGCAGGTTGAGGAGTCTCTTGAATGATCATTGATGTTTTGATCTCTGGCTCCTTCACTTGCTTTCTGGGTTTCAATTTGACAAATCTTTTTGATCTTGTCTCTACAGGGTCACTGGTTTCTGATGGTGGCTTTTCTTTAGTCTTAGGACTAACACCCGATCCTTGTGTTTCCACCCCAAATCCACACAAAAAAAGAATGTAGACCATTCTTTGTTTATCCTCTGAAGTTCATGTAAAACTATCAATTTAACTAGACCATGATGGAAAAGTGAAGTTTCATTGTATTGAGCTTTCATTTTCACTTTATTTGCCATCTTAGCTAAACTTTGAAACAAGAATAAAGGAAAATCCAAAGAAATAATTCCAGTAAAATGCAACAAGAGTTTGAAATGATAAGAATACACTTTATGGTATCTTCCCTCACAAGTGAAGTACCTTTGAATGTTGTAGAGTAGGTTGGCATAGGTGTTCTTGATGTAGCTTCTTGGCACTACTTTTGTTAAATCTGTCTCTTCAAACCCTGGATTCAGAAATATTTTACAAGGTTCCATGTCAAGCTTGAAATTTTTGAACCATATTTCTTCTCCCCTTGGAATCTCTGTCACTAATGATACGATCTCAGGGGAAATTTTCAAGTTTAAGAGTCCAAATTTTGTATTTGAACCTGTGAAATGAAGAGAAAACTCTTTTGTCACTTGATTATGACCTCCCTGCAATTTTTCACAGAATTTCCAACATCCTGTCTTCTTGAAGGCCTCCTCAACTGATTTTTCCTAGAGATTTTATGCTTTCAGGTTCCGTCCTTAAACAGTGGCCTGACCTGTGATTCTTTCTTTCTTCTATCATCCTTTCCTTGAAATTCCTGTGTGCTTCTTGAAAACCTGTAACCAACAACCTCGCTTGATTTCAGAGTAAACTGGCTCGCTTGATTAGAGACACTGCCTTGCTTAATGAATGGGAAGCTTTGGTTTCTTCTTACCATGAGCTTACCATTAAAAAAAGGGTATGCATCATATGTTTCTTGCATGAGACAATAAAACCAAAAACTAGCCCTTTCCAAATTTGAAAATGACAAAGACAACTGACCTTTAACGAATGTTATGATGGCTATGAATGGTTGCATGTGTGAGAAAAGATTCGTGGTTGACACCTAATCATGAAGGATTAATGGAATTTTGGTGGATTTGATAACTAACAAGACATGCTACGAATCCCCAATTTCGTAGCGCGCCTAACGCAATTTCATGGTTTTGCGCTACGAAAAGAGCAACGTTTTCGTAGCGTAAAAGTAGTTTTTAACACTATTTGCACTACGAAAACGTGGTTTCGTGGCTTAATCAATTTTTTTTTAAAATGGTTAAAAATTTGACTCTCTAAACATGGAATGAGACTGTCAAGGTATGAAATAAGTTTGTTATACTTTATTATGTGATTGAAAATGAGACTATAACCGTATCACTTAACCCCTAAAAACTTAACATGACTTCACAACTATCTAAAAACCATGACTAGGAACAAGAAAATATCCAAGTTTTGGAAAAAAAAATTATAGTGATAACATCAGGTACATCATGGGTAAAGAGAACATAGTTGTAGATGCTCTTAGCAAAAGAGTGCATGTAAATCACATTGCATATATGAGTTCATATGGGACAAACTTGGAGGAGTGGATCTTAGAGGCAGGACAACATGATGACAGGTACCAACAACTTAAGCACAAGTTACAACAACATGGTACAGGTGAAAAATATGTGGATTATCATTTCACAACTGATGGTTTGGTGAGATTTAGGTACAAGGTCTATGTGTCAGACAACAACAAGCTCAAGAAGCTTATTTTGAGGGAATTGCATGTCAAGCCATATTCACATCACCCGAGACATCAAAAGACATTGATAGTGGCTAAGAAGTTATACCATTGGCCAAACTTGAAGAAATAGGTGGTTGAGTTTTTTGCGAGATGTTTGGACTTTTAGTAGGTAAAAGCAGAGTGTAAGCATCTAGTTGGTTTATTACAGCCGATTCCAATTCCATAGTTGAAATTGGAGGTCATTTCCATGGACCTCCTTGTAGGTTTTCCGAGGAAATTGAAGCAACATGATTCTATTATGGTTGTGGTTGACAGGTTGACCAATGTAGCTCATTTCATTTCAGTTAAGTCTACAAATTCAACTAGTGACATAACTCATATTTTCATCAGGGATATAGTGAGGTTGCATGGTATTACTAAGAAGATTGTGTGAGACAAATATGCCAAGTTCACTTCCAGGTTTTGGAAAGAGTTGTTTGCAAGTTTGGGGATATATTTGGCCTTTAGTACAACATATCATCTACAGACAGATGGAAAAATAAAGAGCGTCAACAAGATTATTGAGGACATGTTGAGAATGTATGGCATGCATCAACAACGAAAGTGGGAAGATTATAGTACACTGGTTGAGTTTGCTTATAAAAATGGTTATCAAGAATATTTGAAGATGAGTCTGCTTGAGGAAATTTATGAGCAGATTTATACTACTCCCATTAGTTGGAGTGATCTAGTGAATAGAGTACTGAATGGACCAGATATGTTGGAAGAGATGCAACAAGAAATGCATGTTATCAAGAAAAAACTAAAGGAAACACACGACAAGCAGAATAGTTATGTAAATCAACACAAGGTATTTAACGAGTTTCAGGTTGGGGAGCATGTGTACTTGTGTATCAATCCAAAGAAGAGATCCTTGGGGATTGGATCATGTGCCAAGGTGGCACCTCAGTATTGCGGGCCTTTCAAAATCCTTGAGAGGATTTTTCTAGTGGCCTACATACTTGCACTGTCTCCGACAATGAAAGTACATGATGTTTTCCATGTGTCATTTATTAGGATATATGTGAATGGTGTTGATGATGTGATTGACTAGTCTGTATTGCAGGTGGAACCAAAAGGATAATTCCAACCAGAACCTTGGCAAATTTTGCAGCGAAAGATGCTCATGCTCCATAATCGAGCAATCATGTAAGTTAAAGTGTAGTGGAACCACTTTGGGCCAGATGAAGATACATGGGAGATGGCTGATCAAATGAAGGCTATGTATCCTTCTCTATTTACCCACTGAGCAGATGTATTCTGATATATGTGTTTGATGTTGTGTTTTGGTTATGTTTATATATATGCATATGTATGTAAATACCGCATCGAGTTGTGTTATAAAGCTCCAATAAGTGATATGGTGTTCATGGTATGATGGTCATGGTCTCAACAATATAATATGATGTAAATGTTTCATCAATATGTGTTATGAATATCCATGGGCATCATGTGTTTTTTTAGTTTATAAGTGTCATTGAAAACTAAGGATGATGTTCCCCCAAGGGGGATAGGTTTGTAACAAACCCTGGCTAATTTCCTATGTAAATAAAAATAATACCAAGGTCATGGGACACGTATTCCAAGATGAATGTTGTGAGAAACATAGTGATTCACATCACTGGTGATTAATTATGGCTATGGAAATTGGAAAAGGAATGTTGAATATTGCAACAAGAAACAATGAAAGAGGCATCTGGAAACATCATCCTTGATCCTAGTGAAAAATAAGTACCTAAACTAGGTGGGGCCCACAGAGGCTATTTTTAGGTGTATGTCTATTTTTAGAATGGTGAGCATATTATAAAATTGGCAGGATGCTGATTCTATATGGTTGAGAAAATTATATCTTTAGATGAGTTTCTATTTTTAGAAGATGGACGAAGTCTATTTATAGATCGCTAATCTAAAAATAGAATGCATGTTGATTATTATTAGCCCTTAATAATAATTAGACAAAAAAATAAATAGTAAATTATTATCTTGGAGAACTTTATTTCAGTGAACAGATGTGGCACATCAGTGGACTAAAGGAATTACACAATTCCTAGGGTGGTTGGTGACTCATGCATGGAGAACTTAGTTATAACTGATTGTGGCAAGTTCTAACAGAGTTGGAAGAGTAGTTATGTGAGTTAAAATCAGTTGTGCTAGTTGTAACTGAACATACACTAGTGAAATATGAGTGAATTAATTAGTTAATTAATTCACAAGTAGTGTCTTACTTGCAACTGAAGAAATGCAGCAGTTGACTATTTGCATGTCAGATCTAGTGGAGACCCAATGGAGAGATAGGTGAAAGGGTGAGATGGACTATCTTTTGTGACTATAGTGGAGCATTCAATGCATCCACACACACATTGGATATGACTATGAGTATTGTGTAGTCAAGGCAAGGTAAGATCGAATTCATTTAGGGTTCTTCTTCAACAGGGATTGTGCAGTGGAGGTAGGCTATCAGGAGGCAAGAAATTGGTGCATGGAGGTGAAAATTTCTGCAAGATAGTGTGAGACGATTTTGTATTTTACTGAGAGCTTTATGAGCTGAGATTTGTATGAGATATATGAGATTTTTTGATGATCCATTGATATACATAATATATGATAGTTGGGGTTTTTAGATTTAATCTTTCCTGGTAAAACATCTTGTTATGTGTGATTGATTTTTCTTCATGTATTTGCAATTGGCGATTTAATTTCCGCAAAGAATTGAGTAGAGGAATTTTGTATTTAACAGTGGATTTAATTGTTAGATTAGGGGAGTCCGGTAATATACATGCATATTTTATATTTTCTATAGAATTGACAAAAGCAAAGTGGCAATAAGTGACATTTTATTTATGAAAATAAAGGAAAATAGGAGAAAAGGAAGGTGAAGGGTCACAAATTTGCACGAGGAGGAAATTGAAGGAAAAATGAAGGAAACTGAAGGAAAATGAAGGAAATAGAGGCCTCAATGATAAAAATACTTCTGAGGATTAGTTCACAAATTTTTTCAGTTCAATATTTGACTCTCATTCTCTCATACTCTTGCAGACTTAGAGAAATCTTGGAGCATGCTTGGAGCAGTCTAGTTTTCACTTGTGTTGGAGAAAGAAAGCAAAGGAAAGAAAGAAATCGCAAGGAAATAGGTGGATCAAAAAATACAACTAGATTTATTTACAAGTAATAGCTTGCAATTGTGATTTACTTTATGATTTATGGATGCATGGTATATGCATGTGATTTTTTGGTTATGTGTTGTCATTAGAATGGAAATTTTCCTCAATTGATAGTGGCTTTAGCCTTGCCTTGCCATTTCATAGATAGCCATGGTGTTGTGGGTTGGAATAAAATCTCTGGAATCCCTGGAATAATTTGTGTTGAGTTACTAGTCCTAGAGACTAGGTTGGGACAAATGCTCTGGAGCCCTTGATGGGTTGAGTTACTTGTCCTAGAGACTAGGTTGGGACAAATGCTCTGGAGCCCTTGGTGGGTTGAGTTACTAGTCCCTGGAGTCGGGTTGGATAAATTATCTGGAGCCCTGGAAGGATTTGAATTGAGTTACTATTTCCTGGAGCCCTGGACAACTTGGGTACAAATCGATCTAGTTGGTCTTAGCGATTTCTGACTGTGAGTTAGAATCATTGGTTGATGGTTGAGGTGGTTTGGCCATTGGAAGCCCTGGTTTTGTTTTGTTTGGTTTATTCCATGAGATCCCACTTTCATGCTTAGAATATTGCACATGGGTGATTGCATGAAAGATGTATTTGGTTCAGCCAAATATATGGTCGGGTGGTAGGTGAAAGTACCTAACTTGGTTGGTATTTTCATATGTTAATAATATTTATTCTTCTATTGTGATTCATGTATATTTGTAGCGATTATGTTGGAAATATTATGTCTAGGTTTCCATGGTTTACATGTTGGTTATGTTAGTTTAAGTATTTGCATCCTGCCATCAATGATAAAAAATACTCTTTTGATATCATTTTAGGAGTCCCACTCAGATTTTTTTTTAATCATTCCATTAGGTCATGGAAAAAATTTACTCACTAATGGTAGCCCTAGTTAAAAAATTTCATTCTTCCTAAAAAAATCATACTTGTTGGCCCATCTTCATGTCTTGCTGAGCATATTTCAGTCATGAAAGTCCTTTTCGTCATGTCATTATTTCAGTCAGGTCACCATGAAGTATGGTCACTCAAGGTCTTCATTAGGTCTATAAGTTTTCATTTTCTAGGGTCCAAATAGAACACCATTTCATTGAATAAGGTTAGAAAAAGTATGAGGGTGATCCAAATAATATCCCTTTACCATCTAAAGAGGATTTGCAAGCATGTAAAGATGGTTTCTAAAATTGTAATTTTGATTTCAAATGTGAGTTTCATTCCAAATTGTAATTTTATTCCAAAAGATAGAGATATAATTTTATTTTATTTATGTAATTTTATATCCATTATATGTAATAAGTACTCAGTTTCCCAAAGCTACCAACTCAGTTCCATATGCGGAACACATCAAATGTTCAAAGTGCAAGAGTTATTATTCCATCAATTGATCAATTGTCAAAGAAAAAAGTCCAAGAGTGTAAGGGTATTGTGCAAGGTTTTAAAATTGAAATCAAACATTGAAAAAGTGGGTTTTAAAATCATAAAAATCAATTCCCACAAAGTATTTAAACCCAAAGGACATCAATTCAAATCTCATTCATCCTCTCCATCATCGAGCAACTTAGCAAAAGCACGAAATTCCAAGAAAGAAGGCGAAATTTGCAAAATAGAGGCAACACTGTGCTCTTGGAAAAAGGAGGGCACCCCTGTGTATTACGCTACGTGCTTGCGTTGTACGTTGTGCACCTGTGTTGTAAGATGTGCTACTTGAAAAGAGAGGCTGCGCCTGCATTGTGCACTGTGTGCTTGCCCAAAAACGCCCAGGGAGCTCCAAAACACTCGCCATCACTCTCAAACTTCAACAATGGTGCTCTACAGCCTCCAGCAATCAAGTAATCCACAATTGCACCATCCCTCTTCTTATCAAGTCGATTTTTTGGTGTTTGAATTTGTTTGAAATATTTGGTGTCTATCTTGAGTTTGAAACCCTAGTACCACTATCAAATCCCAAATTACATTTAAATTTCACTCCCTAGCACTTCCATTCCCTTCCCATATCATAATTAACATTTCCCAAAACCTCGATGTCATAATCCCCTTTACATAATAGAAACTACAGTGAAGGAGAAGAAATAAATGAGAGGAGGCCAAACAAAGGAGGGAGAATCCTTAGATTTGAGCCAAAAAATACCAGGGAACTCATGGCATCTCCCATGACTATGCCATGTTTTAAGAATGTAGGATGTTTTAAATTCTATGATAAAATACAAAGGGTCCAACACCATCCTATGTTGAGGAGAATATTCATCTCCAATCTCCATGACAACCAAGTAACCCTTGCTAGTGTCACTTTCACTGTGTCCACTACCATCATATCCACTGCCACTAGAATCCCAAACGTTGGGGAAAAATGGTTCAAACAAAAAGACTTGGAGGAGCATTACTTTGAGCCATACATCATACCTAGGTACAAGAATGCAAGAAAGAGGATTTTTCCTTTCTCTTACCACCTGGAGAGATATGCCCCCATGAAGAAAATCATCATGAAATACTTTTCTTGTGAACGAAGGTTCTCTATAATTTACACCTATCATATCTGGCTACTCATGCACTTCAAAAGTGTCAAGATGCTCAACATACCTTATTACCTCTTTCGGAGCATTGAAAAGATGGCATATATTATCCAAAAGAGAGAATATGTGCACCAACTGAACATTCTTTCTCACCATTCCCTCATCAAAATCATAGTCCTCCATCACCTCAAACAATTGAAAATTTCATGGAGTAATTTCATAGCTAATGACATATTCATTGCTCCACCTATTCAGCATGCCCAAGATGTGCCTTCATCATCTCATCCTTCCACATTCATTCCTCCATGTCAACCCACAGTTCAAGCATCATCATCGGATCAGTCTCCTTCACCCATTTCACCACAATCATCTCCATTTCACATTGAGACTCGGTCACCTAGCAGAGCTGAGATCAGTGAACCTAAGAAGGCTAATGTGGCTGAGATAGAGCCATTGGAAAAAAAACATACCAAAGGGGTCATAGGCATGTGTTTTCTCCACACATAGTGGAAGGGGCCTTTCCTTCTACATTGACAAAGCAGTTAGACAAAGGGAAGGAAAAGATGATAGAGGCAGAGATTCAAGCAGACATCAGACATGAGGAGGAGTACCTCCATGAGACAGAATAAGATTTTGACCTTGTTGACCTAGATGAGCATGATGATGATGAGATCACTAGCATAGTCATCAAGGAAGAATATGCCAAGATTAGAGAGCTTCAAAATAATCTTGAGAGATCTAAATTTGTCATTACCTTTCTTGAGCAGGAGAACCAACAGCTAAAGACAAAACATGTCATTGATGAAGTGAAATTCATCAAAGCTCAAAGAGAGGTAGAAAAAGCTAAAGTATTGCTTGAAGATAAATTAGAAACATATGGTCAAACCAATGAGGTAGAAGAACATGTGCCAAGGAGAAGGCCTAGGACTAGAGGGTTGAAAAGATCTCCAGAACTAAAGAGGCAAAAGGAGGTTGAGATTGCTAATCAACTTACTTTGAATGAACAATTAGCAGTGGTAATCAATGAGAACTGGGAGCAATGGATTGACAGGGCTAACCAGAATCTATATAAGCTTATGGAGAAGGAAAATAGAGATAATGATATATTGATAAAGAGAGCCAAGCATTATTCCAAGAAAAAAAAAATTGCAAGGGCCAAGCTTAAAATAGCTAATGCAAAAATTGAAGCTCTAACCATGCAAGAAGAGGAAAGGAGGCTAGATATACTTGCGCAGGCCTCACTCCATGCCTAAACCACATCATCAACAACCAATTAGAAAATTTTGACAAGTTTTGAGGTAATTTTTGAAGTTTTTGTGTTTTTCAGCAATCCTAAACAGTTTTGTGACAACTGAACTATCAAGGGCGCAACGCCCTAGGCACTGCACTCTTGTTTGAGGCACTTTTTGGCCAAATGAAGACTACCGCATGATATAAAATTATGAATACATCCAAGTCAACAACTTTTCTAGCCTTGTTTTGGACAACTGGTAGGTGAAAAGGTGAAAAAACACACACAAAATCAATGTTTTGCCTCCTTTTTTTCCTTGGCATTGCGCGACTGAACAATTATAGGAGAATCACTTTTTGACAAGTAAAATCAACTCTGTTATGCTAAATAAAGACATATTTGGAAAGTGGACTAGACAGGCTTTCCAACAAGCCATCATGAGCCCAATTTGGACACCGAGAAGGCCTCCAAAAGTGGCCTGCAACATGGAGGACACGTCTGTGTTGTATGCTACGCGCCTGGCACAAAAATGGCGCCCTTGAAAAATTTCTGATTTTTCTCTGTTTTCACTATAATTTTGCTTTTAACTTTGGGAAATGATGATTTTACTTATGTAATTAATGGAAGTAAATGTAATTATCATGTTTTTACTGTTACCTAGGATAAATACATTAGATGAAAACTCATGATGAGGTGTAATGAATCAATTTGAAAAAAGTGAGGGATGAGTCAGTTTGACCACCCTACACTATAGGTATTCAACTCAGTTTTGGTGGAATTGCTCCTCCTCACATGGATTCAACCCCTGAGGCTGGGAGGAGTTTATTTGAGGCCTATATCATGTAATTTTTCAGTCATTTCATAGGTTAGAATCAGTTGGATGTTGGCACATTGATCATAGACTCTATTGTAATCATTTTTGCAGGAGCTTAATAAAAGTGTTGCAACTATTTCTTTGGGATACTTGTGGTATGGGTGTTTAGCATTATTTCTTCTCTTGTTTCATTTGTATGAATGTATTGTTGGCCCATTTTCCATTTCATGTCTATTTTATGATCACTTTCAAGTTAGAGAAACAAAATTCATCTCACATGCTTTGTTTTGGGAAAGTTTTCAAAGTATGTTCATATTTATTTTAGTTTAGGAAGAATTCATCTTTCATGCTCTGCCTAGCTCCTCACCTATCCAAATCATTCCATCCTAAGAACCCTAATGTGCTAGCCTTCCTACCTACCTTGCCCCATTGAATGGACTATAACCCTAATCTGATTCTCCCTGACCTAGCCTCTTTGACCTAGTATCCTCATCCAACAACCCAATAAAATCAAATCAAACCCCTGAACTCATACCTAGCCTAAAACCCTAATTTATCTAGCCTTCTTAGCCATGACCTTGTGGAGAGAGCCCTCTCTGGTTTGGTAGGGCTAGATACCAATCCAAAATATTGGTATGTGGTTACCTTTGTTGATATTTATTCTTCAACCTTAGAAATCGGCGGAGTGATAACATATTGGCACTGTTGCCGGGGAACGAAAGGTTTTTTTTCCCTGGGTGTATGACAAGTAACATTGGAATTTGATCCTTTGGATGATAGGGTTAAGTTTCAAATAGGCTGATTCAATAATTGTAGTGCTAATATTGTAGAGCTGGCTTTGAGAAGGCATACCAAAGAAAATCCCGATCTTGATCCAATTGGTCTAGTAGATGATCCAGAGAAGATCTTTCGAAGGCATATATATCAAACTATAAACATTCAGTCAGGACCAGTTCCATTTGTAAGATTAGTTTCTCTACCTGCTAAACTACTTTCTCTTGAAGATATATCGTATGATCTGAAATTTGAATTGTCATTGTTTAAATCCAAGTTTGAAACCTCTTTATCCGACACAGTATTCGATCCTTTAAGACTATCTAAGGTCAAGTCATTATCTAAATTATATCTTAGTCCTCTGAAAGATTGGTTTTTCGAAGAGATTAAGCTTGAATCTAACCTTGACATCAAATATTGGATCCAATTCTACCATCAAGAGGAAATTTCTATCTCAACTCAACCTTAAACTCAATCAATTGTAGTTTTTTTCATCTGCACCTTCGACCTCATCATTCATACCTACTAATTCAATACCTACAACTTCTAATCCGTTACCTATTCAGCCAATCCCTCTTGTTGTCAATCCAACACTTTACTCAGTAGGAACCATGGCAAGATTTGCCTCACTTATCTTACTTGTGAAATTGAATGATTTACCTCAGGGTTATGGCCAAAGACTACCCTTGTTTGATGAAAAATCTACCATATCTGCAAGAAAACATATTGTTAAGGTCACTGACTTCATAGATTTAGAGGAATTTGATGATGACAATGCAAAAATGAGGATTATAGCCCAAATCTTCTCTGGAGATGTCAAAGTTTGGTTTAGGTATTTTACTGCTAATTCCATTTCCACTCCAGAAAAGCTCATTGATTTGTTTATAGCCCGATGGGAGGTAAAGAAAAATAACTTACAATTGCTTGCTGAGTATGAGAACATTAAAATAGATCTTAATGAATCAGTCCAAGTTTTCAATATTCGCTTCAATAGAATGTACAATGCAATTCTCATTGAGATCAAGCCTCCTTCAGGCTTAGCTCTCATACGTTATCCAGATGCATTTGATCCTGATACGACTTACCAATTAAGGGAAATAAATCCAGCTACGCTGGAGGATATGAAAAAGAATGCGATCAACGTTGAAGCAAATCTGCTGATGAAAAGAGCTAGAGCTAGGAATGAGAGAAGAGTTACTATTAAAGATGAAACATCCACCTCATATTCTGATGCTAAGATGGATACATTGATAAGAAATATTGAACGTATGGTTGACATGATGTCCATCACGGAGAGACAACCTGAGGTCATAAATCCTAACTATAGAGGTCAATAACAACCTCAGTTAAGGATCAAGCAGAGAGAAAAAAGAGCTCTTGAAAAACCACCACAGCAAAAATAACAAATTAGGACACCCTTGCAACAGAACTATGCTCAAGGAGAAGAAGAAGATGAAGACACAATTGTTGAGGAAAACCTTCTTTTCAAAGCTGATGTTCTGCATATGTTTTTGACTGAAGATGAGGAGTATTTTGAAAAGAAAGATCAACCTAAAGATGAAGATTTTAACCTAGATAATGATCATGAATTAGAGACTAAATTAGATGATTACCAGTGGGGGTACTTGAATGAAATTAGTTCACAAAATAGGCAGATGTCATTGATGAGTAGAGATGTGCCAGTTAATCCCATTCAAAAGAGAGCATCTCAACAGAAAGACACTCAAACAAGGCAGAATCCTCCGAGAAATCAGAGTAAGGGAAAAGAGCTCGTGGTCACAAATTAGAACAAGGTAAATCAACCATCCACAAGTTCAACAAATAAAGAAAAGGACAATCAAAAGAAAGAAATTCCATCAAAGGAACATGTTGGACAACGGGACATCGTCATTAAAGAGGTAGAAAAAACCACTCCCTTTAGTTTACAAACATAAATTTCAAAGTTAAAAGTGTCTTTTCCTTTAATCGAGCTTGTTAATAATAACCAATATAAGTCCCATGTTTCCAATATGCTTAAATTAGATCCTTTTTCCGACATGGTAAATGTCGAAGACGATCAGCCCGAACTCATTTTTGGTCCTGCTATTGACGATCAATTAGAAGATAGAGAGGTTCCTCCTTTTTACTTGAGTCTAAGAATCCACCAGTGTATTTTACATAATTCCATGTTAGACTCTGGAGCCTCCCACAATCTAATGCTAAAATCCTCATCCTTTACATCACTCGTCCCTACCATGACTTATACTCCTTTGATTTAGGTAGAGTTCGCTCTATTGGCCTTATTAAAGATTTGGTAGTCTCCCTAGAGCAGATTCTGACAAAGAATGTTCTAGTGGATGTGGTGGTAGCTAACATACCACCCCGCTTTGGCATGCTTCTGTCAAGATCCTGGGGGGAAAATTACGAGGCACATTGCAATTAGAATTTTCTTATGCAACTATCCCTGTTTTCAGGCAATTGAGAAAATTGTACTGTGAAACTAAGATGAAATATATGATCACAAGCAAATAAAAGCCTAACAACCATCCGATAAATGCTGTACATACAAATTTAGAATCATTCATTTTGTTAGGTCCCTATATTACTAGTTTAGTCCCTTATTGTTATTAGTGTAGCCCCCTTATTGTTATTGTTGTACCCTTGTAACCCCAATATTGTTATTATTGTGCCCTTACATTATTATTGTTAGGTCAGCTAGGATTATATTGTGGCCCCATGGACTCCTATATCTAGAAGGAGGTTTTGGTCATTTGTATCATCCAAGAATTGATCATTTATGTAATGTATTGGAGGTTTTCCCCTCGAAGTGGCTGATTTCTAAGGCATTGATCTCTCTTTTTTTCTATTTTTGGAGCTGGTTTCATAACATTTGGTATCATAGCTTTGGATTATAGGGTTCGCTGCTCCAAACAGGTCATCGTGGAATTTTCACAATACCTTTTTTTCTACGAAGGTTCAGAAGCTGAAATTTGTACAACACGAAGCTGAAATCTTGAGGAACCTCCTATAAAAATTTCAGATCTTGGTTCACAATATTTTCAGAGATATGATATGGGGAAGTTAGAGTTTTTTCAAGCTCCCTAATTTCATCTAAAACAGGTCATCATGGAATTTTCGCTATAGCTTTTTGCATACGAAGTTTCAGAAGAAAATTTTTTTACAGTGCGAAGAAGAAATCCTGAGGAACCTCCTGTAAAAATTGAAGATCTTGGTTCGCAATATTTTTGGTGATATGATCTGTGGAAGTTATGATTGTTTTAGGCTTCCAAATTTAATGTCAAAGTGGTGACCGTGGGAAAAACATCATAACTCTCTCTCTGAGCATCGGATTGGAATTATGTAAAAAGTGGCTGCAAGTACACGAAGTTTAGTTTTTGATATTTTAGAGCTGAAGGAAGAAACAATGACATGTGGCAAGTTATACAAGTTCGCTCTACTGAACCAATCCATAATTAGGTCATCGTGGGAGATTGGGCATAACTTTGTCTTGAAGAATCTAAATCAGGTCAGACCTGTGGAATTCAAATGAAGATTCAGAGGGCTACTTCAAGGAAAAATTTAAGATATTAAAGATCCGAAATCACAGAGATAATTCAGTTTCAATATCGAGCTCTGCAAAAGCAAGAAAAAGGTGTGTAATTTTTTTTCCCCAAATTGCATAAGTCTTGTGTGAAACAGTTTGAAGTGATTCCAAAGGCATATAGAAGCATAGATATCAGTATTGGGTTCTAAAATTCCACCTAAAAATAATTCAACACCCATTAAGCCTTTAGAAGGCTCTACTATGGCTCATGAAGAGGAAGAAGCGCTACATGACATATCAAAATTACAAGAGAAAGTGCACAAAATTTCACTCCTTCAAAGAGCAACAAAAATTGAAATGGAAGTTTTTAAGAAAGGCGTGGAAGCTAAGATGGATGGTTTTAAGAAACGTGTGGAAGCTAAGATGGATGGCATGGAAGCTAAGATGGATGACATGGAAGCTAATAGCGATGAAAAAATGAAGGACCACATGGAAGACATGAAGAATGATCTAAAATAAGACATGGAAGGTTTGATGACAAGGTTAATACAAGAAATGATTCCTAATGGCGGAAATATAGTAGAGGAAAATCATGATGAGAACAAAATAAATGTCAACTATGAATTCATAAACTCTAATGTTGGATTGAAGAACCACCATATTCCAAAAATGGATATGAGGACGTTTGATGGCAAGGATCCTGTAGCATGGATACTACATATGGAGAAATATTTTGACCTCAATAATGTGCAAAACACACAAAAGGTACACATTGCAACCTTACATTTAGAACAAAATACATTTGTATAGTATCGATAGCTTTGCTCTCGTAAAAAAATTGTCACTTGGTCAATTTTTATGGAGGAAATGATAGCACATTATGAGGATACAAAGGGCAACACCTTCTTTAGCCGATTGATAAATCTCAAACAAAAGGGTTTTGTGGTGGATCACATTGAGGAATTCCAAAAATTGAATATAAGGGTAATTGATATTCCATAGGAACACATGATTGATGTCTTCATAAGGACTTTAAAGGATAACATCCAACATGAATTTCGCGTTTGGGAACCTGATTCATTGGAAAAGGCATTCAGGTTCGCAAGAAAAATTGAATGTAAAATTATGGCGACAAGGAAGCCTACCACTCACATTTATAAATATGGAAGTGTTGCTACTCCTAGACTTCCAAAACCTACAAGGTTGACGCCACAACAATTGGAAGAAAAAAGAGAAAAAGGGCTTTGCTACAGTTGTGATAGAAAATACACTAAAGGTAATAAGTGTGATGAGAAGAAATTATTTTACATAGATTGTGAAGAGGAAGAAGAAAATGAACAAGAATCTTCAAAAGAAGAGGATATACACCAGGAACCAACCCTAGAAGAGGAAGAAATGAGTCAGACCATATCGTGTAATGCATTGGCAGGAATTACCACTCCTCACACTCTCAAGATAGAAGGACATATCAAGAAGAAAAAGGTAATAGTGTTGATTGATTCGGGTAGTACCCATAATTTTATTCATTGTAAGGTAGCCAAGGAATTGAATTGTTTCCTATACCCAACACCGGAATGTCAAGTGATGGTTGCAAATGGAGGAACTATAAATTTCTCTGGAAAATGCCATAATATCAAGCTATCCATGGGGGAATATGTATTGAATAGTCCAATGCTTTCCATTCCAATGGGAGGTGATGATGTTGTACTAGGAGTACAATGGTTACAATCTTTGGGGACGATAGCTTTTAATTTTCAAGAACTTTTCTTGAATTTTTTTCGAGAAGGAAAGGAGGTCTTAGGTACGGTATCGTAGGGAATCAAAGAAAGAAACATAATAGCTCTAATGTCATGACAAATCTTATAAAGAAAGAAAAACAAGGCGTAATTTCACAATTATGCTCACTAGAAGTTCCAACATCAAAATCATCTATTTCTGCAGATCTCCAACAAGTCTTGGACAATCATTCCAAGGTGTTTGAAACTCCCAAAGGATTCCCACCTATTCGTGATCATGATCATGCTATTCATTTGATTCCAGGAAGTGTTCCTCCAAACATCAGGCCTTATAGATATCCTTACGTCCAAAAGAGCGAAATTGAACGTATGATTGCAGAAATGTTAGAGGCGGGTATAATTCAACTTAGTCAATGTTCTTTCTTTGCTCATGTAGTATTGGTACACAAGAAGGATGGATCATGGCGAATGTGTTTGGATTATAGGGAGCTCAATAAGCTCACCATTAAAGATAAATTTCCCATTCCTGTGATTGATGAATTATTGGATGAATTACATGGAGCAATTTATTTTACCAAGTTGGATCTTCGTTCAGGATATCATCAAATTAGAATGAAGACTGAAGATATTCCAAAAACAAAATTTCAAACTCATGAGGGTCATTATGAATTTTTGGTCATGCCTTTTGGCCTTACCAATGCACCTTCTACATTTCAAGGGTTGATGAATTCCATTTTCAAACCCTTCCTTAGAAAATTTTTGCTAGTATTTTTTGATGATATGCTAATCTACAACAGGTCTTGGAAGGATCATGTTCAACATGTTGATAGGGTGCTCAAAATATTGTAGGAGAAACAATTATATGCAAAAACATCCAAATGTTTCTTTGGAGTACAAGAGGTGGAATATATGGGTCATATTGTATCTCACGAGGGTGTTAAGGTAGACCCTAACAAAATTAAAGCCATTAAGGAATGGAAATTCCCCACAACCATAAAGAAGTTGCAAGGATTTATTGGGTTAATAGGGTATTATCACACATTTTTTAAGAATTATGGGAGAATAGCAACACCTCTAACAACATTATTAAGAAATATGCATTTTCATGGGCTCCATAAGCAACTAAGGCCTTTGAACATCTTAAAGAGGCAATGTGCCTAGCATCAGTCTTAGCTAAGCCAGACTTCACAAAAACCTTTATTGTGGAATGTGATGCCTCAGGAAATGGAATTGGTGCTATTTTAATGCAAGAAGGAAGACCCATTTATTTTGAAAGTCGTCCAATCAAAGGAAAGTATTTACAGAAAGCTATTTATGAGAAGGAAATGTTAGCAATACTATATGCACTAAATAAATGGTGACCTTACCTAATGGGAAGACACTTCAAGGTAAAAACTAATCATGATAGTCTTAAAAACTTTTTGGAACAAATACTATCTTCAGAAGAGTAGCAAAAATGGGTCACAAAGAAGTTGGGTTATGACTTTGAAATAATCTACAAAAAAGGGAAGTTAAATGTTGTTGCAGATGCACTCTCAAGAAAGAATGAAGAGGTGGAAGCATTGCTTTGTGCCATTTCTATTATCCAACCAGATTGGATAACCGAAGCAAGGGATGAGTGGAAGAAGGACGAAGAAGTGTGGAAACTCATTCAAAAGTTGCAGCAAGATCCTAGTACATCTGATACATTTAGTTGGAAAAATGATTCCTCATGGTACAAAGATCACTTATATCTTTGTAAGAATTCCCAACTAAAACAAAAGATTCTTTTGGAATTGCACACTTCTCCTCTAGGAGGACACTCAAGATTTTTAAAAACTTACCACAGGGTGAAGAAAGATTTTTTTGGGATGGCCTTAAATTTTATATTCAAAATTTTGTGGCGGAATGCTTGGTTTGCCAAAAAAATAAAGTTGAGACAATTAAGACCTCGAGTATTCTACAACCTTTATCCATTCCAAGTCAACGTTGGGAGGATATTTCAATGGATTTTATCACAGGTTTACCTAAGTCTGAAGGAAAGAGTGTCATCATGGTGGTAGTTGATAGACTTACCAAGTATGCACACTTTTGTGAATTATCTCATCCATTTAAAGCAAGTACCTTTGCTACTACATTTATGGACACAATTCAAAAGATACATGGAAACCCAAATATTATTGTGAGTGACAAAGATCCCATTTTTACTGCAAATTTTTGGACGGAGTTATTTTCTTGTTTGGGTACTCAATTAGCTCATAGCTCATCTTATCATTCTAAATTCGATGGTCAAACCAAGATAGTGCATAAATGTTTCGAAGGATATCTTCGTTGTTTTGTATCTGATAAACAAACACAATGGGTCAAGTGGTTACCTCTCACTGAATGGTGGTATAACACTTCCATACTGCAGCAAAAATGACCCCATTTATGGCACTTTATGGATATCATCCACCATCCATCACATCATCTTTAAGAGAAAATTCTAAGGTTCAAGCAGTGGAATATCACATTGAGCATCAACAAGAAGTTATCTAACTCTTAAGGGATAACCTAAATTTGGCACAAAACCGAATGAAACAACAGGCAGATCAACATCGCAGTGAGAGAAGTTTTGATGTAGGAGACTGGGTATTTTTAAGGCTACAACCATAAAAACAAATTTCCCTCAAGCAAGCTAAGAAGGATAATAAATTATCGCCAATGTACAATGGTCCTTGCAAGGTGTTGCAAATATTGGTACTATGGCATACAAATTGGAGCTTCCTGCTTCTTCGCGAGTGCATCCAATTTTCCATGTTTCATGCTTAAAGAAGGTTGTAGGTGAAAATCTTCTAGTTCAAAAAATATTTCCAAAACTTGATGAGGAAGGAAAAACCATATTGGAACCTGAAGCGATCATGGAAACAAGAACTCGACAGCTACGAAATCGATCAATTTCATAGGATCTCATCAAGTGGAAGAACTTACCCACTGAAGATTCTACATGGGAGGATGAGAATTTTATACAAAAGCACCCAAACCTACTCAACGGTTGAGGACAACATTTTTTTGAAGGAGAGGGGCATGTTAGGTCCCGATATTACTAGTTTAGTCCCTTATTTTTATTAGTGTAGCCCCCTTATTATTATTTTTGTACCCCTGTAACCCCAATATTGTTATTATTGTGCCCTTACATTATTATTGTTAGGTCGGCTAGGATTATATTGTGGCAACATGGAGTCCTATATATAGAAGGAGGTTTCGGTCATTTGTATCATCCAATAATTGTTCATTTATGTAATGTATTAGAGGTTTCCCCCTTGAAGTGGCTGATTTCTAAGGCATTGATCTCTATTTTATTCTATTTTTGGAGCTGATTTCATAACACATTTTGTTTAATAATAGTGGCTTAAATGATGTAGATATCCAGCTAGTAGATGTAGAAGATGTTCCAGAGATCCATAATTGTATTAGAGAAGTTATATCAAAAGAAAAGGTGAATCTACCTAGCTCATTAGAACAATAATCAGATGAAGCATTGAAAAATTCAGAACAACAATCAGAGGAAGTAGTGAAATATTCATAAAAACCATTAGATAAAGTGGAAGAAAGTCCGGAAAAGCATGAAGAGACAGTTCAAAAAATTGAGCCAAAATAGAAATAAGAGTTTCAACATTTGGAGGATGAGAATAGTTTATGGTCCATGGACTTTGATGGTGCCCTAGGGAAATATGGGGCAAACATTGGAATTTTGGTCCACAACCCTTTTCATCAGCAGAATAAGGTCCCTACAAATGTTAGACTTTGTTCTTATAAATTAACTTTTTATTGCACTATGTAATATTCCCAATTAGTCCTATGCTAATGGGAATATTCATTTTTGTTTTATTTTTCTGTTTCATGAATAAATGTGTAAAGGAGGATCATAAAACCCCTAAACAGTAAATAAATCAATGCCACATGTGAACAAGGCTAAATCTAGGCTATCTAAGTAAGCACCCTTAGGTGTGAAAGGGGATGAATATTTGACTGGGTCAACCATGAACAAATCTACAACGCTGTCTTGGAGGAGTGGCCATCAATGATGCACAATGCAGTTTTAGATGGAGATGGTTCATGTGAAAGGAGCCATTTCATTCAAGGTGGTTTAGGGTTTGCAAACTATCAAATTATAAAATGAAGAGGATGGAAGCATGAGAAGGTTTTTGATGACATTTTATTTTCAAAGTATATTGTCTGTTTAGACAGATCTCATTCTCCTTGATGTTTAGCAGAGAATAGTGTTGTTTAGCACTTGGTGTTGCTGAGCGGGAATCCCACCTCTTTCCTTGAGAGGCCTCTTGGAAGAGTCTTGCATTTCTTGTCCACTATCTGGATGAAGGCCAAGTTTCTTCTTCCAACTACAACTCAGATCCTACTGAGGGTTTGGTTGTCTTTGAAAGCTGCAGCAAGTGGAGGCTAGATCTACTCAGATCTAGGCCAATCTAGTGCCTCTTTTCAGTGGGGAATGCTTCTATCCAATTGGCAAGAGAGCATTGGATGACTGGAGCTACATTTTCAGATCTTGGCATCAGGCCAAATATGTTCTAGAGCCTACAGTGCAGTATTTCTTCCAGAACTACATTATTTGTGTGGGTACTGTTGCAGGGTCTTTTGGCACACTTTTTGGAGGAGTGGTTTTCATGTGCTGGGGATCTGCCTTTCACATTTGAGATCCATTGGCTGGGATCATCATATTGTATATTTCAGATCAGATCTGTATGTCCAAGAATTTCTAAATATTTCTACAGATCTGCTGCATTAGATCTCAGATCTAGTCCATGTACTTCATATTTTGCTGAAAACCCCAAGGGGAATCTGAAGAAGAGCCTATCTAGTGTATGGATCTCATATAGATCTAAATTTTTATACAAAAATCTGCTCTATATTTTAAGTGTAACATACAGCTGTTGCAACCAATAAAATAACTTTTTCAAGCTCTTTTCAGTATTAATACATGGTTGCAGCACCTCATTTTGAGGATTTCTTTCCATAAGAGTCTTCTATTTCCTGTTGTACATCTAATGGGATCTCTTGTGCATATATTATGCTGATGTAAATGTAAATAAAGAGCCTCCATATTTGCCTCCTGCTCTTACTTAGATGATCTGTGTTATTTCTCTGCATAATCTGTTTATTATTGCTGCATTCCCATTTGGGGATATTACAGTGGTATCAGAGCAATAATCTTGGCACAACCTGTGCTTTCTAAGAAGCCAATATGTCTTCAAAACAAAAAGAGCCTCTTACTAACACAGAGAAGAGGTATCTAAAAAGAAGACAGAATAAATTTGATTACACCAATGATGATAAAGACAAGGGTAAAGCCCCTGAATCTAGAATTGATGAAGAAGGAAAGGAATTTGAAAAGATCCTTTTGAGAGCCATGCAAGATATTGCTAGAGATATAAAAGAGATGATATTGGACAGAATCAAAGAATGTTCTAAGAGATTTCATCTTGGAGAAATCTCTGGCATGTCTCACCACTAGAATGATCAACCAGTGCATCAGCCACAAGTTTCCCAACGCTCTACCATGCCTACCTTTTTGGCTATGGGAAATGAAGGGTTTCAAGAGCAAGAATCCCTTGAAGACTATTTTGAAGAATATGAGTCTCAAAATCAAAGATTCAAATATCATTTGAGTTTTCAGGAGTTTTGTCACCTCAAGGACAAAAGAAGACCAAGGCATCATCATAGAGAGGGTGGATTCACTCAGAATCATGATCGACATCACTCTATGGGCAGATTATTTTTACCCAATTTTTATGGGTCGTCCAAGTGTTCTGCCAAAGCATGGGTAGAAAAACTTGACATCTACTTTCAGTTGAACAAGGTTCCAGAGATGGAAGCTATCAATATTGCAGCGCTGCACTTTGAAGGTGAAGCACATGACTGGTGGTTCCATGGCTTGTCAACATTGGGTCATGCCAATGTGACTGCTTATTCAAAGTTCACTAGAAGGCTAGTGGAAATATTTGACAGAAGAGATCCAGAGGCACCATTCATGAGCCTTGCAAAGTTGAAACAATCAGGTACAGAGTCTTATATTTCTAAATTTTTGAGATTATTTGTTATGGTTCCTGATTTGTCTGCAGCAAGAAGGGTGTACATGTTCATCGATGGTCTAGATGAACCTCTTCATGGGTTGTTAAAATCTACCAAGCCCACTACCTTTCATGATGCTATTGAGAGGGCTAGAGACCTTCAGGTTGACTTTCCAAAAGCAAAGGCAAGTTTCTAGCATAAGCCATCTTTCCCTTCCAAGGGAAAGGAAGAGAAAGATGCTCCTTTAAAGGAGAGTTCATACAAGAAGCCTCTTGATATTGAAGTCTGGAGAGAACTAAGGAAGAAGAAGCTATGATTCACTTGCAAATAATCATGGGCACCTGGACATAGATGTGCTACTGGAAAAGCACATTACATAGAGGTCTTCTCATATTTTGAAGAGGAAGAAGAAGAATAAGATGAACCAAGAAGAGGTCATAGCGCTGACACTACTGGAGGAGATCCAACACCATCAGGAGATGGGAATGGAGCATTTTCTCCTATTGGAGGGACTCTTGCATCTTTGAGAGGAGTACCTAAGTACTTGACCTTAAGAGTTCAAGGTTCAATCTTGAATCAGAGGGTTTCTGTATTGATTGATAGTGGGGCCACCCACAACTTCATTGATGCCCATCTTGTGTAGAGGAGGGCATTACCCACTGATAATTTTAAGGGATTCTCTGAGTTGGTCCCAGGAGATAGAACAATGAAATGCATGCACTATGTCCCATCACTTTTAGTTACCATGGGAACCTATACTTTGGTTGATCACTTCTTTGTGGTTGACATAACGGACACCAATGTGATTTTGGATGTTTAATGGTTGATTACATTGGGGAAATTCACCACTGATTGGGAGGCTTTTCAAATGGAATGGGTGGAAAAGAAGAGTGGTTAATCTCAAATGATCAAAGGCATACATACATACCCCTCACATACCACTTCCACACAGAAATCAGAGATGGATTTGCGCAGTGGATGCAAGGACCTTACAGTCCCAACTCTCATGCTCATGAGATTTTTGCATGGGACCCTGTTATCTAGTGGAAAACCACCTGGGAGGCCACCTGATTCAGATTTTGTGGGGAAGACCTCATCACATGATGCTCCAATCTTAGATCCAGGAGGGATTGGAGCACTAGAAGACAAAGCTACAGCATTGGGAGCCTTGGGTAAGCTCAAGGAGGAGGGAGATATTCTTCCCTTATCATCATCACCCACTCTCATTTCTGGTTCTGCGTTGTGGGAGGATAATAATGGAAGGAATGGCCTTCCAACATACACCTTTGGTAAGGGAGATGTCAAGGAAAAGAATGGCAACATGACAGACATTTCTTTTGATACGCCATCAACGCTGTCATTGTTGAGCAGTTTAGATCTATATTGGAAATCCCAACTTTTGGTGGATTATTCCAAAGATCTTCACACTTGTATGATACTTGATGACCAGCTGCATGAAGAGGGCTATTTAGTCCAAGGAGGAGTCATCTATCATCATGGTAGGATCTTCTTTTCTAGAGCCTCCAAGCTCAAGCAGAATTTACTACAAAGAGCTTACAAAGAGTTTTGTTTCAGCCACATGTATTCCATGAAGATATACAACATCATCATGAGGAGCTTTGATTGGGAAGGCTTGAAAGGAGAACTACATCAGCATTTTCAAGAATGCATGAACTATATGGAGTTGGGGCAGCAACATGACTCTATGAAAGAGTTATTTCAGCCATCTCTTCCTTCTTTTGAGAGAGGAGATAGATCTATGCACCACTCCATATGTATGAGGAGTATTGTTGGTGGAGGATATGATCATGTAAGACATGTTTCATTTTCTGATTGTAGGCATTCTTTCACCATGTTTATGCAGGCCATGGCTCCAAGGAGGAGTGATCTATCTTGTAAACTTCATGGCTGACATTGGGCCATAAAAATTTCTGAATTTGGCCACTCCCTTGATGAGAAAACAGAGATTTTCCATCATGATGGGAGCTTTCCTAAGGCACCAAACATATCTCACACTTTCATCCATAGTGAGATAACATGGGCAGAAAGTAAGTGGTGTGGAAACCACTTACCATATCTTGATCTGATGCAGGTAGGAGATGCACTGCACTGGTTCCACATGTGGGACTATGACCCACCTCCACATGCTCAAATTTTTGTTTGCATGAATGCAGTTTTTCTCCCATACATTGATGATATACTTGTACTTTTTATGGGAATGTATGGAGGGAGGATGGGAGGTATGCATGTGCCTAATGGGCTGGAGATTCTCAATATATCTCATGCTACATGTTTCAGGGAGGACATTGGGCAAGCCATGTTTGTTTCAATTTGAGTTATTGTCTCCTTATGGGATGGATTAATTACATCTCATGAGAACTTTGGAGGAACAATTCATGGAGGGTTGGATTGGTGAACACTTAGCTTATGCAGGAATATTACCACATGGTGGTGTCACCAATGAAGGAGGAGATGAGTTGCAGCACTCACCTTATCAGTTGCTTGAGGAAAAGCAACATTTTGGAGGGGAGGACTGTAATATTCCCAATTAGTCCTTAGCTAATGGGAATATTCATTTTTGT
Organism: Pinus albicaulis; assembly: GCA_034641835.2. Classification (NCBI taxonomy): domain Eukaryota; kingdom Viridiplantae; phylum Streptophyta; class Pinopsida; order Pinales; family Pinaceae; genus Pinus; species Pinus albicaulis. Next base: position 987,748,250 of record CM076575.1, on the reverse strand, counting down.
TTTTTTTTTTTTCATAAATAAATGTGTAAAGGAGGATCATAAAACTCCTAAACAGTAAATAAATCAATGCCACATGTGAACAAAGCTAAATTTGGGCTATGTAAATGAGCACCCTTAGGTGTGAAAGGGGGTGAATCTTTTGACTGGGTCAACCATGACCAAATCAACAGCATTGTCTTGGATGAGTGGCAATTAATGATGTACAACACAGTTTTAGATGGATATGGTTCATGTGAAAGGAGCCATTTCGATGAAGGTGGTTTAGGGTTTGCAAGCTCTCAACTTATAAAAGAAAGAGGATGGCAGCATGAGATGGTTGTTTATGACATTGTATTTTCAGATTATATTGTCTCTTTAGACATATCTCATTCTCCTTGTTGTTTAGCAGCGAATAGTGTTGTTTAGCACTGGGTGTTCCTAAGCAGGAATCCCATCTCTTTCCTTGAGAGGCATATTGGAAGAATTTGCATTTCTTGTCCACTATCTGGCTGAAGGCCAAGCTTCTTCTTCCAACTACAATGCATATCATGTTGAGGGTTTGGTTGTCTTTGAAAGCTACAGCAAGTGGACGCTAGATCTACTTAGATCTAGGCCATTCTAGTTCCTATATTCAGTGGGGAAGGCTTCTATCCCATTGGAAAGAGAGTATTTGAAGGTTGGAGCTACATTTTCAGATCTTGGCATCAGGCCAAACATGTTCTAGAGCCTACAACACAGTCTTGCTTCCAAAACTACATTATTTGTGTGGGTACTGTTGCAGGGTCTTTTGGCACACTATTTGGAGGAGTGGCTTTCATGTGTTGGGGATCTGCCCTTCACATTTGATATCCATTGGAGGGGATCAACATATTGAATAGATCATATCAGATCTGAATGTCCATATATTTCTGAATATTTATGTAGATTTTCTGCATTAGATCTCAGATCTACTCCATGTACTTCATATTTTGTACTAAAGAAGAGCCTATCTATTGTATGGATATGATATAGATTTAAATTTTTATACACAGATCTGCTCTATATCTAAAGTATAATCTACAGTTGTTTCAGCCAATAAAATAACGTTGTCAAGCTCTTTTCAGTCTTAATAAATGGTTGCAACACCTCATTTTGAGAATTTATTTCCATAAAAGTCTTCTATTTCCTGTTGTACATCTCATGGGCTCTCTTGTGCATATATTATGCTGATGTAAATGTAAATGAAGAGCCTCCATATTGGCCTCCTGCTCTTGCTTAGATGATCTGCGTTATTTCTCTGCATAATCTGTTTATTATTGCTGCATTCCCATTTTGGGATATTACACACTAATAATGAAGCCGAGTATGAAGCATTGATTTCTAGCCTAAATATCTTGAAGAAATTGAGGGCAAGAAGGATTGAAGTGTATGGTGATTCAGAACTTGTGATTAGCAAGTTAAAGGTGAATATCAAGCTAACCATCCTCAAATGAGACAATATAGGAATGTTGTACTAGATATTTTGAAAATGTTTCAGGAGTGTATACTTACAGTGGTTCCAAGGAATCAAAATTTTATGGCAGTTTCATTGGATAAAGCTGCAAGCAATTTAAGATCCCCATATTTTAAAATAAGAAGTTTGAGATTCATGTGAAACACCGGCCCAATTTTCCCGATAACTTGCGGTATTGGAAAGTTCTTTGGGATGATAAGCAGATAAATAACTTTCTCCAAGGTGAAGAAGAATTTGAGAATTGTTCTATAGATCAAATTTATGATAAATATGACTAGGATATAGAAGAGTCTTAGATGGATGTACTACAACTGAAAGACAACAATATTCCAAAAGGTCTCATACCTTTGGAAGAATTGTTTGACCAAGATGATGTAGCAAGGAAGCCTACATTGATGCCTACGGAAAAGGGTGTTGAAGATGTAAACATTAGGACAACCAACAAACCAAAGATGGTTAAACTATCCAAATCCTTATCTCCCGAGGTAAAGGATGAATATGTTAAATTACTTTATGAATTGTCTGATGTTTTATCATGGGAATATGCATATTTAAAGATGTATGACAAGAACATCATTCAAAAAACTATTTCGATCAAGTCCGATCAAAAGCCCTTTCAGAAAAATTTGAGAAGGATAGATCCCAGATTGTTGCCATAAATTGAAAAAGAGGTAAATAGACTTTTCAAGTCTAGTATTATTGTCCTGATCAGATTCTCTGATTTGATTTCAAATCTGGTCCCAGTGAGAAAGAATACTGGAGAAATCCGGCTCTGCATAGATTTCAGAAACTTGAACAAAGTGTCCCTCAAGGACAACTATCCACTTCTGAATATGGACCATATACTTCAAAGAGTTTTCGGTTCTTCCTGTCATTGTTGGATGGCTATTCAGGGTACACAAAAATTTTGGTGCACAAGGATGATGAAGATCGAGATAAGACATCATTCATCATTTACTACACCTTGAGGCACTTTACATTTGTGAAACCAACTCCAAAAATAGAAGAAAAGAGATATCAACGCCTTAGAAATAAGCCACTTCGAGGGGGACACCTCCAATACATTACATAAATGAACAATTCTTGGATGATACAAATGAACAAAACCTCCTTCTATATATAGGAGTCCATGGGGCCATAATATAATCCTAGTGGGGCCACAATGTAATCCTAGCCGACCTAACAATAATAATGTAAGGGCACAATAATAACAATATGGGGGTTACGGGGGTACAATAATAAAAATAAGGGGTTAAACTAAAACAGTAATAGGGGACTACACTAGTAATATAGGGACCTAACATGCTCCTCTCCTTCAAAAAAGTGTTGTACTCAATGCTTGAGTAGCTCCAAGTGCTTTTGTATAAAATTCTCATCCTCCTATGTAGAATCTTCAGTGGGTAAGTTCCTCTATTTGATGAGATACTCTGAAATTGATCGATTCCATAGGTGTCGAGTTATTTTTTCCGTGACTACTTCAGGTTGCAATATGTTTTTTCCTTCCTCATCAAGTTCTGGCAATACTGTTTGAAATCGAAGTTTGTCCCCTATAACCTTTTTTAAGCATGAAACATGGAAAACAAGATGCACTTGCGGAGAAGCAGGAAGCTCCAATTTGTATGCCATATTACCAATCTTTTGCAACACCTTGTAAGGACCATAGTAATTTGGAGATAATTTATCATCCTTCTTAGCTTGCTTGAGAGACATTTGTTTGTATGGTTGTAGCCGTAAGAATACCCAGTCTCCTACATCAAAACTTCTCTCACTGCGATGTTGATCTGCTTGTTGTTTCATTAGATTTTGTGCCAAATTTAGGTTATCCTTTAAGGGTTGGAGAACTTCTTGTTGATGATCGATGTGATCTTCCACTGCTTGAACCATAGAGTTTTCCTTTAAAGAAGATGTGATGGATGGTGGATGATATCCATAAAGTGCCATAAATGGGGTCATTTTTACTGCAGTATGGAAGGAAGTGTTATACCACCATTCAGCGAGAGGTAACCACTTGACCCATTGTGTTTTTTTATCAGATAGAAAACAACGAAGATATCCTTCCAAACATTTATTTACTATCTTAGTTTGACCATAAGATTGAGGATTATAAGATGAGCTATGAGCTAATTGAGTACCCAAACAAGAAAATAACTCTGTCCAAAAATTTCCAGTAAAAATGGGATCTTTGTCGCTCACAATAACCTTTGGGTTTCCATGTAGATTTTTAATTGTTTCCATAAATGTAGTAGCAATTGTACTAGCTTTAATGGATGAGATAATGCACAAAAGTGTGCATACTTGGTAAGTCTATCAACTACCACCATGATGACACTCTTTCCTTTGGACTTAGGTAAACCTGTGATAAAATCCATTGAAATGTCCTCCCAATGTTGACTCGGAATGGATAAAGGTTGTAGAAGTCTCGAGGTCTTAATTGTCTCAGCTTTATTTTGCTAGAAAACCAAAAATTCCACCAAAAACTTTTGAACATTAGATTTAAGGTCATCCCAAAAAAAATCTTTCTTCAACCTGTGGTAAGTTTTTAAAAATCCCGAGTGTCCTCCTAAAGGAGAAGTGTGCAATTCCAAAACAATATTTTGTTTTAGTTGGGAATTTTTACAAAGATATAAGAGATATTTTTACCATAATGAATCGTTTTTCAAACTAAATGTATTAGACGTACTAGGATCTTGCTACAAATTTTGAATGAGTGTCCACACTTCTTCGTCCTTATTCCATTCACCCCTTGCTTCGGTTATCCAATTTGGTCGAATAATAGAAGTGACACAAAGCAATGCTTCCACCTCTTCATTCTTTCTTGAGAGTGCATCTACAACAACATTTAGCTTACTGTTTTTGTAGATTATTTCAAACTCAGAACCCAACATATTTGTGACCCATTTTTGCTGCTCTTCTGAAGATAGTCTTTGTTCCAAAAAGTGTTTAAGACTATCATGATCAGTTTTTACCTTGAAGTGTCTTCACATTAGGTAAGGTCGCCATTTCTTTAGTGCATGCAATATTGCTAACATTTCCTTCTCATAATTAACTTTATGTAAATAATTTCCTTTGATTGGAAAACTTTCAAAAGAAATGGGTCTTCCTTCTTGCATTAAAACAACACCAATTCCATTTCCTGAGGCATCACATTCCACGATAAAGGTTTTTGTGAAGTCTGGCGTAGCTAGGACCGGTGCTAGGAACATTGCTTCTTTAAGATGTTCAAAGGCCTTAGTTGCTTCAGGAGTCCATGAAAATGCATCTTTCTTCAATAATGTTGTTATAGGTGCTGCTATTCTCCCATAATTATTAACAAACTTGCGATAATACCCTGTTAACCTGAAAAATCCTTGCAACTGCTTTATGGTTGTGGGGATTTTCCATTCCTTAATGGATTTGATTTTGTTAGGGCCTACCTTAAAACCCTCGTGAGATATAATATGACCTAGATATTCCACCTTTTTTACTCCAAAGAAACATTTGGAGGTTTTTGCATATAGTTGTTTCTCCACTGATAGTTTGAGCACCCTGTCAACATGTTGAACATGATCCTTCCAAGACCTGTTGTAGATTAGTATTCATAAAAAAATACTAATAGAAATTTTCTAAGGAAGGGCTTGAAAATGGAATTCATCAACCCTTGAAATGTAGAAGGTGCTTTGGTAAGGCCAAAAGGCATGACCAAAAATTCATAATGACCCTCATGAGTTCGAAATGTTGTTTTCGGAATATCTTCAGTCTTCATTCGAATTTGATGATATCTTGGACGAAGATCCAACTTGGTAAAATAAATTGCTCCATGTAATTCATCCAATAATTCATCAATCACATGAATGGGAAATTTATCTTTAATAGTGAGATTATTGAGCTCCCTATAATGCAGACACATGCGCCATGATCCATCCTTCTTGTGCACCAATACTACTGGAGTAGAGAAAGAACTTTAACTAGGTTGAATTATACCTACCTCTAACATTTTTGCCATCATACGTTCAATTTCACTCTTTTGGACATAAGGATATCGATAAGGCCTGATGTTTGGAGGAACACTTCTTGGAATCAAATAAATAGCATGATCATGATCACGAATAGGTGGGAGTCCTTTGGGAGTTTCAAATACCTTGGAATTATTGTCCAAGAATTTTGGGAGATCTGTAGAAATAGATGATTTTGATGTTGGAACTTCTAGTGAGCATAATTGTGAAATTAAGCCTCGTTGTTCTTTCTTTAGAATCTTTGTCATGACATTAGATATTATTATCTTTCCTGGCTTCCTTGCAATACCCCGTAATTCGAATTCCTTTCCTTCTGAAAATAATTTCAAGAAAAGTTATTGAAAATTAAAAGCTACCATCCCCAAAGATTGCAACCATTGTACTCCTAATACAACATCAACACCTCCCATAGGAATGGAAAGAATTGGACTATTCAATACATATTCCCCCATAGTTAGCTTGATATTATGGCATTTTCGAGAGCAATTTATAGTTCCTCCATTTGCAACCATGACTTGACATTCTAGTGCTGGGTATAGGAAACAATTCAATTCCTTGGCTACCTTACAATGAATAAAATTAGGGGTACTACCTGAATCAATCGACACTATTGCATTTTTCTTCTTGATATGTTCTTCTATCTTGAGAATTTGAAGAGTGGTAATTCTTGCCAATGCATTACACGATATGGTCGGACTAATTTCTTCCTCTTCTTGGGTTGGTGCCAAGTGTATATCCTCTTCTTGTTCATTTTCTTCTTCCCCTTCACAATCTATGTAAAATAATTTCTTCTCAGCACACTTATGGCCTTTAGTGTTTTTTCTATCACAACTGTAGCAAGGCCCTTTTGCTCTTTTTTCTTCCAATTTTTGTGGTGTCAACCTTGTAGGTTGTGGAAATCTAGGAGTAGCAACACTTCCCTCTTTATAGAAGTGAGTGGTAGGATTCCTTGTCGCCATAATTTTACATTCAATTTTTCTTGCCAACCTGAATGACTTCTCCAATGAATCGGGTTCCAAAATGTGAACTTCATGTTGGATGTTATCCTTTAAAGTTCCTATGAAGAGATCAATCCTGTGTTCCTCTAGAATATCAATTACCCTTATATTCAAATTTTGGAAGTCCTCAATGTGTTGCCCCACTAAACCCTTTTGTTTGAGATTTATCAATTGGATAAAGAAGGTGTTGCTCTTTGTATCCTCATAATGTGCTATCATTTCCTCCGTAAAAATTGACCAAGTGATAATTTTTTTACGAGAGCAAAGCCATCGATACAATACAAATGTATTTTGTTCTAAATGTAAAGTTGCAATGCGTGCCTTTTGTGTGTTTTGCACGTTATGGAGATCAAAATATTGCTTCATCTGTAGTATCCATGTTACAGGATCCTTTCCATCAAACTTCCTCATATCCATTTTTTTAATATGGTGGTTCTTCTCGCCAACATTAGAGTTTATGAAATCATGATTAACATTTATTTTGTTCTCATCATGAGTTTCCTCTACTATCTTTTCACCATTAGGAAACATTTCTTGTATGAAATTTGTCAAACCTTCCATGTCTGCTTTTAGATAATTCTTCATGTTTTCCATTTTCTCGTTGATCTTAGCTTCCATTTCATCCATGTTAGACTCCATGCTAGCTTCCATGCCATCTATCTTAGATTCCATGCCATATATCTTAGATTCCATGCCATTCTTGAAACCATCCATATTAGATTCCACGCCTTTTTTCAAGCCATCCATCTTAGTTTCCATGCCCTTCTTCAAAACCTCCATGTCATTTTTTGTTTCTCTTTGCGAGAGCGAAATTTGTTGCACTTGCTCTTATAATTTTGATATGTCATGTTGTCATTCTTCGTCTTCATGAGTCATAGTAAAGCTTTATATAGGATTAATGGGTGTTGAATTCTTTTTAGGGTCCATTTTAGAATCCAATACTGATATCTATTCTAAAATATGCCCTTGGATCAATTCAACTTGATTCTTCAAACAAGACTTATGAAATTCGGAAAAACAATACACACTTTTTACTTGCTTTTTAGGAGCTTGATATTGAAATTGAATTATCTCTATAATTGCGGATACTCAATATCTGAAATTTAGCACTATAGTAGCCCTCTGAAGCTTCTTTCAAATGCCATAGTTCTGATCTGATTTGGATTCTTCAAGGCAAAGTTATGTCCAATCTCCCACAATGACCCAATTTTGGACTGGTTCAGTAGAGGGAACTTATACGACTTGCCACGTGTCACTGTTTCCTCCTTTGGCTTTGAAATTGATAGACCGAAAACTAAAGTCCATGTACTTGTGGCCAATTTTTACAACATTCCAATCCGATGCTCAGAGAGAGAGCTATGAAGATTTTCCCACGATCACCTCTTTGAGATGAAATTCAGAAGCCTCAAAAATCCTAACTTCCATAGATCATATCTCCGAAAACCCTTCAAACCAATATACGAAAGGTCATGACGATGTTCACTTAGGATTGCCGGCTTTTCTCTAAAAATTTCAGCTTTTGAACCTTCGTAGAAAAAAATTTATTACGAAAAGACCATGATGACTGTTTAGGTTAAATTCGGGGGCGAGCTTTGCAAAATGACCTAACTTCCAGAGATCATATCTCCGAAAATATTTCGAACCAAGCTATGAAATTTTGTGAAGATGTTCCTCAGGATTTTCTCTTCGCACTCTAAAAATTTTAGCTTCTGAATCTTCGTATAAAAAACATTATAGCGAAAAATCCACGATGACCTATTTGGAGCAGTGAAACCCTAGAATCCAAAGCTCTGATACCAAATGTTGTGAAACCAACTCCAAAAATAAAATAAAAGAGATATCAATGCCTTAGAAATAAGCCACTTTGAGGGGGAAACCTCCAATACATTACATGAATGAACAATTCTTGGATGATACAAATTACAAAACCTCCTTTCTATATATAGGAGTCCATGGGGCCAAAATGTAATCCTAGTGGGGCCACAATGTAATCCTAGCCGACCTAACAATAATAATTTAAGGGCACAATAATAACAATATGGGGGTTACAGGGGTACAATAATAACAATAAGGGGGTTACACTAACAATAATAAGGGACTATACTAGTAATATAGGGACCTAACACTTTCAAATATGCAAAAATGCCATTTGGTTTGAAAAATGCACGGGCCACATTCCAGCGGGCCATGGACATAGCATTTGCCAATGAAAAAGATGCTTTTTTGGCTGTTTATTTAGATGACTTGAAAATGTTTTCAAATTCTTATGATGAAAATTTCACCATTTAAGAATTGTTTTCGAGAGATGCAGGAAGTTCGGAATATCTCTCAACCCAAAGAAAAGCCTTTTTTCCATGTGTTAGAGTCGGTCATCACATCCCTCCATCAGAGATCATTTCTCTTATTGCATTTCATTTTTAGGTGTCTCATTCTTCTCATTCATCTGCATTCCATTAGGGGCATGCCATTATCTGACGGAAGGGCTTTGTTCTCTCATTCTCCCTCATGTTTGTACCTGCTGGGTTGGTCAAAATTTATAAAAAATTCATTAAAGTTGATTTCAGTCATTTACAGTCATAGATGGTCTTGTGGTCAAAAAAGAGTCTTTCAGTTACTAGGTCTAGGGTTTAGTCTTCAGAATGTCGAATAATTCCCGCAGGCCATGAGGATGTCTTCAATAAGTTTTCATTTCAAGATTTTCATCATTAATAATGCTCAAGGATGTTTCTCCTTCAAAACTCTGTTTTGAGGAAGAAATCGTCAAATTTATTGTTTGTAATAAATATGTATTTTAAAGTTTTCCACCATGAAGTACTTCAAATGCAGCCTCTGGTCATCCTTTGCCGAAATCCAATGCCATCATCCCTGCAAAAAATCAACCAAGAAGCCATCATTTTAGCCAAAAATCAAAAAGGAAATTTGAAAAAACAGAGTTGTATTAAAAGTGAAGAAATGTCAATTTGAAACATTACAAAATGGGTCTTTGTAAAACAAAAATCAAAATCCATGGCTTTATAAGACATTTTCATTGTTTTACAATCCATTTGCATTCAAGAAGACAGCAGAGAGATTGAGTTCAATCGTGAAGAGGCGAAGTCATTTGTTAAGGTCGACTGTGTGTTGAAATTCTTGCGCGGCGCACATAGGCCGCGCGACGCATTGGGCGAAATCTCACCTTGTAATTTCTAACGGGCGCGGCGCACCCACAGGGCGCGGTGCACAGAGCCCCCAGGCATTTTTATCACTACTTCCGAATGAAATTGCAAACCTTTCACTCCTATTTGTTCAAGTAAGTGGATACAATCGATTTTGCTGGTGTTTGCTGTGATTTTGAAGGTTGATTCGAGAAATTTGAATGGTATAAACATAAACCCCATCTTTTGACAAAGGTTGCTCCATAGGGTTTATGTGTAAAGTTTTAAAATTGGGTTTTGGTGTTGAACTCTTGTCATTTTCCACCCTATTTTCCATTCCTCATCACTGTTACACTGATGTCACAGTCTTTTCCCATTTCTTTTATGTCCCAAAACCAACTATATCCCTTGTTCCCATTTTTCCTATCCCTAAAAACCCTACTATTCCCTATCACCATCCCACTCCCATATCCTTTGCAAATATTCCTAATTCCCAAAATCCCTAATCCCCATACAGTCAAGTGACTGTCCTCACACTTAAAATTCACTTGACAGTCCTCTTTTCCCACTGTAATATTTCCTCACAGTCTCGTATTTCCTACTTGGTATACATTGGCATTGAAACAAAGTCACTAATTCATCATTTTCAAACCAATCAGCCTACACTTGTTATACACATTGCAAAACACCATGTCAGAGACAAATTCATCAAATGAGCAGGGATATGAGCAAGATAGTGACTCAACCACCGAGATAAATGTACCGAGGAGGTCTCATAAAAGTGGCAGGCACGTCAGAGAAGAGCCCACTTCCTTGGCTCAAATGCAGGCCTGCCCTCTTGCAATGACATGCTTTCAGAAACATTCATGTTTTCAGTATTGTGAGATGATTGCTCAGATTCAACATCATCAGGAGTTGGTTTGCTTATTTGTCCTACATTTTCATGATGGCCATGTAAACGTTGCTGGAGTGAACTTCACCTTGACACCAGAAACCATTTCTGAGGTAACCGGGATACCAAACATAGGTGAGGAGTGGAATAAGAGACAACAGCTGGATAGAGCATATTATGAACCTTACATCAGGCCCGGATATATGAGGCAGCTCAGCAGGGTGTTTCCTTTCAGATTTTTGAAGGAGTCCTATGCGCCATTAATGAAGCTCATCATTAGATACTTCAGTTGCGAGGGTAGATTCTCACGCCTTTATGCATACCACATCCGACTGTTGATGCATTTCACGAGAGTGAGACTAATGAATATTCCATACTTCATGTGCCAAAACATAGAGTGGATGACTACCCTTGTGCAGAAGAAGACTCCAGAGCAGCAACATAACAACATTTATCATTATGCGCTCATCAAGATGATTGTGGTGCATCAGCTTGGATTGCAGGGCATTGCATGGGAGGAGTTCATTTCCTGTGACTTCTTTACAGCCCCTCAGCCTCCTCCAGAGATTGTTCACGATGCTGGTGGGCCTTCACATCAGTTTTAGGTTCCTGAGACAGAGCCTATCAGCGTTCCAGTGTGTGTTACCTATTAGAGAGGTACCAGAGCCTTATTTGCAGCAGCACGACGAGTACTATCTCCACATGGCATGGAAGGGGTCTCGTTACTTTCGAAAACAGCACAAGTACTATCTCCACATGGAGTGGAAGGGGTCTCGCCTTCTACATCAGTACAGGTACAGGACAGAGGCAAGAAGTCTATGCAGGATGAGGGCCCCTCAGGAGGCCAAGATACTGATTTTATATTGATCGATGTTGATTCGTGCTCTCCCAGCTCAAAGCTGAAAGAAGTCATCCAGGAGTAGAAAGCTGAGATCGACACACTGACCGAGAAATTGCAGAGAGCTCAGTGGGTTATAAATTACTTGGAGCAGCGGAATAAACAACTGGAGGATCAGCAAACACTCATAGAGTTGCGGCAAATCCGTGAAGACTGTGAATTGGCCCGAAAGAGACCAGGTGACATGACACCATTTGAGTGGGAGACTTGACTTACGAGAGTCAAAATTCATCTGGAGAAGCTCTTGGTGAAGGCCAATAGGGACAAATACATGCTTAGACACATGAAGAACCACTATTGGGCCCGCACACACGTTTGCAGAGCTAGGATGAAGATCTTGAAGGCGAGGTTGAGAAGAGCACTGAAACGGTGAAAAAGGCCTGATCCACTCCAAATATTGGCCGAAGCCTCTTTGGATGAGCATGGGACATGATGGGAGACATTCACTCCAAATTTCAGCAAATTTGGAGTAAATTTTGTCATTTTTGAAATTTTGGTTGCAAAACAGGTTTTTCTGCCCGACGCGTCGCGCCACTCGACGCACGCTTACGTTTGAGAGATCTTATGGAGGAAAACTTGATATTTTTGGGTTTTTTATGATAAATTATGTATGTTAAGAAATGGATGAGAGATTTCATCAAGTTTTGGATGGTCTTAAGGGTCAAAAACACTCCAAAAATGACCTTTCTGCCACCTTTTGCACCAGCAGGAACCAGTCTTGGGAGATTGCAGTTTTGGAGGGGAAAATGAACTCCAAATTGAAAAATTCCACTTGGGTTGGATATTAGACATAAAGGGATTTCGAACGCGCTATCATGAGCTCAATTTGGACTTCAGGAAGTGCCCCAAAAATAGTATCAAAGTGGTGCGACGCATTGAGTTTTCTGGCGCGGCGGATAGAGAAATTTGGCCTCATTTTGACTCTTCAGCTTAGAAATTTACCGAGTTTTGACTAGTTTCACTTTTTGATGTAAATAATAATCTATCTTGATGTAATTTGATAATTATGATGTAATTTTGGCTCATATTTACTTGTTCTAGAGGATTCATTCACTAAAAATTGAAAATTAAGTGAATGGATCAGTTTCCTAGCATATAGAGGCAAGTTGTTTGGCTGCCTGGATTTCAGTTCCACGTTTAGAATTGGTTGAAACAGCTCCTAGAAGGATGAGCTCAACCCCTAGAGGCATGGGAAGGGGTTAGGATGGTCTATATCATGTATTTTCTGAGACATTTTCAGGGTTGGACTCTTGGGAAAAGTTTGGCACCCCATTGTATATTCATTTCAGATTTTTGGCAAAGGAAAGACCAGAGTTTTGCAGCACTTGTTGGGATCCTTGTGGCTCTGAGTTTTGATGATGGTTTTCTCCATGTATCTGTAAGTTTCATTAATGTTTATGTATGCCATTTCCCTTCTCTTTGCTTCTGAATTAAATAAATGAGTAACTAAGGTAGAATTCATTAGTTTGTTGGTGCTCTGCCTTAAACTTTTGTTTAGTTTCATATGTTTTCGTCAGTTTGAAGAGGATCCTTGCACCTTCTTGCCCTCTTCAGCTCCTTAGCAGTATTTTCTATCCATTCATTGAATCTAAGACATCAAAACCATTGCCTTCCCTGCCCCAACTTGAACTCTGCAAGAATTTGGCCTCCCAAAACTGCCTTTCCCTTTTTCCAACAAAAAACCCCTAAAAATCATTCCAAAACCCTTGATTAATATACCTAGCCTAAAATTAGCACTCATTTAAGTCATCTCATACCCTATTGATCATTTTTACTGAGTTTGACCGGGAGAGAGCCCTCTCCTGTTCTGGTAGGGCTAGCTACCAGACTGAGCGTGGTTTGGTGTTACCCTGAATCTCGCCTTCCTTCAGCCTGAGGTGGATTTGGGCAATAACACCATGGAGGAGGGAAAACTCCTTGGTCACATAATCTCCAAGCATGGGATATAGATTGACCCTTCTCATGTTCAAGAAATTCAGCAAATTGATTTCCCTCACAGCAAAAAGGAAGTACAAGCATTCAACGGTAAGATGAATTTATTACGTAGAATCATTCCTAATTTAGCGGAGCATCTTAGAGAATTGAAAAATATGTTGAAGAAAGATAATGATGTGAAGTGGTCTAAAGATGCCCAGAATTCCTTCCATTCAATTAAGTTTTCCTTGACTACTGCCTTGGTTTTGATAAGTCCTGATTATACTAGTGATTTCATAATATTCTCATTTGCTTCTGAGCACACTATGGCAACAGTCTTGATGCATAAAATATATAAAACATAGCTACCAATTGGATTTTTTAGTTAAAATATCAGAGATGCATCCCTTCTCTATAACATCATAGAGAAACAGGCTCTAGCTTTGGTTAAAGTGCTGAAAGATTTCACAGTTTACATATTACATTCACACACTCTTGCCTATGTACCTAATGCAGATGTGAAAGAAGATCTCATGCAGACAGTCCCAGAAGGTAGGAGAGGAATATGGATAACAAATTTACTGGAATATGAACTTGAGATCAAGCCCACCAAGCCGATCAAAGGTCAGGGCTTAGCCAAGCTCATGGATGAGTCAAAGCTTCATGCTCTTGACATCAAATTGATTTCAGCCTTGTCCGAAAATGAAGAAGAAGTGGATCTCATTTAGGTATCTGATATATTTTTGTTATCTCAACGATATTCTGATATTGTTTATGTTTTGAAACACCTAAACCCTCCTATAGGCATGAATAAGAGTCAAGGTAGATATTTGAAACTTAAAGCTTCAAAATATCGCATACTGGACAATGCACTTTACTGGAAGGATCCCAGAGGTGTGTTGCTGAACTGTTTGGTTGAAGAAGAATCTAAGGAAGTGATGAATGACTTCCACAAAGGAGATTGTGGGGGCCACCTATATTGGAAGACCACGACCAATAAAATATTGAGAGCGGGATATTATTGGCTGACACTTTGCAAATATTTATAAAGTAGTAATGAGCTGCCATGAATGTCAAGTTTTTTAGGATAAGCCTAAAGCTTCTCTTGTTACCTCTTCAACCTATTTCAGTACATGCACCATTTCAGTAGTGGGGCTTAGATTTCATAGGCGAGATTCACCCAAAATCATCCACACAACACAAGTGGATATTGAAAACCACAAATTACTTTACAAAGTGGATCAAAGTGATCCCGACTAGGCAACCAACAATTTCTGTCATCTTTCAGTTTTTAGAAACTAATATTTTGTCCTGTTTTGGTATTCCTTCTAAAATTATCACAGATAACGCGAAAAAATTCAAGTCTAATAAGATAACTGAGTTTTGTGACATATATAACATTAAGTTTTGACACTCTTCGACCTACTACCCACAAGGTAATGGGTTGGCAGAGTCCTCTAATAAATCCTTGATTAGTATCATCAAGAAAATTTTAGAGGCGAATAAAAAGAATTGGCATAAGAAGCTGATCAATGCATTTTGCGCAGATCGGGTGAGTAATAAGAAGTCTATTGATATGTCTCCTTTTCAAGTTGTGTATGGTGTCAATAATGTGTTAATTCCTTCATCATTAGTAGTCTTGGTAATGAAATTGCTGCAAGAAGCAGGGACTGAGGAAAATGACATAAAACTCCGTATTAATCAAATGATACACCTTCAACAGACAAGGGATGAAGTATTTCAAAATACTTTAAAACTTCATGACAAGATAAAGAAGATATATGATCAGAAAAATAAGGAAGACAACTTCAAGGATGGAGATGTGGTACTCCGTTGGGATGCCAGAAATGAAGACAAGGATAAGCATGGAAAATTTGAGAATTTATGGAAAGGGCCATATCAGATTTCATCTTATTGGGGAAAAAATGTTTATTTTCTTGAGGAGATGAATGGACAAGAGTGTTTAGGAGGACCAGTTAATGGTAGGCTCCTGAAACAAATTTCTCAATCAGTTTTCCATTTCATTGTAAATATTAGTTACATTTTATGCAAGTGTGAAGTAGAGAATCATTGGAGTTCGGAGCCCAAAGTGAAGGCCATGGAGCTTTACTAATTTTATTCCATTTACAAAAAAGTTTAGTTTTCAATCAAGTAAGCCAGTATTCTGTCAATTTTCAGTCATTTGAGTGTGTCTTGAGTTAGTTAATTTTTTCGAGTTATCAGTTTTCATTCATATTATTGTTTGAGTTTTTACTGTATTGGCCCAATGGATAAGGCACTAATCTGCAAAATCCAGAGTTCTGTGGTTCTTGACACCTCTTTCAGAGCTATCATACCCAATAAGGCCAATGTTAGTGTCAGTATTTTCATCCTGCCATCAGTGATAAAAAATACTCTTTTCATATCATTTTAGGAGTACCACTCATAATTTTTTTTAATCATTCCATTAGGTCATGTAAAAAATTTACTTATTGATGGTAGACCTAGTTAAAAAATTTAATTCTTCCTCAAAAAATCATACTTGCTAGCCCATAATCATGTATTTATGAGCATAATCCAGTCATGAAAGTCCTTTTCATCATGTCATTATGTCATTCAGGTCACCATGAAGTCTGGTCACTCAAGGTCTTCATTAGGTCTCTAATTTTTCATTTTTCAAGGTCCAAATAAAACACCATTTCATTGCATAAGGTCAAAAAAAATATGAGAGTGATCCAAATAATATCCCTTTACCATCTAAATAGGATTTTCAAGCATGTAAATAGGGTTACCAAAATTGTAATTTTGATTTCAAATGTGAGTTTCATTCCAAAATGTAATTTTATTCCAAAAAATAAAGATGTAATTTTATTTTATTTATGTAATTTTATATCCATTATATGTAATAAGTACTCAATTTCCCAAAACTTCCAACTCAGTTCCATATGCCAAACACATCAAATGTTCAAAGTGAAAGAGTTTTTAGTCCACCAATTGATCAAATGTTAAAGAAAAAAGTCCAAGAGTGTAAGGGTATTGTGCAAGGTTTTAAAGGGGAAATTAAACATTGCAAAAGTGGGTTTTAAAACCATCAAAGTCAAATCCCAAAAAGTATTTAAACCCAAAGGACATCAATTCAAATCTCATTTGTCCTCTCCATCATCGAGCAACCTTAGCAAAAGAACAAAAATCCAAGAAAGAAGGCGATATTTGCAAAACATAGTCAACACTACGCTCCTGGCAGAAGGAGGGTGCCCCTATGTATTACGCTGCACGCCTGTGTTGTATGCTACGCTCTTGGAAAAGAGAGGAAGCGCCTGTATTGTGCACTGCGCGCTTGCCTGAAAATGCTCAGGGAGCTCCAAAAAACTTTCCATTGCTCTCAAACTTCAGCAATGGTGCTCTACAACCTCCAGCAATCAAGTAAGTCACAATTGCACCATCCCTCTTCTTATCAAGTCGATTTTGTGGTGTTTGAAGTTGTTTGAAAGTTTTGGTGTCTATTTTGAGCAGGAAACCCTAGTACCACTATCAAATCCCAAATTACATTTAAATTTCATTCCTTATCACTTCCATTCCCTTCCCATATCATAATTGACCTTTTCCAAACCCTATATCATAATCCCCTTTCCCTAAGCCATTTTCCCTTGAAACCCTAAGACCTAGGTGCTTCATTTTCCTAGGCTCCCAAATCCATAAACTTTAATAAAATTCCCTATCCCAAACCCCATAATAGTTATACTCCCTGTCACTTCCCTCAAATCATAAACCCCTTCCCCCATCTCCCTAAATTTCCCCATCCCATTCCCACTTCCAAAAAATCATTTTTCATTATCATTCCATCTCCCTAGGGTTTTCATGCTAAGACACCTATGGAAGAAGAACATAAAAAAAACTACAGTGAAGGAGAAGAAAGAAAGGAGAGGAGGCCAAACAAAGGAGGGTGAATCATTAGACTTGAGCCAACAAATACCAGGGAACTCATGGCATCTCCCATGACTGTGCCATTTTTTAAGCATGTAGGATGTTTTGAATTCTATGAGAAAAGCGAAAGGGTCCAACATAATCCTATGTTGAGAAAACTTTCATCTCCAATCTCCATGAAAACCAGGTAACCCTTGCTAGTGTCACTTTCACTGTGTCCACTGCCATCATATCAGCTGCCACTGGAATCCAAAATGTTGGGGAAAAATGGTTCAAGAAAAAGGACTTGGAGGAGCATTACTTTGAGCCATACATCAAACCTAGGTACATGAATGAAAGAAAGAGGATTTTTCCTTTCTCTTACCTCCTGGAGAGATATGCCCCCATGATGAAAATCATCATGAAATAATTTTCTTGTGAAGGAAGGTTCTCTAGACTTTACACCTATCATATCCGACTACTCATGCACTTCACAAGGGTCAAGATGCTCAAAATACCTTATTACCTCTTCTGGAGCATTGAAAATATGGCATATATTGTCCAAAAGAGAGAATATGAGCACCAAATGAACAATATTTCTCACCATTCCTTGATCAAAATCATAGTCCTCCATCACCTCAAACAATTGAACATTTCATGGAGTACTTTCATAGCTAATGACATATTCACTGCGCCACCTATTCAACATGCCCAATATGTGCCTTCATCATCTCATACTTCCACGTCCATTCCCCCATCTCAGCCCACAGTTCATGCATCATCACTAGATTAGTATCCTTCACCCATTTCACCACCATCATCTCCATTTCTCATTGAGACTGGGTCGCCTAGTAGAGCTGAGATCAGTGAGCCTAAGAAGGCTAATGTGGCTGGGATAGAGCCATTGGAAAAAACATACAAGAGGGTCCTTTCCTTCTACATCGACAAATCATGTAGAGAAAGGGAAGAAAAATATGACAGAGGCAAAGATTCAAGCAGAGATCAGACATGAGGAGGAGCTCCTCCATGAGATAGAACAAGATTTTGACCATGTTGACCTAGATGAGCATGATGAAGATGAGATCTATAACATATTAATCAAGGAAAAATATGCCAAGATTAGAGAGCTTCAAAATAATCTTGAGAGATCTAAATTTGTCATTACCTTTCTTGAGTAGGAAAACCAACAGCTAAAGACCAAACATGTCATTGATGAAGTGAAATTCATCAAAGCTCAAAGAAAGGCAGAAAAAGCTAAAGTATTTCTTAAAGAGACATTAGAAACATATGGTCAAACCAATGAGGTATAAGAACACGTGCCAAGGAGAAAGCCTAGGACTAGAGGGCTGAAAATAGCTTTAGAACTAGAGAGGCAAAAGGAGGTTGAGCTTGCTAATTAGCTCACTTTGAATGAACAATTTTCAGTGGTAATCAATGAGAACTAGGAGAAATGGCTTGAAAAGGGTAACCAACACCTAGAGAAGCTTATGGAGAAGGAAAATAGAGATAATTATATATTGAGAAAGAGAGCCAAGCACTATGCCAAGAAAAACAAAATTGCAAGGGCCAAGCTTAAAAGAGCTAATGCAAAAATTGAAGCTCTAACCATGCAAGAAGAGGAAAGGAGGCTAGATATACTTGATGAGGCCTCACTCCATGCCTAAACCACATCATCAACAACCAATTAGAAAATTTTGAAAAGTTTTGAGGTATTTTTTGAATTTTTTTTGCTTTTCAACAATCCTAGACAATTTTGTGACAGCTGAACTGTCAAGCGCGCAACGCCCGAGGCGATGCGCTCTTGTTGGAGGCACCTTTTGGCCAAATGAAGACCACCACAATATGTAAAGTGATGAATACATCCAATTCAAAATATTTTATAGCCTTTTTTTGGACAAATGGCAGGTGGAAAGGTGAAAAAACACACAAAAAATCAATGTTCTGCCTCCTTTTTTTCCTTGGCGCTGCATGCTTGACTAGCTGTGGGAGAATCACTTTTTGACAGGGAAAATCAACTCCGTTCTGCAAAATAAAGACATATCTAGAAAGTAGACCATATAGGCTTTCCAACAAGACATCTTGAGCCCAATTTGGACACTGGGAAGGCATCCAAAAGTGGTCCGTAACATGGAGGGAACGCCTGCATTGTACGCTACGTGCCTAGCACAAAAATCGCGTCCTTGACAAATTTATGATTTTTGTTAGGTTTCACTGCAATTTTGATTTTTACTTTGGGAAATGATGATTTTACTTATGTAATTAATGGAATTAATGTAATTACCATGTTTTTATTGTTACCTAGGGTAAATACATTAGATGAAAACTCATGATGAGGTGTAATGAATCCGTTTGTAAAAAGTGAGGGATGAGTCAGTTTGACCACCCTACACTCTAGGTATTCAGCTCAGTTTTGGTGGAACTACTCCTCCTCTCATGGATTTGATCCCTGAGGCTGGGAGGAGTTTTTTTCAGGCCTATATCATGTAATTTTTCAGTCATTTCACAGGTTGGAATCAGTTGGATGTTGGCATATTGATATGAGAATCTATTGTAATCATTTGGGCAGGAGTTTAATAAAAGTGTTGCAGCTATTTCTTTGGGATACATGTGGTATGGATATTTAACATGTTTCTTCTCTTGTTTCATTTGTATGAATGTATTGTTGGTCCATTTTCCATTTCATGTCTACTGTATGATCACTTTCGAGTTAGAGAAACATAATTAATCTCAGATGCTTTGTTTTGGGAAAGTTTTCAAATTCTGTTCATATTTCTTTCAGTTTAGGAAGAATTCATATTTAATTCTCTTCCTAGCTCTTCACCTATCTGAATCATTCCATCTGAAGAACCCTAATGTGCTAACATTCCTACCTACCTTTCCCCATTGAATGGACTGTAACCCTAATCCTATTTTCCCTGACCTAGCCTCTTTGACCTAATATCCTCATCCATCAACCCAATCAAATCAAATCAAACCCCTAAACTCATACCTAGCCTAAAACCCTAATTTATCTAGTCCTCTTGGCTGTGACCTTGTGGAGAGATCCCTCTCTGGTTTGGTAGGGCTAGATACCAAGAAAAAATATTGGTTTGTAGTTACCTCTGTTGTGATTTCTTCTTCAACCTTAGTGTTGGAGCAGGGTCTCCTAAAAGCTGCGAAGTTTGTCCATTTTTGTATTATTTATTCTAACGCAGGGGTTTTTGGGTGGGTCAAAGCCCCTAACGCATTGTAAACAGGTCAAGGGTAGAACAAGAGTCCGTAAACCATAGTTTGCAGACCATCGGATGCATAGGCTAAATTGGTATAAATAAATTAACCTTTTTGAGTCTTAGGTAGAGAAAAATAGAGATTGATGCGAAGCACGAATTGTTAGATCTGTAGTCAGGTTGTTGGGTAAGGTCTCCTGCAGGCTGTGTTCAGGCGGTATTTTGGGCTTGTAAGAGGATTTTGTATTAATATATATGCGAAGTATTGTTAGACATCTGATGTTATCTGGATCTGTTTTGTTATGATTAATGCGAATGACTGAGTTGCAAAAGTATCTATTTGATAGTTGTGAAAATATTTGTATTTCTGTTATATGAATCTCTAACCTGTAATTGATGCGATTATAGTTTACTGTGAGGATAGATTGGTATTACGCACATGGATGTGAAGATAATTATTAGATCTGAGCCTGATCATAGCTATGTTGTATAAGCCTGCAAATAGATCTGTTAAATACGAACTCGATAAGATGGGAAAACAAACCTGTTTGACTTACTTGCTCTCTCTCAGGGTGCAAAAACCTGGTTCCAGCACCCTCCCATACTGCTTCGGGTGAGACTTTGGCCTGCGTAAGCAGGTCATTACCAAAAGGGCCAGTATTATAGGGGTTTGTTGGCAAACCTTAACCTCCAAACCTGGGTCAGGACCCCTCGAGACAAAAAATGGTTCCATTGGTGAGGCCGATAGAATTTTGAGAGAGAGATCAGGTAATGCCAAGACCATATTTGAAACCTGAGAAGAAAGAAATCAATGAGTGGTTTGAAAAGAAAGTTTAGGAATTCGCAGTAAAAGAAAATCGCAGTGCGAAGTTGACCACAGAGGAGTGGAAGAATAAGTACATTTTCACAGATATCTACGAAATTTTCTTTGTGACAATTACGATCGAGCTACAGGAGTGGCTCGCAAGGCATGTCGATTTTCAGAAGTGTTGGAAAGATGAGCGGATCACACGGTGGACCCCAGAGCTAGTCTAGCAGTTAGAGAAGACTGATAACACCATCACTCATACGATAGATCACTGGTTGGAGAGTGTGATAGGATGATTTGTGACAGAATTTGCAATCGACCTATTCAGAGGGAAAACAAATGTTCTTTAAGGGTTTCTAGGTTAAGTTTTTGAAAAATTTTCCACTACTGATTAAGACCTTATTGTGCGAAAACAACATTTTGTGCAACCATACAGAGTGAATGAGCTCCGATCAGAGTGATGGTACAACACACAGTGGTAAGTATTACAGAACTAACCAGGAAGGAGATAGATCTGTTTATAGTCTAGTAGGGAGTTCGGCTACGCAAGGACCTCCGAACACACCACCGTCGAGCCAACACAGGGGTAAGAACTCACCGGTTCGGTATGGAATGCAACTGTCCCTGGCCTTTGAAGGAAGAGCATTGGAATGGTATATGGGACACATAGATCAGCATGTGAACGTGATCATTGAAGAGATTAGGAATGCCTTGCAACAACAGTTCAAGAAGCCTAAGTCTTACTCTCAGATAGTGAACGACCTGAAATATTTCAAGCAAGGACCATCCGAGTTTGTATGGGAAGTTGATCAACGGTTAAAGAAGGTAATCAGAGAAGCAAGATTTTGTTGGAGTTACGCAGCGGAAAACAATTAAAACACACACACAACCATTAATAAAACATGAAGACAATGATTAACGTGGTTCACCCAACCAATCTGGGCTACATCCACCAAATAGAGGTATCATCATTCTCATTCATCAATAGGAGAATACAATAGCATAATTACTCATCTGCACTTCCTCTTCACACACCTCACATCTCATATGTTTGCCTCTATAGGCTTACAATTTATAGAATAGAGAAGAAACTGAATAATTAATTATATCACAAGAAACCAGGATAGAATATCTCCTAATGCTGATTTGATGCCAGCAGTTTTGCAACAAAACCTATTGTTGGCATATCCAAGAGATTTTCTCCAAATTAAAATAAAAAATCTCAACAATCTCCACCTTGACAACAATTAGCCTGATACCTCGTTACTTTATTATTTTTATTTTCTTTGCAAGCTAAGAGAAGCCAAACACCATTGTAGCTTCTCTAATAAAACTGGTTTTGTGAACATGTCTGCACAGTTTTCCTTTGTATGCACTTTTTCAGGAGAGACGCCCCGTTCAGTAATAACCTGTCTTACAAAATGGTACTTTATAGGTATATGCTTTGATTTACTATGATAGGCTGGATTTTTAGCCAAGTGAATTGCATTTTGACTATCAAAAAATAACTTAATGTTATCTTGCAACCTACCAAACTCACCAAACAAACCTTTCAACCAAACTGCTTCTTTGCAAGCATGTGAAGCAGCTATGTATTCTTCTTCTGTAGTGGATAAAGAAACAATGTTTTGTAGATTCGACATCCAGCTAATAGCTCCACCTGCAAGAGTAAAGACATATCCTGAAGTTGAAATTCTCTTATCCAAATCACCTGCAAAATTAGAATCAACATATCCGCAAAAAAATTCACTACTTCTGTCATAAGTGATACAACAATCACTTGTGCCTCTCAGATACCGAAGCACCCATTTCACTGCTGATTAGTGTTTTTTCCTTGGATTTTCCATATACCTGCTGACAACCCCAATTGCATGTGAAATATCTGGTCGTGTATAGACCATCGTATACATCAAAGTTCCTACTGCATTAGCATAAGGTATTCGAGACATATATTCCTTTTCTTCATTTGTGTTAGGACATAAAATTGAATAAAGCTTAAAATGGGAAGCTAAAGGGATTGAAACTGGCTTCACATTGTTCATACCAAACCGTAAGAGTATTTTCTCAATATACTTCTCTTGTGATAACCACAACTTACCATTGCTCCTGTCTCTGAAAATCTCCATGCCCAAAATTTGTCTTGGTGCTCCTAGATCTTTCATATCAAACGTCCTAGCCATCTGAGCCTTTAACCTGTTGATCTATGTTATGATTTTGCTTGCTAAAAGCATATTGTCAACATACAACACTAAGATAATGAATATTCCATTACTTAATTTCTTAAAGTAAACACAATGATCATATTCACTTCTTATATAACTTCAGCTCATCATGAAAGAGTAAAATTTCTTGTACCATTGTTGAGGCGACTGCTTTAGACCATACAATGATTTCTTGAGCCCGCAGACAAATTTCTTGTTGCGATTTTGAAAAAACCCTTAAGGTTGTTCCATATAAATCTCTTCATCTAGATCTCCATGTAAAAATTTAGTCTTAACATCTAGTTGTTGTAATTCTAAATCAAGTAAAGCAACTAATGCTAAGACAATCCAAATTGAAACAATTTTAACAACTGGTGAAAATATCTCATGAAAGTCAATTCCTGCTTTCTGAGAAAAACCTTTTGCGACCAACCTTGCTTTGTACTTGTATTCTTTATCATCAACACCCCTTTTCAATTTGTAAACCCATTTACATCCCACAGTTTTTCTATCTTTAGGAAGTTCCACCAGATCCCATGTGGCATTCTTGTCTAATGCCTTCATCTCATCCTTCATAGCTTATTTCCACTTATTACTGTTAGAACCTTCTACAACTTCCTGATAGCATAAAGGTTCATCATAATTAGCGGTTAAAGCAACTGAAGTAACATAATCATCATACCTTTTAGGAGGACGTCTGATTCTCGTGGACCTCCTTAAAGATGTTTCTGGTTCTTCCACAATTTGCTGATTATTATCTGTAGGAACTTCTTCATGATCTGCATCTGAAACTTGTTCATGATCTACATCTGAAACTTATTCATCTGGACTATCATCAGTATTTGAACTGGTTTCAAACTGAATATGTTGAAACTTAGGTACATTTTCCTATTTCAATTTATCATCTACATCTGGATTATCAACTGAAGATTCATTGAATTTAACATCTCTGTTAATGATGATCTTGTGAGTAGTAGGATCCCACAACCTATATCCCTTAATCCCATCAACATATCCAACAAAGATATATCTTTTTGATTTAGGATCTAATTTAGAACGCTGATGTTTCAAAATTAGAGCATATGCATCACAACCAAAAACTTTCAGTTTAGAATAATCACAAGGATGACCTTTCCATACCTCTTGAGGAATTTTACATCCTATTGCAGTTGATGGTGATCGATTTATCAAATAGAAAGCCGTAGATACTTCTTCTGTCCATAATTCCTTCGGCAAATTGGTGTTACTAAGCATACTTCTTGCTCTTTCTAAAAGAGTCTTGTTCATGCGTTCAACAACTCCATTTTGCTGAGGAGTATAAGCAGTAGTTCTATGTCTTTCGATCCAAACTTCCTTGCAATAATTATCAAATTCCTTTGAAGTAAACTCACCACCATTGTCAGTTCTTAAACATTTAATGGTTCTTCCAGTGATGTTTTCTACTAATGCTCTAAACTGCTTGAAAAATGTGAATACATCAGACTTTATTTTTAACATGTAGACCTATACTTTCCTAGAGAAATCATCTATAAAAGATACAAAATATGATGATCCTCCATATGAGGTGGTAGGAGATGGACCCCAAACATCAGAATGGATATAATCAAGGATTCCCTTACTAGTATGTTTTCTAGTTTTAAATTTCTACTTGCTTTGTTTCCCATATATACAATATTTGCAGAAATCTAACTTAGAAGATTTTGAACTAGGAAGTAACATACGATCAGATAAAATTTTTAAACCTCTTTCACTCATATGGCCCAAAAGTTGATGACATAGTCGAATAGAATCACTGTCGTTTTCAGATACAGTAGAAGCATGATTTGACTCTGTTCTTCCTTCTAACTGAAAAATATTTCCAAACTTCTTTGCTTTCATTACTAAAAGGATTCCTTTATAAATTTTCATTACTCCACCTTGAATAAAAGTTTTATATCCATTTGTGTCTAACACTCCTAGAGAAATAAGATTTTTTCTGAGTTTAGGCACATGTCTTACATCAGTTAAGATTTTATTTGTCCCATTAAACATTTTAATCTGGATGCTTCCAATTCCCACAACTTTACATGAGAAATCATTACCCATGTAGAAATCTCCATCATTGATTGCTTTATAAGATTTAAACCACTCTTTATGAATGCACATGTGATTGGACGCACCAGAATCTAATAGCCAATGTTGATCATGATATAAAAAATTAACTAATAGAACTTCATCACTTATACCTAAACCGTATACTAAACTTGAACCTGTATCTGTCGTGTTTGCCTCTTTATTTTCTGTTGAAGAGTCTCCTTTGGATGTTTTCTGTCTCTTCCAACAGTCCTTCTTCAAATGTCCCGATTTGCTGCAAAACCAGCATTTTAGCTTACTCTTCTTCCCTTTTGATTTTGACCAAGACTTGTTCTTCTAATTGAAGTGTTTTTCTTTAGATCGACCTCTAACCATCATTTCTTTTGATGTAGAGGTTTCTAAATTTGACCTCTTCCTGGTTTCTTCAGACAGCATAGCTCCAAAAACGTCATCAAATTCAAGGGTTTCTGATGAACTAAGACTTATAGAAGTAACAAAATGATACCATGACTCAGGAAAAGAGCATAATAAAGTTAAAACTTTATCTTCTGAATCAAATTTTACTTCTATGCTTTCCAACTACACCAAGAGAGTATTAAAGGTATTCAAATGATCAGTGATTGTCGTACCTTCCTTCATGCGCAAGCTGTACAACTGTCTTTTCAGAAGAATCTTGTTGGTTAAGGATTTCGTCATGTACAGTTTCTCTAACTTTGTCCATAAACCAATAGTTGTTTTCTCTGACATGATGTTAAATAACACATCATCCGCCAAACACAACCGTATGTCGCTCAATGCTCTGTTATCGATGTCACTCCATTCGTCATTTGTCATGGTGTAAGGTTGTTGGATTTTCCCAAAAGCACCTTTGCCACACCTTGTTGTACGAGTAGATCGTGCATCTTAAATTTACAGATCTCGAAGTTGTTTTTCCCATTAAACTTCTCGATCTCAAATCGCGCACTTCGGGTTTTTTCCATATTGAGTAGCTTCTATCAAAAATCTCCAATTTCAAATCTTAATAAATGAAGATTTTTATTTTAATCAAAAATATTAATTTTGATTAAAATGCCCTTTTTCAAAAAATGAAAAAACTTTCGGCAAATCGACAGCACTTGTTTCTGTCGAAAAAACCTAGGCCCTAGGCCCTACCCAAGTGCATATTACAATTCAAATCGATATACAATAAATACATTTCAATGTAAATCGATTTAAATAAATACAATTAAATTGATATATAATAAATCGATATTACAATCAATCGATTTAAATATGTCCTCCTAAAAGGAATTTGAATACAACTCAAATACAAATTGATTTAAGCAAAAAATTGCATTAATGCACTTAAATGCAAATCGATTTTTAAATGGCATTTCACTCACTTTAAAAAACTGTAGAACCAAGCTCTTTAGTGACTCAAAAAACTGCAAATCATTTTTTATGAACCTTTGAACCAGCTCATGGCGCATTGGAACCTTTAGCTCCAACATTCATGTTATTTCATTTCAACAATGAAACCACGGTCTCCTCGGTCCATGCAGTTTTAGAGCAGGCAATCGGAGATCAAACAAAAAATATGATGACAGTTTTGCTACCAAACAACAGCGAGCAGTTTTCACGGCTCCTTCTCCCGCTCCACGGAAGTAATCAAGAGAACATACAACATTCTCCACAGCGGACCCAGCCTCAATTACTCTGCGTGCATTTTTGTTTGGGCATCCAGCTCACAACGCTGACAACCTCCAGCTCACAGCGCTGACAGTCTTTACAAAAAAACGTAGCGCAATCGGATTTCAATGCTGGTATCATTCAATGTTCTTTTAACGCTGGTTACATGCTGCCATAGACTGCGGCTCCTCCACAATAGCCTTATCACAACTTGGCAACTTAATCTCACGGTCTCATGCAGCAGGCCCAGTTGCATCCACCACAGCCACGCAGAAACAATGGAGCTTTGAAACCAATTGTTGGAGTTACGCAGCGGAAAACAATTAAAACACACACATAGCCATTAATCAAACATGAAGACAAAAATTAACGTGGTTCACCCAACCAATCTGGGATACATCCACCAAATAGAGGTATCGATAATCTCATTCATCAACAGGAGAATACAACAACAGAGTTACTCATATGCACTTCCTCTTCACACACCTCACATCTCATATGTTTGCCTCTACATGCTTACAATTTATAGAAGAGAGAAGAAACTAAATAATTAATTCTATCACAAGAAACTAGGATAGAATATCCCCTCATGCTGATTTGATGCCAGTAGTTTTGCAACAAAACCTATTCTTGACATATCCAAGAGATTTTCTCCAAATTAAAATAAAAAATCTCAACAGATTTCAGTACGATGATAGGCAGCACACGGAGTGGTTCATTGCTATGTTTCTGCCCCACCTGCCCGTGCCGATGGGTCATCAAGCCATTGAATCGCAGGAGAAGGCCTTGGAGATTGCTATGAAGCTAGAGGCTACACCCAGAGACGATACCCACTTAGTATTACAACAAATACAAGGCCAGCTAGAGGCAACGCACATGGAGATCCAGAATCTACGAAAGGAGTGAGGGATGGAGGCTTGCCTTGAAAGATGGTGCATACGATGCAGGGTGAATGGCCACACCAAGGATAACTATACTCTACTAGCAGACTACATGCAGGATGGGGGATCTAGCACACTGCGTCCTAGGGAAGCTGCGGGACCAAGTGGGCAGGCGCTGTGGTGCGATGATTGTCGTGTTGCGGGGCTTCATGATACCAACCACTTCCCTCGCCTTACCGCATATATCCCAGAAGTAAAGCAACAATGGTGCAGGTTTTGGAGGTCTATAGGACACGATGAGCAGAACTGCTGAACTTATGATCTGATGATAGACCAAGGAAACCTATATAGGGTATAGTTGGATCCTTCATCACCAAGGTCCCCCATAGGTATAGGAGGCTCCCTAGCTAGGGGCAGGGGAGGGGGATGAGGTGGAAGTGCAGGTAGGGGTAGAGGCCAATTGATCTGCTATAACTGCGGGGAGGTAGGTCACTTTGCAAGGGACTACACGAACCCAACATGACAATCCTATAGATATTGCAGACTACTTCACCATGTGATCGAGGAATACCTAATTTTGATAGCCAAGGTGCAAGAAAAGCAGGAGACACCTACGCAGAATGTACAAAGGGTGAAGGTAGAACCTCGAGAAGAGGAGCCAAGTGTTAACATTATAACACACAGCACCATGGCCACTGGAGGGGCTATGGAGAAAGCTACGATGGAACCTCTGATCCAGAAAGCAGTCACTAAACAGGAAGGGTTAGACTTACAAAAGGAGAAGGAAACCTTTGTCGCAGCTTGGCATGAATTTTCTCAGGCCGAGGTATCTGCTTCTTAGAACCCCACAAACGTTAGAGCTAAGGATGAGGTCAAACCATTCTTGCAGGCATGCATGCAGCTGCTGCGCAACCAGCAGGCTGTAGAAAACCTCCAAGCACTAATCGACAGCTGCGCAGAAAGAACAACCCCAGTCATGGAAGTTAAGGATGTGAAAAAACTATATAAGCATAAGAGATGCACTGGTCGAGAGATGCAGTTAACCGCGCAGATTGGTGATTACGAAATGGATCAATTTATTCTAGACCTAGGATCGAATGCGAACATACTACCCAAAAAGACATGGAAATGAATGGGAGAACCTAAGTTTGAATGGTTCACTATCCAGCTGCGCATGGCCAATCAACAGAAGATCATACTGTTCGGAAGGTTATCTAAGATCGTGGTAGATATCGTAGGGGTTAAGGTCCGGGTTGACTTCGAAGTCATTCAGATTGTAGAAGATGCGGACCCTTATCCTACACTCCTAGGATTGAACTGGGCCATAGATATGGGTGGCATTATCAATTTGAAGATGAGAAGCATGGTGTTTGAAAGTGAAGGAACATGGGTGATAGTACCACTAGACCCCGCAGAAGGAGAAAGGTATGCAGAGCCAGTGCATGAGGAAGGGGAGGTGGACCATAACTATAAGTTGACCACGCAAGATGAAGACTAGATCAATCCTACAGCCGATGGTGTGCTTTGCAGGGAAAAGGATAACGAATGCTTCTCTGACTCTGACGGAGAAATAGAAAATTGGAAAAACCAGCTACATGATGTCTTTGTGCTGTGCTGCCTACGAATCACAAGGGACTTCCGCTGCATATCCTCAGAGGTAAGAGAACTGCCCTACTTTGATTGTTCCAGTAGTATAAAGGGGTTTTTGCAAAAATTTGAAGCCAAGGTTCCAAGAGAACGAAGGTTATGGGCCCTTAATCTAGCCATGCGCACAACACCTGCAAGGTGGTAGGACACGCATAAGGGGGCATTCCAGGACTGGGAAAAATTTCAGGACATGATGATCCTACGATTTGAGACTCCGGTTGACGTGCACATCAAGACGTTCCTTGGCCCAAGGGATCCACGTGAACACTTGTTTGCTTGGATGGAAACGTGGTACAACTGGACTACATAGGAATGTGTCCACTTGTTTATTCATGCGTTGGGACCAATCCCTAGTGCATGGTACTTGGATGCAGAGCTACATTAGCGCACTCGCCACTAGGAGACTTTGAAGGATGAATTCATAGGGACATTCGGGTTGACAGGGGGCTCAGAGGCACTTGAAAAAGCTCTACAGGACATAGACATATTTGTTTTTTGTGAACCCAGCCCCTACGTAGCATTTGGGGCACCAACGTTGGAAGCAAAGATGCAGGATATCGTTAATTTTCACAATATAACTATAGAAGAGTGCAGCGAGGATCCGCGCAATGTCTCTATCCCCGAGTCAGAGGGGGAGCACGCATTTGCGGGACCTCCACTACAAACTGTGGATGCAACGAAGCCTCTGAAACTGTGGGATGTCAACATTGGCATGACAAAGAAACCTAAGCTGGCTAAAATCGAGGAGTACTGCGATGATGCCACTGTAAGAAAAGTTTCAGAATTGCTCACAGAATATCAAGACTTATTCCTGACAAAGTTTTTAGAGCTCAAGGGGATCACAGGGGGCCTTGGGGTTATGTGCATCACGCTAAAACCTGATGCGCGCCCTGTAAAGCAACACCCTTATCAACTAAACCCTAAGTATAAGTAGAAGGTTAAGGAAGAAATTGATAAGATGCTCGCTGTAGGTATTATTGAACCGGTCGAGCAGTCAGATTGGGTAAGTCCGATGGTGGTTTAGGAAAAGAAGATGAAGGGGGAAATCTAAATCTATGTGGACTCACACAAGTTGAATGATGCCTACGTACATGATCCCTTTCCGACACCATTCTCAGATGAGATCCTGGATAGCGTAGGAGGCTAGGAAGTGTACTCGTTCACTGACAGGTTCTCAGGATACCATCAGATCAAAATAACACAAGAAGATCAAAGAAAAGCCACATTTTCCAGTGAATGGGGATATTTCCAGTATACGGTCATGCCGTTTTGACTCAAGAATGCCCCTACTATCTTCTCACGGGTTGTTGTCGCAGTGTTCGAGGAGTTCATCCACAAATTCCCGGAATTGTACTTTGATGACTGGACTGTCTTCGGCTTAGTAAAGACGCACGTTTCGAACCTGCGCATGATGTTGGATTCCTGTAGAAAGCACCAGATTTCCTTGAATATTAAGAAATGCATCTTCTGCGTACCTTTCAGAATCGTGCATGGAAATATAGTGTGCCGACAGGGGCTGATGGTTGACCCTGTAAAAGTTGCAGTTATCATCAATCTGGTAGTACGTACAACTGAGAAACAACTGCGTTTGATCCTTGGACATATGGACTACTACAGAAAATTCATTCAGGGATATGCGCTGATCACGACAGCCCTGGAAAATATGCTTAAGAAGGATGTTTCATTTTTTTGGGATGATGAGTGTCAGAAGAGCTTTGAGCTACTCAAGGAAAAGATGGTCTTTGCGCCTATCCTTATTTTCCTCGATTGGACGAAGGTTTTCCACGTTCACGTTGATGCATCCAGAATCACCCTTGGAGTGGTCTTTACACAGCCTGGAGATGGAGACATTGATCACCCAGTTGCATTTTCTAGTCGAAGACTCTCTAGTGCAGAGCACAACTATGCCACCACAGAGCGGGGAGGATTGGCTATGGTTTATACATTACAGAATTATCGACACTATTTGTTAGGGGGTCACTTCAAAATTTTCACAGATCATTCGGATTTGAAGTACCTGGTGAATAACCCTGTGTTGGGCGGATAAATCTGCAGATGGCTTCTATTATTCTAGGAATACGACTTTGAGATCATTTTCAAGCTAGGGAGGTTGAATTCTGGACCAGATCACTTGTCCCGAATTGAGAGTGGCGAGGAAATGACCAACCTGGAGGAAGGATTGCTTGATGCGCAACAGTTTGATATTAAGGTAGTTGATGTGCACTTCGCTGATATTATCCAGTTCCTGATGAAAGGCATGGCACCTATGGAGTATTCGGTGCAACAACAGAAGGAGTTGGTAGCTCGCGCTGTGGATTTTACCATCATCGCAGGACATCTATATAAGATGGGTGCAGATGAAGTGTTGTGCTGGTACGTCCTGGAGCATGAACGACATGATATCTTGGCAAAAGCCCATGACGGGGTAGCAGGATGTGGCCTATAGTGGCCTACCCTGCATACTGACTCTCATGACTATTGAAAAGCTTGCGATACATGCCAACGGATAGGAAGACCATCACATCGAGATGAAATACCCCTTCAACCGCAAATGGCCTTGCAAGCCTTTGACAAATGGGCCATCGATTTTTGGGGACCTATTAACCCACCCGGAAAGAAGACAGGTGCGCGCTACATCATGACTGCCACTGAATACATAACCAGGTGGGTTGATGCATAAGCAGTGAAGGATTGCACTGCAGATACCGCTACGCACTTCATCTTTGAGTAGATTCAAACTAGATTTGGGGGTCCTAAAATCTTGATGAGCGATAGAGGTACGCACTTTGTTAATGAGACAATACAGGCCTTAATGGAGGAATTTCGGATCCATCACGCGAAAAGCACTCCATATCATCCTCATGTGAATGGAATGGTGGAAGTTTTAAATAAAGTTTTGGAGAACGCACTAACTAAGGTCTGTAACGTCGATCGCAATGACTGGGATGTGCGCATCCCGTTTGTTCTTTGGGCCTATCGAACCACCTGTAAAAATTTGATAGGAAAAATATCATTTAGGATGGTTTATGGTAAGGAGGCCATTATTCCCATGGAATATATTGTTCCTAGTCTGCGAATCACAACCTTTACGAATATGGTGGAGCCTCATATCATGGAGGAGCGTTTAACGTAGCTTGTGGCTCTGGAGGAAAACCATTTTATTGCTAACTTCCATTAGCAGGTTGAAAAGGCATGTCATGACCGACATATTTGACAAAATTCCTTTGCAGAGGGTGACTTAGTACTCCTTTACGATAGTCAGTTTGCGAAACACCCAGGAAAGTTCCGACATCACTGGCTTGGACCCTACACAGTTAAGGAAATCACGGATGGTGGAGCTGTTTGGCTAGCTACCTTACGCGGTGATATGCTACCCGGCTATATCAATGGCAGTCGACTCAAACCATATTGGATCAAATGAATATATGGCCGGAGTAGCTGTATAATGGGGGGTAGACCCACCAAGGACAGGAAGACCAACGGATAGGAAGACCATCATGTCAAGATGAAATTCCCCTTCAACCGCAAATGGCCCTGCAAGCCTTTGACAAATGGGCCATCGATTTTGTGGGACCTATTAACCCACCCGGAAAGAAGACAGGTGCGCGCTATATCATGACTGCCACTAAATACGTAACCAGGTGGGCTGAGGCACAAGAGGTGAAGGATTGCACTACAGATACCACTACGTACTTCATCTTTGAGTAGATTTGGACCAGATTTGGGTGTCCAAAAATCTTGATGAGTGATAGAGGTACGCACTTTGTTAATGAGACAATACATGCCTTAATGGAGGAATTCCAGATCCATCACTTGAAAACACTCCATATCATCCTCAAGCGAGCGTAGCGGTGGAAACTTTCAATAAAGTTTTGGAGAACACACTAACTAAGGTCTGTAATTCTGATCGCAATGACTGGGATGTGCACATCCTGTCTGTTTTTTGGGCCTATCAAACCACCTATAAAATTTTGACAGGAAAAACACCGTTTAGGATGGTTTATTGTAAGGAGGCCATTATGCCCATGGAATATATTTTTCCTAGTCTGTGCATCGCAGCCTTTACAAATATGGCAGAGCCTAATATCATGGAGGAGCGTTTAGCATAGCTTGTGGCTCTGGAGGAAGACTGTTTTATTGCTAACTTCCATCAACATGTTTAGAAGGCACAGGATAAGGCATGGCATGACCGACATATCCAAAAAAATTCCTTTGCAGAGGGTGACTTAGTACTCCTTTATGATATTCGGTTTGCGAAACACCCAGGAAAGTTCCGACAGCACTGGCTTGGACCCTACATAGTTAAGGAAATCACGGATGGCAGAGCTGTTTGGCTAGCTACCTTGCGTGGTGATATGCTACTCAGC
Source organism: Pinus albicaulis (assembly GCA_034641835.2). Classification (NCBI taxonomy): domain Eukaryota; kingdom Viridiplantae; phylum Streptophyta; class Pinopsida; order Pinales; family Pinaceae; genus Pinus; species Pinus albicaulis. The sequence continues at coordinate 987,714,218 of CM076575.1, read as the reverse complement.
TATATCAATGGGAATTGACTCAAACCATATCGGATCAAATGAATATATGGCTGGAGTAGCTATATAACGGGGGGTAGACCCACCAAGGAAGATAATCACTGTAGGTACCATGTTACGTGCAGGAGGCAACCGTAGGACTGGAAGCTTAGGGGGTGTGCCGGAGGCACAGGCATACACTCAAAATGCAATAGGAGCGCGGGGAGCGTGGGAGGTATGCCAAAAATGCAGGGATGCGCTGGAGCGCAGGGGTGTGCTGAGTGCACCAAGGGTGTGAAAACTAGCCATTGGAATAGTCAAATCGGGTAAAACGAAAGAATTACCATTGAAAGGAGCGAGTGGTCGGCATTTAATGAGGCGATTTCTGGAGATTTTTTACCATTTTCTTGATGGTAAGTTCCAAGTAAAGTTTACCCTATCGTTGGGCGATTACAAAAGCTATAAAAAGGGTAGGATAGATCAGAAAAGGGTTCTGTATCACTTGAATAGCTTGTACTTGGCATGTTTTTTGTTGACGAATTTGTGCCGTAAGAATTTATATGCCTATAGCGTCTCTTTCATGTCTGAGAAACCTGCTCCCTCTGATAGTAGCAATCCCGAGTTTGCCTTTCGTGCCAGGATGGCAGCCATGAATACTGTTGAACCCTCAGAACCAGTGACCTCAGTGGAACAAGGAACTGAAGAAGTGGTGGAGATTGAGTCCGAAGCTGAAGAAATTTTCTCCATGCCAGTCACAAAGAAGGGGAAGCAAAAGGCCAAAGGCTCAGTGAAACCCCTGAAACTCGTGAAATGGGTTGGAGGGAAGCCCCAAACTTCCTCGAGAAACGTAAAATCCCCGTGGGCGACACCCCAGGCGCATGTTGCTCAGGAGGAGGCCCAGCCTGCCGACCCGATCAACTGGTTACCTCCCTTCATCCGGCTGCGCAGGCCCTCGACAAGCATGCTGAAGAACCTCGATGGCCTGATCACTTATCTACAGATGCCACTGACCCCGAGAGAGGTCCCCGTCATTGGTGAACATTTTGGAGGGCTCCATGAGATCAAATTTGATGATCACGACTTGGCCAGTTTGGAGGCCTTCCCTGAGATGGCACCTGAGTTATACCTTGACACGCTTCAGGAAGACGATGCGATCAAAATTATTCCTCAGCGCTGGGTGCATGGATTGGCTGGGTCCGGGCTCCTGAACCTACTAAGGATGCCATACTTCTGCCACTACAATGTCATGGACTAGCTGGCCCGACATTTTCTCGTCCTAATTCATGATGGCTACCTGTGGATCTAGGACAGAATCCCCATCGATGCTACGCTGGTTCATAGAATTATTGGTCTTCCGATGAACAGAACGAACCCTTTGGAGCGTGTGGGAAAGAATTATGAGGGGGAAACTGCTAAGTAGGTGCGCAAAACCTACCATGTGGAGTGCAATAATTGAGGCTTCATAATTAAGTCCATCAGCGACTAAGGCACACAGTTGGGCACCATGTTGTTGGCGTACAAGATGATGAGAAAATGTGAGGCCACCTCTATCCCAGCCTACGTAATTCAGTTGGCGGGCCAATGTGGGAAAGGGGTATGCTTCAACTGGGCCCAATACTTGTGCGATGAGTTTCTAGCTAATTTCTGAGAATCCCAGGAGCAGGGACAAGCCTTTTGATATTCCTGGTTGTTGTTCCTCATAGCGTTGGTCGCCTGGGAAGCCCCTGCAGAGTCAGTCCTCCCTGAACTCACCCTAGACATGTGCAAAGGGGCTTGTTATGCGCATTTGTGGGACTCCAAGGATGCGCAACACATCGAGGACAACCAATTCTTCTGGGTCCTCTTCCAAAGCAGCTTGGCAGCATCCATCAATTCCCGACCGCGCTTGTTGCCCACAGTATATGACCAATATAAGAGCATTGCGGCCTTCCAGGTAACTATGCACAACGTCCAAATTCGAGGCCGCAAGGATAAAGCTTGGACCTTGCTCCCTTATATGGTAGCGAATGAAGAAATCGATAATGTAATTGCGCTCTAGCCTCCTAACTGGAAAATTGGCTTCAAAATTGGCTGAACCAAGACAACACAATTAATCCCGCCTATCATCATCAAGGATACTGAAGGACCAAGCAAGAGTACAAGGAAGGACACAGACGCGGAAGCTCAAAAGGATGCGCAGGAGAAGCAGACCACCAAGAAGGACACTGAGGTAGAGGCTCAGGTAGATTCGCAGCAAGACCCAAGTACAGAAGGATTGGATGTAGGAGGAACTGATTCCCCCCACGACACAAAGCGCACAAGCGAGCTTGTCAAAGGGCCCTGAAAGAAGTAGCCCTCTCAGTGGACAGAACGAGATGAGACAATCACGCTGACCGAGGGAGACCTCGAACAAATTGCTGATGCAATCACTTTGGCCACAGAAGACAGATGGTTAGCCTTAGAGGAACAACAGAAAGCTGTGATCGACATAATTCAGGTTGAGCTCCGCACTCTATAGCTGAAGATAGACATGCTGTAGACCAGTGTGACTTAGGTACGAATGCCCTTGGAAACCATCAGTGTAGCACTAGTTACAGATGAAAGTCGCCTCTGTTCTCTACCTAGCGCAACCCTTGTGATCAGTCCACCCGACCTGGGAATGCAAGTCCATGCCAGTACAGAAGTCCAGCTGAACTTAGGCAGGCTACCACATGAGGCATTGCAGGGCCTCCACACCTCCTTGTTTTAGGAAATTCACCATTGGGACCAACAGGTGCACCAACAGCTCGGTGTGGATGAACAGACAATTGATGCAAAGAACGCTGAAGTGTGCCTTGCCACTACGAAGCAAACTGAGCTCGAAAAATTGATTCAACAACTCTGCGCAGATGTTACAGCGGACATTCCGACCACAACCACCCCCACGGCTAAAATTGAAGGGCTGATCGCAGCATTGAAGGCCTCCAGGGCGGAAGTTCAGGTAGTCAAGACACAGATGGAGCAGCGGAATGCAGATCTGCAGGCTAAGCTGTAGCCAGAAACACCTTCGAAGGTACGGGCCCATTGAACTACGCTGGTCTCCGCGGCTACAAATGTCATCACAGGGCAGATCGTGGAGGGTGCCCAATTACTAGAAATAGCCATGCAGCTATGGACCAAGGTCCAGCATGACCTGATCCTGCGAGGAATAAACCACGACCTGCGGTGGAAGGAAGAAGAGTTCAAGACGTTGGAAGCCACCCTGCCCACTTTGGTTCCTGATCAACTCTTGACACAGATGCACACCAGCCACACCCTCCAAGCTGATATTGATGAAATTTGGCATAAGAAGAAGGTCCTCAGTGACTGCCTGAAGCCTCGAGCTACCGAAGCCCTCAAAATTTCGCAGGATGCTGATGTTGCTGTTAAGTAGCTAAACCAGACTTTGGAGAGTGTCACCGCCACGACGGAAGGTCCGATTTTGCAGAAGTTGGTCGACATTGCTCAAAATGTTGCTACTCAGAGTGAAGGCGTGCTGCCCCTTTAGCCAAGCTGATCAGATTATTGCAGGTGCAGGTGGAGACCCCACCATCACAGTGACTCAGGATGAGTCACAAGATTGTGTTGGGGGACTGTTGGAGTAGGTTCTCCTAAAAGCTGTGAATTTTGTCCATTTTTGTATATTTTTATATTATTTAGTATAACGTAGGGGTTTTGGGGTGGGTAAAAGCCCCTAATGCATTGTAAACGAGTCAAGGGTAGACCAAGAGTCCACAAACCACGATTTTCGGACCATCGGATGCGTAGGCTAAATTGGTATAAATAGATGAACCTTTTTGAGTCTTAGGTAGAGAAAAATAGAGATTGATGCGAAGCATGAATTTTTAGATCTGTAGTCGGGTTGTTGGGTAAGGACTCCTATTGGCAGTGTGCGCGGAGATCATCAGTCCTGTTGTGTGCGGACTCTGTTGGCTATGTGCATAGGAGATATTTTGGGCTTGTAAGAGGATTTTGGTATTAATATATATGCAAAGTATTATTGGAAATATGATGTTATCTGGATCTATTTTGTTATTATTAATGCAAATGATTGAGTTGTGAAAGTATCTATTTGATAGCTGCGAAAATATCTGTATTTCTGTTATATGAATCTGCGATCTGTAATTGCTGCGATTATAGTTTGTTGTGCTGATAGATTGGTATTATGCACGTGGATGTGAAGAAACTTATTATATTTGAGCCTGATCATAGTTATGTTATATAAGTTTGTGAATAGATCTGTTAAATATGAACTCGATAAGCTGGGAACGCATACCTGCTTGACTTACCTACTCTCTCTCAGGGTGCGGAAACCTAGTTCCAACACCCTTCCGTACTGCTTCGGGTGAGAATTTGGCTTGCGTAAGCAGGTCACTGCCAAAAGGGCCAATAGTATTGGGGTTTTTTGGCAAACCTTAACCTCTAAACCTGGGTCAGGACCCCTCGAGCCAACACTTAGAAATTTTACGGAGTGATAACAGATTATTTTCTGGTTATATGTCAATTATATGATGTGTATCATTTATGGATATTATCATTAATTAATTAGCTATTGATCGGTTGATGAATGTATTGAATAATAAGTATTGTTGTAGCTATGTGGAGAGGGAATAAGGCCTTCTCGGTGATTCTCAGATGAACCTTAGACCTTTATGATTAGATATGCATTTATGACCTATAGCTTACATGTTTTCCATGTGTTTGATGGCATTCCTAATATGTTCTGATCAGTCTAGGTCAAGATTTTTATTTGAGTTTGAATGTTTAACTTTTTTGTCATGTCAATAATGATTTTGAGGAGTCTCAAGAAGCTGTGGATAGTGGTCTAGACATTTAACTATAATTGTGGGTCAGATATCGGGACCACGCCTTTTGAATTAGATAATTTAGGCCACAACAACAATTAGGTAGTGTTCTACATGTGGTTGGAGGCCTTCAACCGCACTCATGCCTTGTCATGCATGGGGTTGCAAGCGGAAGGTAGTGAAAATGAGACCCAACTTAGGGTTTGGTCACCTAGGGTGGTTCTTTGGCCCCTGAGTGTACTGCATCCCTAAGGGATGTTGTGAGTTGTTAGTTTGTGTTCAGTTTGTTAGCCCTAATTCCTTAATTGGAGCTTGGAGGCCAGGTCATGTCATAGTAACTCTTCGTCTCATGTTTACCCTCACAAGCGATTGAAATTGAGTAAATGTGGGAGGGGGTGGTTACAATTTAATAGTTAGTTGAATCTATATTGAATTATGTTTCTAGTTTTTAAATAATGTTCAACTTTACCATCAATTTCATTGTCATACTCTACACAATCCAAGAGATAGGTGTATGATAAAATTATACACGACCAGAAAATTTCTTATTCCTTGCTCAGGAAAAGGGAATCCTCAAACACTCAACAACGTTGGAAGCATTTGTAAATGAAATTAACTATCTATTGGTATGAGAAAGTTGTGATTTGTAGAGTATTTTTTTTTAAATTTTAAAATATACATTGTGCCGAGTAGAGAGGAAAAAAGTGTGACTTGATATAGTCCTTGTTCTTTAAAAAACCCCCGCACACACAACAACCACCCTTATTCTGCATATTTTTTCAGAACAACTTCCCCCACCGACTTACGTAACAAACCTGGAATCTCATCAGTTGTGGAATAATTGAGCTGAGAACTCGCCAAAAAAATTAGCCTTTTTTATCCATGCCTCGACTCCACATATTAAATTAGCCTTGTGTGGAGGAAGAAAGCTTCACTTGAAATAATCCCCGCTCTTTAACAAACTCCCATGAACAAAATTTCTCTACACACCCTTTCTACCACACTGCTCGCACACCGTTTCTTTGCACAACACAATAGTAGAAGTTCCATATTAAATTAATATATAGAAGTTTCGTTCCCATATTTGTTCAGAATACCCCCTCCCCCTGGCTTATGTAAGGGACCTTCAATCTCGTTAGTTTTCACATCATTAGGTAGAGCACTTACCAACAAAATTAACATTTTTTGTTCATGATTCAAATCCACATACCTGATCTGTTCCCACGCAAAGCATGACTTCCTCCATCCTAATGAGAGAAAATACTCTCAATAAATTCACTTCTTCATTGATATACATAGCAAGCACCTATCCATGCACACAATTTATCTTCACACCCTTTTTACCGCACTTCTCACACACCCTTTCTCCTTCCTCCACATGAGATATTTGATGAAATTTCTTTTTTCCAGCATATCGAAGGAGAACAATAAAAAATTCTTCCACACCTCTGCATTAACAATTCTAAAAAACAATGTTTTTGGGCTGAATTTAATATTTAGTTGAACCTATATTTCCTTATACTGCTAATTTTTAATTAATTTTTAACTTTACCATCGATTTCACTTTTGCACTACACAATCAAAGAGATAGGAGTGAGATGGAGGTATGCAAGAAGGGAATCCTCGAACACTTGAAAACATTGGAAACATTTTTAAATGAAACCAACTATCAATTTTTATGAACAAGCTTATCAAACACTTAGATAGGTTGGTTTCCATATGATGTGCAAAATATATTTTAAAATTTTAAAATATACATTATGCTGAGTGCAGAAGAAAAAATCATGACTCAATATAGTCCCTTCTCTAACAAATTCCCTCGCACACAATTTCTTTGCGCACCTTTTCTCTCACACTTCCTACTCACTCTTTCTTCACACAACAAAGTCTGCATATTTCAGAACACCCCCCACTCCCCGCTGCTTATGTAATGGTCCTGCAAACTCATCAATTTTGGCGTCATTGGATAGATTAGTTTGCATATTAAATTATCCTTGTGTGGAGGAAAAAAACTTCACTCAATATAGTCCATGCTCTTTAACAAAATCTCTTGCACAACCTTTCTCCTTTCCTGTAATATATGTTCACACCCCCCGTTTACGTAATCGACTTGGTAGCCCATTAGTTCTAGCATCAAGAAAAACAATAATAGTGTCAGACATAATAGTGTTAGAGTACTCACCGAGAGGATGGCCACTCAAAAAGTTAGCCATTTTTTTTAATTTTAAAATGATTTGCAAGGGATTAAAATATATCAAAAATAAATCACCCTCTACTAGGGTAATTATGTCCCATCATAGCTCGCCCAACTAATCGAAAATTAGAAATAATATTTCTACAAATAAGAAAATTATTTTTGAATTCATGAGAAAATATAAATATTCAGAATTTTCTTGAAACTTTGGTTAAAATTGCAAAAGCACAACAAAATAATCAAGAGTCAACACACTTTGACCGCAAGACGAGTGCTATAGTCTCTAGCGAGGAAATGACTAATAATAATACTAGTAAAATTAGTTATTATCATAAAAAATAGGTGTCTAATGGTTAAAGCTATTATAAATTATTGTATTTAGAAATAATAATCTTTAATATCAGGCCATGTCATGTAAACTAGACGGTGACCGGTTGTACTGTTAAGTCACCGTGTTATGTGAAGGTCATCGGTTCGAAACTCAGTTGGAAAAAATATCATCTCATGTTAAGGGCTGATGTGGCATAGGTTGGGTGTGATCCCCAAGTGATATTGACAGCGTTGATGCTCCCGGGTCGCGATTTCTCAAGCCAAATTCAAGCCTGTAGAGCACAAACAATTTGACAAAAAAAAAAAATATTAAAGAGTAATATCTAAGATTAAAGAATGAAATTAGGTTCACATTAATTACTAAAAATCATTCTAAAAATTGCAAATATTAAAGTGAAGATAGGTTAATAGACAAAAAGAATTAAAAGGAGAGGAAAAGGAGAAGAGGAAACACACAAGGTAAAACCACAAAGGATTCAAGAAGAGGCAAACCTAGAAGCAAGAGTAGGAATCTAGTTCTTGCTAATTTTCTACGTGCTTCTCTTTATACCTAAATCTCTAGAACATAATTTTAATCAAACAAGGAAAGTTGAATGTGAAAATATGGCCACTAGAAAATTTCTCACTAATAAATCTAATAAAATAATTCTTGCTCTCCTAAACCGACAAGGTTGACACCTCAACAAAAGGATGAAAGAAGATAAATTCAATTGTGACAACAAGTACAGTAAGGGGAATAAATGTAGTGAGAATAAATGATTCTGCAAAGACTGTGAATATGAAGAATATCAAGGAGTGGTATCACAAGATATACAAATAAAAGAGACTATCCCAAGGATATATTTTCATGCATTGGATGCTCACTCAAGATACAAGGATATATCAAAAAGAAAAAGGTAATAGTATTGATTAATTCAGGTAGTACCCATAAATTCATCAATTACCAATTGGAAAAACTTCCTAATTTTCGTATATATCCATCACCAAAATTTCAAGTAATAATTGGAGATGGAGGTACCATAATTTGTTCAGCGAAGTGCCATGGTATTAAGATGAATATGGGGTAGTATTTTTTGGATAGTACCATGATTGAAAACCAAATGGGTGGTGCTCATGTTGTATTAGGAATATAATGGTTACAATCATTAGGAACAATGGCCCTTATTTTTCAAGATATTTTCATAATATTTTCCTCAGAAGGAAAGAAAATTGAGCCTAGGGGTATCCAAGAAAAACCTGGTAATAAGCTCTAATAGCATGAGAAAATTGTTAAAAAAGGGATTCCAAGGTGTTATTACACAATTTTATTCATTATATGTTAAAACATATATATCCTCTATGCTAATGGATCTCCAAAATGTTATCAATAATTATTCCAAGGTATTTGGAGAGATGCCTAAGGGTCTTCCATTTTCTCGAGACCATGAGGATGTTATTCATTTGAAACTTGGAAGCGTGCCACCTAATATTAGGCATTTAATGTATACGTAAGCATAAAAGAGACTGAGAGTTTGGTACAAGAAATGTTTAAGGCTAACATCATTCAACCTAGCGAGAGTGCTTTATCTTCGCCAACAATGATGGTTATAAAAAAGTATGGTTCAGGGAATATGTGTTTAGATTACAAACAACCCAACAAAATGAAAATCAAATATAAGTTTCATATTCCTATCATTACTGAATTATTAGATGCATTGCATGGAGAAAATGTATTACTAAGTTAGATCTCTTCTTTGGATATCATCAAATCAGAATGAAGCAAGAAGACATTCCTAAAATAGCCTTTAGAACACATGAAGGGCATTATGAATTTTTGGATATGCCATTTGTACTTACGAATGCACCTTCAACATTTCAAATATTGAATAATTCTATTTTCACACCCTTTGAGAGGTGTTCAAATTGCAGTCTTTTTAGCACCCATCCAATACCTTTTTGCACACATTTTTTCCATTTCCATCCTAATTCATCACCATTTTTTCCTACAAGAATGCATTTTTTATCAAGTTATATTTATCTTTTATTTATTCCATTTCAATGTTTTTTCTTGTGTATCTAGGAAGAATTCCCCCCCTTCAACTAAATTTTGGAAAATTTAGAGAAAATACTTTAGGCAGGTTGTGCAGATACAATTTTTACGATACTCCTAGTGTTGCTACAACACCTTCATGTTGCAACAACACCCTCGTATTTATTCAACGCAAAACGTCACAACAGCCTTGTGATGTTGCAACTCCCACAGCTTGTTGTGACATCACTAGCACATATAGTTGCAACACCGCTGCATTGTTGCAACTCCCCAAAGCACACTACTACAAAATTTTTGTGACTTTGTTGCTACAAAATTATGGAGACTAGGAGCCTTGCTACAACGTGATGCTACAAAAAATTTAATGTCGCAACACTAATGTTGCAACACACCTAAAACCAATGTTGTAATTTCCCAAATCTATAATGCACTCATTCTGTAGAAATTTTAATACAATTATGTATTGCCTGAATTCTCCTAATATAACAATTATATGTCACTGTTAAATACAAAATCCTTCTACTAAAATATTTGCGGAATTTTAATCGCCAATTGAAAACACATGAAGAAAGATCAATCACACATAACACAAATGTTTTTACCGAGAAAGCATAAAGCTAAAAACCCCACTATCATATATTATTTTTATATCATGGATCATGAAAAAATCTCATAAAAAACTCTAATCCAAGAGCTCTCAGTACAATATACAATCGTCTCACACTTCCCTACAAAAATTGGCAAATACATGTGCTAATTTACTACCTCCAGATAGCCCGCCTCCACTGCGCGATCCCTAATGGTCAAGAGCCTCTGAATGATTAATTCTATCCTGACTTGGCTGCACAATACTCATAGGCATCTCCTATGTGTGTGTGGTTGCATGAGTGCACCCACTAATGTCACAACCGATAGTCAACTATCCCTTTCACCTATCTCTCAACTGTGTCTCCACTGGATCTGACATGCATGTAGTTAATAGTAGTAAATCTTCAGTTGTATGTGAGATCACTCCATGTGAATTAATTTAATATTTAATTCACTGATCTCTCACTAGTGTATCTTTAGTTACAACTAGTTACAACTAGCACAACTGAGTTTAACTCACTTAACTTAGTTAAACTACTTTACAACTCGCATAAATACACATCCAACTCTGTTAAAACTTTGTATCACTCAATTACAACTAAGCCCACTTATATGTCCCACCAACCAACCTTAGAATTCGTAATTCCTTCAGTCAACTAGTTTGCCACACCAGTCAATCGAAACCAATTTCTTCAAGAGAATGGATTAATATTTATTTTCCAATTATTATTAAGAGATAATAATAACCGAAATGCATTCTATTTTTAGACATGCAATCTATAAATAGACTTCGCCAATGCATCTAAAAATAGAATCTCATCTATAAATAGAATTTTCTCACCATTCTAAAAATAGACTCCCACTATAAATATAATTTTCTCAACATTCTAAAAATAGACATACACCTAAAAATAGCCTGTGTGGGCCCCACCTAGTGTGGGTGCTTAATTTTCACTAGGATCAAGGATGTTGTTTCCGGTTGCCAATTTCACTGTCTCTTGTTGCAACCTTCAACACTTCCTCTCAACAAGAAAGGAATGTCTTTGCATGCGGCATGAAACTCCATGCATTTTCCCTGCAACCTTTGCACGCGCCATTCAACTCCATGCATGCGCCTTGAAACTCTTGTATGCAACACTTCTCTAGTGTTTTTGGCACATGCAACACTTGCATGCAACACTTTTGAAAATTAATAGCCTCTAAACAACTGAATCAGTATAATGCATCTGTCATCAAAGTCTTTTGACTTCTGCTGGTACCAACTGCACATGTCTTCACGAACCACTGTGTCGTTGACCTCTGCATCCATTCACTCTGCACTTGCTGTCAACTTTGATCCACGCTCCAGTATCTGACACTGTAACTTTGATTTCATGTCCTCCCGACATCTAACTGCATCAATCCAACTGATCCTGCTACTTCTTTATTGTGGGCTCCTCGTAGCCATGTTCAATTCATGAGATCCAAACCATCTCAATGAATCCTGCCCATAAATTTCTTCTTAGGATTACTCATACATGTCGCCCCACCTCTCACCTGGTGGTATAACTGCATGCACTTCCTCTGCCCATCTGGCACGAAATTTCTCTACATGAGTGGTTGCTTCCACTCCATGATCCTCATCTTGTGGATGCTTCACACCCCGAGGTTCACTCTTACCTGCATGCAAATCCTGCTCCCTCTCAAGCATCAATCGCGTGACTTTATCACACTTCCCAATAGTAGGAAGCTTAGTATAAATCCCATTTACATCAAGTCTATAGAGATTCTTAACTTGAATCCCAACCTTCTTGGATTTCCCTGTTGCTTTGTGCCACAGGAAAAAATTTCCTTCACTAAAGAGAACATCATAGCCTCTATCCTCTAACATTGCGACTAAGACTAAATTTTTCTTCAAACCTGGAACATGCATACCATATTTTAAATGACAGTGTTTACCTGACACCCTATGAAAGGTAATGGTATCAATGCCAGTCATACTGTATCGCACATCATCACCCAACTTTATATGCATATGGAGATATTTCTCCTCCAAGTCACTGAAAAGTTTCTCATCTCCTGTCATGTAAAAGGAAGCACCACTATCCAAGTTCCACCCCGATCCCAATGCACTTGACACCATGCATGCGATCAATGAGAAGTCAAGCTCAAATTGCGAGGCAAGAGCCTCACTAGCTGCAACTCTAGTAGCCATATTTTTCTTCTTCTTATGTGGACAATTTGTGGCAATATGTCCATACTCATGACAGTGAAAACACTTCAGTTGGACATGTTGTGCTCCTTGCCATCTTCACCGGCCTCAGATTTAGAATGAAACTTATTCCCCTTCCCCTTATTCACCTTTGCAGCCAAAGCACAATCCTCTTCATCATCATGCTTTGATGAAGAGCCATCTCTAGTGTTCCGCCTGAAATCCTCTTGCACTAGATCCGACCACAGTCGTTCCCAATCCAACAGTTTTTCCTGTTCGTTGATAGATTCTTCATAACTGTGCCAACTCTTAGGAAGCCCCAAGAGAGCCAAGCTCACAAAATCATCATCAACAACACTTACTCCTACACTCCCAAGCTCATACCTGCATTGGACAAACTTATTTAACTATACCAGAATAGTTTCGTTCTTTTCCATCTTGATCTTTCTGAGTCTATTCTTCAATGCCAATTTCCTATGGTCACTGTTGCTTTGGAAAAGATCCGTCAAAGCCTTCCACATACCACATCGAGTGGCTTTTCCATGAAGGCTTGAGACAATGTGGTATTGTACACCTTCTAATAGAATCCTCCTCGCCCTTGCTACTTTCTTTTGCCATGCATCAAGTAATGCAACATTTGTCAAACTAGGCTTAGGAACATCTTTGTCGATGAATTCCTTCAAGCCATTATCTTCGAGCACCGCCTCCATCCTGTCCTTCCAAGAAATGTAGTTCAAAATACCCTTGAGTGCATACTCTATCCACAAGCCATTGAAATCCATTTCGATGTTTACTCAACTGTCGCACTAAGAAATTCTTGCAGAAAATTCGAATTGTTTCCACCAACAAACTCAACTACTACTTCAATATTGCAATCTTCTTTGCTCCAATACCATGTAGAAATTTTAATACAATTATGTATTGCCTGGATTCTCCTGATCTAACAATTATATTTCACTGTTAAATACAAAATCCTTCTACTAAAATCTTTGCGGAATTTTAAGCACCAATTGCAAACACATGAAGAAAGATCAATCACACATAACACATATGTTTTTACCAGGAAAGCATAAATCTAAAAACCCCACTATCATATATTATGTATATATCATGGATCATGAAACAATCTCATACAAAATTCTAATCCAAGAGCTCTTAGTACAATATACAATCGTCTCACACTGTCATACAAAAATTGGCAAATACATGTGCCAATTTACTGCATCCATACAACTTGCCTCCATTGCGCAATCCCTGATGGTCAAGAACCTCTGAATGATTAATTATAGCCTGCCTTGAATGTGCAATACTCATAGGCATATCCAATGTGTGTGTGGTTGCATGAGTGCACCCGCTAATGTCACAACAAATAGTCAACTATCCCTTTCACCTATCTCTCAACTGGGTCTCCACTGGATCTGACATGCATGTAGTTAACAGTAGTAAATCTTCTGTTTCATGTGAGATCACTCCATGTGAATTAATTTAATATTTAATTCACTGATCTCTCACTAGTGTATATTTAGTTACAACTAGTTACAACTAGCACAACTGAGTTTAACTCACTTAACTGAGTTAAACTACTTTACAACTCACATAAATACACATCCAACTTCCTTACAACTTTGTATCACTCAGTTACAACTAAGTCCACTTGCATGTACCACCAAGCAACCTTAGAACTCGTAATTCCTTCAGTCAATTGGTTTTCCACGTTAGTCAACTGAAATCAAGTGCTTCAAGAGAATAGATTAATATTTATTGTCCAATTATTATTAAGAGATAATAATAACCGACATGCATTCTATTTTTAGACATGCGATCTATAAATAGACTTCACCCATGCATATAAAAATAGAATCTCATCTATAAATATAATTTTCTCACCATTATAAAAATAGACTCCTTCTATAAATATAATTTTCTCAACATTATAAAAATAGACATACACCTAAAAATAGCCTGTGTGGGCCCCACCCAGTGTAGGTGCTTAATTTTCACTAGGATCAAGGATGTTGTTTCCGGATGCCAATTTCACTGTTTCTTGTTGCAACCTTCAACACATTCTACATTGGAACTCACCTGGAAACCTTTGATATAACACACAAATATTTAGTTGTTGGACATAACTACTACAACTCTCAAGTATCTAGCATAGTTCAACACTTGGTTAACCTCCATTTTTCGACAATCGATTATCTAGCAACATGTGAACCCACAAAGGAAGGTAACATATATTGAGGATTTCCCAACAAATAAAAGTTGACCACATAAAGAAAGTGACCAATTAACCACCTATCACACATGTTAGAGAGTCAACATTGTTTGATCTTTTACATATTTTTGGAGAAATCATTGTAGCAAATGAAAATAGCATGAGAATCTAAAGATTCTCATGGTTATCCCTTGATTTCCTATATAATCCAAGATATCTAGCAATATGTATAAAAATATATCTCCACTCGAGAAAAATATATAGAGGGAGAGAGAAAAGATGAGAGAAGTTTTTATTGTAATTTTCATTATGATTTACTAATATAAACTCATGTCCCATTTCCATTCCATCTTCTTGAATGTTGTGTTAATTAATTAGCATTTTATTACTCTTATAACTAGTGCCTCACCTAAGGAGGTAGGGACCCCTCCTTAGGAAGGTATTGTATGTAACTATATAGTTTTGTCTCTAGTATTTCTTTATATATCAAGTAAACACGTAATTGTTATAGTTTTCATTATTTACATTGTTGCAACTCACTAATCAAATAAGTACAATGATTTATTTTCAGAATTAATTTGTTTTCTCTATTTCAAATACTCTATACATTTACTCAGTTTGAGAGGAATTGTAATTATCATTTATGATTGTAATTAGATTCCTTACAACATAGTTGTGGTTTGTATCTTCTACATTATAGCTTGTGATTTATATTGCAACTTTCTAGCATTTCATCTCATGTGCATTTTTTTTACATAACTCAGGATCATCTAAACCTTGAGAAAGTTACATAGTTGATGCATGTGTGATTTAGTTTCTACACATGTTATATTTTCTACCTATTTTAGGGGTTACAACAACAAGCTTCCATATCCCAGTAGGTAGAGGAGTGATATTTCATTTCCTACAACTTAAATTAGTAATTCTACCTATGTCTGGGGTTACAAAAATAACATTCCTAATCCCATTAGGTAGAAGTGTGCCATCTCAATTCTACAATTGTGGTTTTGATTACAAGTTTTGGTTTTCTTGTTGACTTGGGAAATAACTTTAATTTCTTGATCTATGGCATTCATTCAAAATAATATAACATGATTAGGAATTGATATTGTTATATTTGCATATCTAGTGCACAACAATTCACAAGTTCATATGAACACTGGATTAACAATTAAATGAACAGGTCCTAAGTTATCTGATAAATAATTAAAAGGTGATTGAAGAGCTTGTCATTTTTTGTGCCATTGTTGAGGAACTATCAATAGTATAACTGATGTTTTGATGTTTTCATTGTTTTCTTGTTTGAATTGTTAGTAATATATATATATATATATATAGCAATCTATGTGATATGATACATTCGAGATTTTGTTTTCAACAATTTGTTTTAGAAAGAATGTCTACTTAATTTTTTTCATGCACAAAGTTAAAGATCAGTTGAGAGTAAATTCGTTAGTTCTGTTAGGGTCCTATAAATTATAGGATCTCAAGGTGATTGAGTATTTCATAGTTGCAATTTCATATTGTACATGATTTTCAATATTCAAATTATTTCCAAAAAAATATGAAAAAGAAAAGAAAAGAGGGTATATTGGAAAAATAAAATAGAAAAGAAAAAAGAAAGAAAACCCCAAAAAATAATAATACTAAAAGTGCTGCAAATCAAAATTCCACTGCTGATTAGATTAGTTTGTTCAATCATACAGTTTAAGCATGATTGAACAAATTTAAATTTTTGTTGAATAGGTTAGAAAATAAGGATTTTCCAAATAGTTTAATCTTGGTAGCTCAGTAGTTAGGAAGAAATAAAATTGACTCAATAGTTTAATCTTGAGTCAATGGAAGGAATAAGGGATAGAGTAGGTTAGAATTTTATATAAAAAAATATTAGGGTCTGCAAGCCTATATGCACCCTGCAAAAGAATGATAAAAATGTTAGAATAGTTAAAGGGTAGGTAGAATGAAAGAGAAACAAACATGTAGAAACGTGAAATTTACCCCAAACCATTATTCAAAGGATTTCTTCTATCCGTATGTTGTGAAAGAAAATAAAAAAATAGTGGATATCCTAAGTTTCAGGATTAATTAATTTATTTGACATATTATGTCATGTTCTAAAGTCCTAAAGTTCCAAAACTATACCCCCACTCAACATTCATTCACCCAAACCCACCATCCACTTACATCCCATCAATGTTAAAATCCTCTCACCTCCCGTCTCATCTACGCCCCCTCCATCTCATCCGATGACCCACAACATTTTCTGTCCCCCCCTCATCCCATGAAAGTTAATGTCGTGGGGGGGGGGGGGGTCCAAAATGGGCGGTTTCACAAACCTTCCCATCTGCTGCGTGTCAAGCCCTCCCCTTTTCGCATCCCCTACTACATTCCGCCTACAAGCCACGACCCCTTGCAAAAATTGGTTTCCACCATGACAAAACCATGCCGATGACCATTAATTCCCTGCCATATCTGTCGCACCACGATGAACACTCCTGTCACATTCACCCAATCACCTACGCTCCTGCCTAAAGCCCTGTTAAACAATTAATGGTTAAAGCCGTTAACCAACGGGCCCGCACCATGTCAACATAAACCCCCACCACTCTAAAAATCACACTTCCTCACTTGTTTCAAAGGTTACTATGTTTTCATGTGTTCTATTGTTATAGGTGATTCCATTCAAGGATTTATAGATCAAAAGAATGCGCACAAAGGATATTAGTTGTTTGCGGATTTAAGCAGAATTCTCTTTCTTCAGTTCCCTTTTCTCCTAGTTCCCCTTTTGATTAGCAGAACTCCATTTTCTTTATTCCCCTCTTCTTCTAGTCCCATTATATGCACCTTCAAAAATCATAGTTAGTTTCTTTCTCAGTGAGCAGTAATTTTTCCAAAGAAGGAACAAGATTCATTTGACCCAATGGTTCATCCTCATATAGACCTTGATCATGTGGCCCTGGCTGACAGGGATTTTAATATACATGAGACTGATTCAGAATTTGATCTATTTGATGTTTACTGTTGGTTGGAAGACAAGATTATCGATGAGTTCGATGATATAGGGATGTGGGACACTAAATTACCCTATTATATATTCCCAAAAACCCACAATTTCCCTAAGTTTGTTAGAAAATGTCATGCCTGCTATGATATAAACTAGAGATCTGTTGGAGCCCCCATAGGAGAAGTCCTCTTTACCATCAGTGCCCAGTCCATCATGAAAATGATGCAAGCTCCTATTGTTGAAGAAACCATTCCTTTTTCCTATGAAGCCCTTAAAGAATTATACCAGAAGTTGGATTTTTCCATCATAGACAAAACACTTGAGTTATTCATGGCTGCAGACACTCCATTGCCCAAGAATAATCCTCCATATCTCTCTTCTACTTTCCCTGATAGGACTCAGCATATAGTCACTGTCCTTTGATACTTGTTAGGATATCATTTAGATCAGTGGATAGATGAAGCAATTATAGGTTTCCTGTCCATACTTTCATCAGATTCGAAGCCTTCCATTATATTCAACTTTAGTCAATTCCTAGCTAATGCCATCCATGACCAGTTTGTCAAATTTCACACATAGGAAGTTTTTAAATACACTTCAGTCCTAGTTTACATGTTTGTATATTTTCAGGAAAGCAGGCTCCAACTTACATTGAGAATAGTTAACGAAGACTCCCAACCTCAATTAATCATCTTTTGGACAACCATGCTAATGAAGGAACATAATGATTACACGTACAAAAGATTTGTTGAAATGTTTGTGCATCCAGAAATGAGTATCGTCAACAGTATAATGGAACCAAGGATTAATAAAGAGATTAGGAAGATCATGCAACTATCAGACCAAGTTAGAATTGGAGACTGATACATGTACTAGAACTACACATAAATTAGAATTTATGGGTGTGAATTCCCCCCTGCAAGCTGCCAAAGTTCCTCCCCATGAGGATCTTTGCCCTGGAGTACATCAGAGAGATGATAAATGCAAATGGGGTACATTTTGTATCAGCTAAAAATAAGTCTCAATACAGGATCAAATCCCAAATTGGTCCTTTCAATTGCAATAGCAGAGTAACAGGAGAGCAGGCTAACAGAATGTTGAAAGAGATGAAATTCACACAAAATTTCACTTTGTATTATGACCCATTGGGCATCATCCCTAAGAAAAGGGTGGAAAATAAATCAACTCCATATACCCACAACCACAGGCCAGAAATTGAGCAATTCATGAACAAAATAGAGTGGGCAGCAAAGACATTGCAGGAGGCTGAAGAGATGGTGATTTCATCCTCAACCATACATACCCATACTCCAAAATAAAAGCATAATACAGAGGATAGGGACGACAGAGGAAAAGATCAAGAGAAAGAAGCAACATGAAAAAGGCCAAGAGATGATTAGTCTACTTTGGAGACTGATACATCTAGTAGAGAATTTAAATTGAAATATAGAAAGAGAGCAAGAATCCATATGGAAATAGATCAAAGCAAGGAAATAGAGCAATAGACAGTCATAACGATCATATATTCTCCTAGTTCATCACTAGCAGCAACAGAAAGGGCCATTGTTCATTTGGATGTTGTTCCTATTGTAGTAATCCCTATAGCTACACTAGCAACTACAAGCACATTAGGTGGTACAGAACAGTTGGCCAAAGCCATCAGGAACATGACTATACAAACTAAGGAGATTAAAAACCTGGAAGGACAGATCAATACCTTGAAGGATCTGAAGATCAGGTCTGACAATGCACATGAGATAGAAATGCAAATAGCCTAAAAGAATATTGAAATATTGATAAAGGCAGGAAGCGAAGCTTCCATTGGTCAGACCATTGGCCAGGCAAAGGAGATCATTTGGACAAGCATAATAGATTCTATGAATGAAATATGGCCTTCTATTCAAATCGTATTTGAACAGAAAAAACTGATTGAATAGGTAAATGATGCCATAGCTAAAGCAACCAAGGAGCTTGCAGGGATGCCTAAGACAACAAATAACATTATCAGATTTTTAAATTCCAAGAGCAGGTTCGAATTAGAGGAACTTGGAGTGGGGGACAGAACAACAACAATCCTGTAAGTCAAGAAGGTGCTTAATAAGAAAATCTTGGTCACATAGTTAGAGGAAAAGTGCCACAAATTAGAAATTGGTGTCAGTAGATTCTTTAACATAATCAAGCCACTGACCAAAAGAGGGTTACCCTCACTGTTTGTAATCAATGTTAAGCTTATGGCCATGCAAGACTATGTGAAGAAGATGAAAGATATTGCTAAGGATACAACCAAATTTGCAGGGCTTAAAGGATCATGGACTGGAAGAGCTTTCCTGGAAGCCATGGACAACGATATATTCATCCATCATGAAATTAAACGCATTTTTGTGTTGAGGCCAACTTTTGTGAAATTCATAGAGACAGATGAGATATGTCGAAAGTTGATCAGGATCAAGATCCCAAATGATCAATAGTGGGAAAAATTGTGTGACTACCAAGAAGGGTGAAGGCCAACGTATTAGTCAAATTAGCCAAAGTGGTGTATCAACCAGATCAACACAGGATCAAATCACCCAAATCTGCTAGCACAACAACAAATCAAATCAAGCAGCAATGACCTTTTGAAGAATAGGGCGAGATGTCAAAGTTGTTTGATCATGTCCACTTCTTGGTCACCATTTGAATTTTTCTTATTTTGTAATTAATAACATATTGCCTACATAGATAAGACAATTGTTGTAGAGTTTAGTTAAATACTGCATACTTTCTGAGTATCAGGGGTTGGACCCTAGATTGTAAATTTTTTCTATTGGAGCATTGTATTTTTGGAGCTGGAGCATTAATAATAAAAGACCTTTTGCAAGATCCTTAAGCTTTTTTTATCTGGTGATGTCTTTTCTTTGCTGTGTTTATTGTTTTCCATTGTTTTTTCTCTCAGTCTATCATTTAAATATGATTGTAAAGTAGAAATATGAAGATTAATATTTTCTGTTAGAGCAACTTATTTCTGGATTTATTTACAATATAAATGTTTTTATTTTGAAGTCTGGTTAATAAATTCTTAATTTCTTTTTAACCACTATTGAATTCATTTTTTCTTTCATCACACAATTCATTAAGTTTTAAGATCCAGTAAGTAGAGTTAGCTTGCCTTGTAAATGCTCTTGAAAATTTGATGCAACAACCCAGCCTGTTATGACTCCATAGCCCAATGGAATTAGTCTAAATAGATATACTAGTCCAACCAAACAATCAATCAAAAAGAAATCTTCATTATCATTATAACTAACCTAATATTAAATTCATAAAATAAATATAAATTTAAAAGAGAGATTCCTCTCTAAGTCTAGGAGGGCTAGATCCTAGGCTCCAAAGTGGTTTTTATGTTGTCTTATATAATTATTCTTTCCAATCTTAAAATTATAGAACGATAACATAGTGGCGACCATAATTGGGAGCATTAACTGAAAAACTTGACTTTTCATTCGAATTCAGAAACCCTGGTTAAAAGAATTGTACGATAGAAGTATTTTATAAGATTGGTTTCTTTCAATTTTTTAAAATAATCAGTTAGTCTGTGCTTTAGATATGAATTATGGCTCCTAAAATAATCTTTACTGGACCCCATCCTGATCCAAATCCTCCTGCTATAGTGGACAATCCTGAGAATATTTTAAGAAAAACACCTAGAACTGAGAGCCGAACAAGTAACATATTTCTTCACAGAGCAAATTCCCTCCCTGAAAACCTTTTTACCTTAAAAGACATTCCATTTGATTTACAATTTGAACAAGGTTTATTCAGGACTAAATCTGAGAATTGGACAGACCAGACAATATTTGATCCATCAATTTTACAACAAAGTCCAGTGAGAGAAGCTAACTCACAAATTCAATTTGATCTTCAACTTCTCCAAGATTTTGATACTCTGCAAGATTTGGTAAAAATTTTTACTTCAACTGCCGATGATTCTTACCTTCAACAATCTGTAGAATTAATTGCATTGACTATAACAACTTCTTCTATTACCTCCCATACTTCCCATCTTAAGTCAGCTAGTCCTACTGCTTCCACAATCCCTCCACTTTTTTTATCCTTCCTCATTAGAGTACTCAAACCTCCACACATACATATTCTCCCATCATCCATCCTTCTTCATCCACTATCCACCTTCCTCGACCACCTCCACTAATCATGGTAGACAAGTATGCCCCATTGGTGTTGCCAACATATTTGGAAGCTATGCCATAGGATTAATAGTCTAAAATTACATTATATGATGGAACTGGTCTCGTAACTTCCCAACAACATGTTGAAAAAATGAATGATTTTTTTGACCTTTAAGAGGTAGATGAAGAAAGTGTTAAGTTAAGGATATTTGCTTAGTCTTAGTGGAGAAGTTAGAAAATGGTTCAAATATTTACCTACAAATAGTATCAATGACATCCCTGCATTTCATCAAACATTCCTCAATATGCGGGGAGTAAAAAATAACCCTCTTCAAATTTTATCTGAATATGAAAATATTAGAAGGGCCCCAGCTAAAAGTGTTCAGGATTATTTCACCAGATTCAATAATTTATATAATGAAATACCTGCTCATATAAAACCACCACAAGGTTTAGCCTTGGTTAAATTCCCAAATGGTTTTGAACCAGAAATGTCTTCTCATCTAAGGGAAAGAAGCTCAGCCACATTAGAGGAAATGTAGAGGGATGCAGTGAGTGTAGAAGCCAACTTGTTAGCAAAAAGAGCTAGAATGAGAACTTAGAGAAGAGTTACTATAAGAGAAGAACCTTCAAATTCCACATCTGATGCCAAAATTGAATAATTGGTTAGGATCATGGAGAGAATGATGGAGAATCAATCTTAATGAGAGAAATATTCCTAGAGAAAATCAACCAGCTCCTCAAAATAGAAATCAAAATCCTAGAAGAAACCCTCCACAGATAAGACAGATAGAGAAAAGAGGTCCTGATCAGAAAATTAGGCCTCCATTCCAAGAGAATTATGTTGATGAAGATGAATGAGTAGTTAAGGAAGTAGAATAAAATCAGATAAATTTGACGGGAATTAATGAATATGACTCTGTTTTTCTTACTCAATAAGAACAAGAATTATTTTCATTAACTCAGACAGAGTTAGAATCTGAAGAATCTGATGACTACAAGAAAGGATTTGAGAATGCTATCATGGAGGTTCACAAATAGTATAACCTTAGAAGCAATAAGAACTTTGATAATTCCAACAAAAAGAATTTAGAAAATTCTACCAAAAAATTCTCTGAACCTAATCTCAATAAGTCAGTAGAAAGTTCAAAGAAAAGTGTAAACAATTCAGAAAAGAAGAACATAGAAAGTGTTACTAGGAGAACAGTTGATACCCCTGCCAAAATTGCTCAAACTGATATCCATAGTACAAGTCAACAAACTGAATTTACCCAAAAAGTAGTGGCTGAAAGAACTAATTTTCAAATCTGTCCAAAGTTCAAACACCATTCAGTATTGAGAACAAACTTGCTAAACTGAAAATATCTATTCTTCTCACGGAAGTGATAAACAAGAATGTGTATAGGTCTCATGTCCTAAAAGTACTAAACATAGGGGAAATTTACTGATACTGTTAATTTAAATGATGACTAGCCTGAACTTTTGTTTGGGCCAGAAGTTGATGGTAAACCCCAAGAAGGAGGTGTCCCTCCATTTTATGTCAGTCTTAATGTTCATGAAAAAATTCTCCATAATTCCATGTTGGATTTAGGTGCATAACATAATCTTATGCCAAAGGCTGTTATGGAGAATCTTGGCCTTGAAATTACTAGACCTTATAAATATTTGTACTCATTTGATTCTAGCAAAGTTAGATCTCTAGGTCTTATCAAGGATCTTTGTGTCACTTTGGCTCAGATACCAGCAAAGAGTCTAGTGATGGATATAGTAGTATCTGACATCCCTCCTAAGTATGGCATGCTTTTATCACGCACATGGGGAGAAAAGTTACAAGGGACCCTTCAAATGGATATGACTTATGCTAAAATACCTGTGTTTGGTCAACAAAGAAGACTGTATAGGGAGACCTTAATGAAGTACATGGTGAGTAGTCAAGAAAAACCACAAAATTATCCTATGTACTCTGTCCATACTGACCTTGTCTCCTTCATTATTTATAATGATGGAGAAATTCATTCACAGGTTACCCATGCAGAAAATGATTTTAAAGAAAAAAATGACAACCAAATATAAACTATACAACAAGACCTTGAAAATGAACCTCTTTGGAATATGAGTTTTTATGGCTCATGTGGCATAGCAGGCTCAGGAATAGGTATTTGGGTATATAACACAAGGAAAAATCATGCGCAAGGTAACTCCTACAAACTAAATTTTCAGTGCACAAACAATATAGCAGAATATGAAGCCCTACTCTTAGGGTTACAATTGCTGAAAATATTAGGAGCCAAGAGGATTTTTGTCCATGATGATTTTGAATTAGTCATAAAACAACTAAAAATACAATATGTTGCAAAACATCCTAGGTTGAGAGCATACATAAATGTTGTAATTTATTTCGTAAGAACATTTGAAGAGTATGACCTAGTAGTTATCCCCAAAAATCAAAAAGTCCTAGCAAACGATTTATCCTTTTCAACAAGTACATGTCAATTTCCACACCCAAATAGATAATACATAGTAGAAGTTAAACATTGTCCATATGTGCTTGATAACATGAGATACTGGCAAGTATTCGCTAGTGACAAACAAATTGAGTGTTTATTACAATCCAAGAATGAATTTGTGGATAGAAAGATAGACTTAGATTGTGAAGAAGACAGTCACATTGATGTTCAAATTAATGTAGATAAACAATCTGTTGTTTCTAATGAAAATATTTCAGCAAATAAAACTGTTCATAAAACTGAAATACATAAAGAACCAGATAAAGAGGAATTCAAAGTACTTCAACTCAAGGATAATATCCTACCTAGAGATCTTGTCCCTTTAGAAGATCTGTTTGACTTCAACGATGTAGAAAAGAAACCAAAAATGGAACCAACAGGGACAAAAATTGAAGAGTGTAACATAGGCACTGAACAAAGTCCGAAAATCATAAAATTTTCAAAATCACTGCCTATAGTTACAAAGAAAATGTATATAGCTCTGTTTAAGGAATTCATAGATGTATTTTATTGGAGCTATGAGGACTTAAAAAGCTTATGATACAACACAAAATTCCAATCAAAGAGGATCAAAAACCTTTTAAACAAAAAATACGTAGGATAAATCCTGTCTTAATGCCTTTGGTTGAGAAAGTAATAAAGAAAATGTATGAATCCAAAATCATAGTTCCACTTAGATATTCTAAATGGGTATCTAACATTGTGCCTACAAGAAAGAAAACAGGTGAAGTCAGACTTTGCATTGACTTTAGGAATCTGAACAAAGTATCTCTTAAGGACAACTACCCCTTACCAAAAATGGACCACATATCAAAAAGGGTAGTAGGTTCTAGTAGGATCTCTTTGTTAGATGGATTTCAGGGTATAATCAAGTTTTAGTGCATCTTGATGTATAATCAAGTTTTAGTGCATCTTGATGATCAAGAAAAAACAACCTTTACTACTCCTTGGGGGACTTTCATGTATGTGAAAATGCCCTTTGGATTAATGAATGCTGGTGCTACTTTTCAAAGAGCCATGGACATTGATTTTGCAGATGAAATTAGCCATTTCATTGTGATCTATCTTGATGACATTACTGTATATTCAAAAACTGATGAAGAGCACTTGGCACATCTAAGAAGAGTTTTTGAGAAATGTAGAAGGTTTGGAATTTCCTTAAATCCTAAGAAAAAATTGTTTGGTCTTGAAGAAGGAAAGCTTCTGGGTCACATCATTTCTCAAGATGGAATTAAAATTGATCCTAGCAGGAACCTCAAATAACTTCAATCTTTCATTGGTAAAATAAAATTTTTAAGGAGATTTATACCCAGTCTTGCAGAAATTTTGAGAAATATAACCAACATGCTTAAAAAAGATTAAGAAATTAGTGGAATATTGAAGCTAAACAATATTTTGATCTAGTCAAGCAAGCATTGACAAAAGATCCATTCCTAATCAACCCGGATTTTACCAAAGAATTCATAGTTTTTTCGTTTGCATCTGAACATACTATTGCTACTGTATTATTGCAAAAAAACAATGAAGGACATGAACAACCAATAGAATTTTTTAGCAAAGCCTTGAGAGATGCATCTTTAAAATACAACATCATGGAAAAACAAGGTTTTTCTCTAGTTAAAGCATTAAAGGATTTTAGAGTTTACATTATACATTCACATATTATTGTTTATGTGCCTAATGCAGTGGTCAAAGAAATTTTAATGCAGAATGGTCCTGATGGAAAAAGAGAAAAATGGATTGCTGTTTTTTAGGAATATGATGTGGAAATCAAACCTACCAAATTGATCAAAGGGAAAGGATTAGCTAAATTTATGGCTGAATCAAATTTTCATGCACTAGATATCAACATGGTTTATTCATTGGATGGTCAAGAGGAACCGACGACTCCACAAATTGATGAAACATTCCTAAATTCTCCCTAGTATGAAGATATTTTATATGTTTTTGTTTAATTTGAATGATCCTCCTGGTTTGTCCAAAACTAAAGCATGGTTCATAAAGTTGAAAGCTGTCAAATTTTGCTTTCTAGAAAATGTATTATACTGGAAAGATGTTGTAGGTATTTTACTCAAATGTTTGCTAAAATGTGTTGCAGATAAAGTTATGCAGGAATTTCATGAAGGTGATTGTGATGGCCATCTTTATTGGAAAACCACTGCTAATAAGATTCTTAGAGTTGGTTTCTACTGGCCTACCCTTTTTCTTGACATCCACAAGATGGTAACTGTTTGTCACAAATTCCAAATTGTTGAAGGAAAGAGAAAATTATTGCCCTTGCCCTTAAAGTCCATTTCTATTGAGAGCCCTTTCAAACAATGGGGAATGGATTTCATTGGAGAAATTCATCGCCCATCCTCTGCCCATCATAAATGGATTCTTACTACCACAGACTAATTTACCAACTGGATAGAAGCCAACCCTTCCAGAAATTCCATTGATTCTGTTATTATTAAATTCCTTGAAACATATATCCTTTCTAGATCTAGTTTTCCTAGAAAACTTATCACTGATAATGCCGCAACCTTCAAGTCCAAGAAAATGGTTTATTTCTTTCATAAATATCATATAACTTTGGGGCATTCAACACCCTATCACCCTCAGGGTAATGGATTGGCTCAATCTTCAAACAAAAGTTTGGTGAATATCATCAAAATCCTCTTGGAAGATAACAAAGAATCATGGCATAAAAATTTGGTCAATGCACTATGGGCTGATAGACTTACTACCAAAAAATCAATTGGCATGCATCCATACCAATTGTTCTATGGAATGGATGCAATTTTTCCTTCCTCTTTAGGAGTTCCAGTCATGAAGATAATTCAGGAAATTCAAGATGAACCAAATGATATACAGAGAAGAATCAATCAAAATATTCAGTTGCAGTAGTCCAGAGAGGAGGTTTATAACAGAACTCACGTGATTCAAGAAAATATCAAGAAGATTTTTTATAAAAGAAAAAAGGCTGATGATTTTAATCTAGGAGACAAAGTTTTGAAATGGTATTCCAAAAGAGAAGACAAAGGTAAACATGGAAAATTTGACAATATTTTGCAAGGGCCATACATTATTTATGCTTTCAGAGGAAACAATGCATATTTCCTTAAAGAGCTAGAAGGAACAGAGATACCTGGAGGTCTTGTTAATGGCAGGATGCTGAAACATTATTTCTCTTAATAATACAGTTTGGTCTTTCATCATTGTAAATACCATATTTTATACTTTATGATTTGAATAATTCATTAACAAAGTTTTAAGCCCATGGAGAAGGCCCTAAGACTGGTTTGATGAGCTGTCATAAAACAAAAAAAAAAATCAGAGGAAGACTTTGCAGAAAATGGAGTATTCAAGGCTACTGATCTCATGTTCTTGACACTTCACTTAGAGAAGTGCCATCCCAAGCTGGACCTACTGTTAGGGTCCTATAAACTATAGGATCTCAAGGTGATTGAGCATTTCATAGTTCTAATTTCTGTTTATACATGATTTTCAATATTCAAATTATTTCCAAAAAAATATGAAAAAGAAAAGAAAAGAGTGTATATTGGAAAAGGAAAACAGAAATGAAAAAAGAAATAAAACCCCAAAAAAGAATAATACTGAAAGTGTTGCAAATCAAAATGCCACTACTGATTAGATTAGTTTGTTCAATCATACAATTTAAGCATGATTGAACAATTTTAAATTTTTGTTGAATAGGTTAGAAAATAAGGATTTTCCAAATAGTTTAATCTTGGCAGATCAGTAGTTAGGAAGAAATAAAATTGACTCAACAGTTTAATCTGAGTCAATGGAAGGAATAAGGGATAGAGTAGGTAAGAATTTTATTAAAAAAAAAAAATATTTGGGTCTGCAAGTGTAAATGTACCCTGCAAAAGAATGATAAAAATGTTAGAATAGCTAAAGGGTAGGTAGAAGGAAAGAGAAATGAACATGCAGAAACATGAAATTTACCCCGAAGAATTATTCAAAGGATTTCTTGTATCTGCATTTTGTGAAAGAAAATAAAAAAAATAGTGGATATCCTAAGTTTCAGGATTAATTCATTTATTTGACATATTATGTCATGTCCTAAAGTCCTAAGGTTGCGAAAGTATACCCCCACTCGACATTCATTCACTCGACCCCACCATCCACTTACATCCCATCAATGTTAAAATCCTCTCACCTCCCGTCTCATCTCTTCGCCCTCCATCTCATCCGACAACCCACAACATTTTCCGGCCCCGCCTCATCATAAAATGTGCGGTTTCCCAAATCGTCCCATCTACTATGTGTCGAGCCCTTGTCTTTTCACACCCCCCACTACGTTCCACTTACTAGCCACGACCACCTGCAAAAAGAGGTTTCCACCGTGACAGAACCATGCCGATGGCCAATAATTCCCCGCCATATCCGTTGCACCATGACAACCGCTCCTATCATGTCCACCCAATCACCTACACTCCCACCTAAAGACTCGTGAAACAATTAAGGGTTAAAGCCGTTACCCAACAGGCCCACTTTTTGTCAACAGAAACCCCCGCCACTCTACAAATCACACTTCCTCACTTGTTTCAAAGGTTACTACGTTTTCATGTGTTCTATTGTTACAGGTGATTACATTCAAGGCTTTACATATCAAAATAACGTGCGCAAAGGATATCAGTTGTCTGCGGATTCAAGTAGAATTATCTTTCTTCAGTTCCATTTTCTCCAAGTTCCCCTTCTGATAAGAAGAACTCCCTTTTATTTATTCGCCTCTTCTTCTAATCCCCTTCTATACACCTTCAAAAATCACAGTTAGTTTATTTCTCAGTGAGCAGTAATGCCTCCAAAGAAGGAAAAAGAGCCATCTAACCCAATGGTTCATCCTCATATAGACCTTGATCATGTGGCCCTGGCTGACAGGGATTTTAAGAAACATGAGATTGATTCAGAATTTGATATGTTTGATGTTTACTATTGGTTGGAAGACAATTTTATCAACGAGGTCGATGATATAGGGATGTGGGACACTAAATTACCCTATTATATATTCCCAAAAACCCACAATTACCCTGAGTTTTTTAGAAAATATCATGCCCGCTATGATATAAACCAGAGATCTGTTGTAGCCCCCATAGGATAAGTCCTCTTTACCATCAGTGCCCAATCCATCATGCAAATGATGCAAGATATTGTTGTTTAAGAAACCATTCATTTTTCCTATGAAGCCCTCAGAGAATTATACCAGAAGTTGGATTTGGCCAGCAGAGCCAAAACACTTGAGTTATTCATGGCTACAAACACTCCATTTCCCAAGAAGGATCCTCCATATCTCTCTTATACTTTCTCTGATAGGACTCATCATATAGTCACTGTCCTTTCATACTTGTTAGGATATCATTCATATCGGTGGATAGATGAAGCAATGATAGGTTTCCTGTCCATAATTTCATCAGATTCCAAGCCTTCCATTATGTTTAACTTTAGTCAATTCCTAGTTGATGCCATCCATGACCAGTTTGTCAAATCTCACACAGAAGAAGTGTTTAAATACACTTTAGTCCTAGTTTACATGTTTGTATATTTTTAGGCAAGCAGGTTCCAGTTTACAATGAGAAAATTTAATGAAGACTCCCAACCTCAATCAATCATCTTTTGGACAACCATGCTAATGAAGTAACAAAAGGATTACACCTACAAAAGATTTGTTGAAAATTTTGTGCATCCAACAATGAGTATCCTCAACAGTACAATGGAACCAAGGATTAAGGAAGATATTAGGAAGATCATGCAGCTATCAGATCAAGTTAGAACCAAAGACTGGTACTTGTACCAGAACTACACAAAAATTAGAATTTATGGGTGTGAATTCCCCCCTTAAAAACTTCCAAAGTTCATCCCCATGAGGATGTTTGCCCTGGAGTACATCAGACAGATGATAAATCCATATAAGGTACATTTTGTATCAACCAAAAATAATTCTCAATTTAGGATCAAATCCCAAATTGGTCCTTTCATTTGCAATAGCATAGTAGCAGGAGAGCACACTGATAGAATGTTGAAAGAGATGAAATTCACACACAGTTTCACTTGGTCTTATGACCCATTGGAAATCATCTCTAAGAAAAAGGTGGAAAATAAATCAACTCCATATATCCACACCCATAGGCCCGAAATTGATAAATTCATGAACCAAACAGAGTGGGAAACAAACACATTGTAGAAGGCTGAAGAGAAGGTGATTTCATCCTCAAGCATACAGACCCCTACTCCATAAGAAAAGCATAATACAAATGAAAAGAGCAAGAGAAAGAGGCAACAAGAAAAAGGCCAAGAGATGACCAGTCTTCTTTGGAGACTGATACATCTAGCAGAGAATTTAAAATGAAATATAGAAAGAGAGAAAGAATCCATATGGACATAGATCAAAGCAAGGCAACAAAGCAGCAGATAGTCATAACTATCCGAGATTATCATAGTTCATCTCTAGCAGGTGGCCAAACGATATTTTCTACATCTTCAACTATAATTCCATTTCAACAGCAAAGTCTTCAAACACCTACATCTACTGCTTCTACAGGGGAAAAGTAGGAGAAAATTTATGAAACCTTCGGGGAGATTAAGAGAAAAAATGAGATATTGAATACCAACACCTACAACTAGTTTTGGAAGCAGACCAATAGTTCACAAAGTAGGTTACTATTAGCCTTTGATTCAGAGAAAGGAAATATTCACATGTCTTTCTTAGAAGCCCAAATTTCTCAGCCAAAATCACATGCAGATGTTAGGCATACTCCTTTTGAATTTAATGTTGAGGACATCCACCCAATAGATCATATGGAGATGCACAATAAGATTGGAGAAATGATCTCATCCACACTGACTAGCACTAGAATCAGCCTGTCCAAATTTCAGGTATCACTTGCCAATATTCAATCACAACTCAAGATGGAGAAGATTTATTCTCTTGCCAAGGATACAAGATTTAAATCCTTGTAGGATTTAGTTGTGAAGATTTGGTATGATCCAAAAAATGTAGAGGTAGTAGAGGAGATTCTGAAAAAGAAAAACGCAGACATAGCAGCCCTGAGAAAGAAAATTAAAATGTTAGCTACTGAAGACCCTCTAACAAAGGAGATAGAGGAGAATGAAGCACAAAAAGCAGAGATGATAAGCTGATAATGGAGCAGTCATCACAGTTGAAGAAAATGGAGATAGATATGGAGAAATTGGTCAAGGAAAAGGAAAAAGCAGGAGAAATGGCCATTGTTCCTTTGGATGCTGTTGTTATTGCAGTTATCCCTACAGCTACACCAATAAGTGCAAGCACATTAGGTGGTATAGGACAACTGGCCAAAGCCATGGAGAATATGACTATACAAACTGAGGAGATTAAAAAGCTGGAAGCACAGATTAATAGCTTGAAAGATATGAATATAAGGTCTGACAATGCACATGAGATAGAAATACAAAGAGCCCAAAATTAGATTGAAATATTGATAAAGGAAGAAAGCGAAGCTTCCATTGGTCAGACCATTGGACAGGAAAAGGATATCATTTGGACAAGCATAATAGATTCTATGAATGAAATATGGCCTTCTATTCAAATCATATTTTAACAAAAAGAAATGATTGAACAGGTAAATGATGCCATAGATAAATCAACTAAGGATTTTGCAGGGATGCCTGAGACAACAAATAACATTATCAGATTTTTAAATTCTAAGAGTAGGTTAGAATTGGAGGCATTTGGAGTGGAGGAAAGAACAACAACAATCCCGAAAGTCAAGAAGGTGCTTAATAAGAAAATATTGGTCACACAATTAGAGTAAAAGTGCCACAACTTAGAAATTGGTGTTAGTAGATTCTTTAATAGAATCGAGCCACTGACCAAAAAAAGGTTACCCTCATTTTTTGTAATCAAAGATAAGATTATGACCAGGAAAGACTAGGTGAAGAAGCTGAAAGATATTGCTAAGGATACAACCAAGTTTGTAGGGCTTAAAGGATCAATGACTGGAAGAGCATTCATGGAAGCCATGGACAACGATATATTCATCCAGCATGAAATTAAACACATTTTTTTATTGAGGCCAACTTTTGTGAAATTCACAGAGACAAATGAGATATATCGAAAGTTGATCAGGATCAAGATCCCAAATGAGCAACCGTGGGAAAAATTGTGTGACTACCAAGAAGGGTGAAGGCCGGTGCATCAACCAAATCATCCAAATAAGCCAAATCGACATATCAGCATATTAACCAGATCAACAAAGCATTAGATCACCCAAATCTTACAACACAACAACAAATCAAATCAAGCGGCAACGAACTTCTGAAGAATAGGTCCAGATGTCAAAGTTGTTTCATCGTGTCTATTTCGTGGTCACACCATTCAAATTTTTCTTATTTTGTAATTAATAATAGATTGCATATGTATATACAACAATCGTTATAGAGTTTAGTTAAATACCGCATACTTTTTGAGTATTAGGGGTTGTACCCTAGATTGTAAAACTTTTCTATTGGAGCATTGTATTTTTGGAGCTGGAGCATCAATAATAAAAGACCTTTTGCAATATTCTTGAGCTATGTTTATCTGATGATGTATTTTCTTTGTTGTGTTTAATGTTTTCCATTGTTTTTTCTCTTAGTCTACCATTTAAATCTGATTGTAAAGAAGAAATATGAAGATTAATATTTGTTGTTAGAGCACCTTCTTTCTGGCTGTATTTACAATATAAATGATTTTATTCTGAAGTCTAGTTGATAAATTCTTAATTTCTTTTTAACCACTACTGAATTCACTTTTTCTTTCATCTCACAATTCATTAAGTTTTACGATCCAGTAAGTATAGTTAGCTTGCCTTGTAAATGCTCTTGAAAATTTGATGGAACAAGCCTATTATGACTCCATAGCCCAATGGAATTAGTCTAAATAGATCTACTAATCAAACCAAAAAATCAATCAAAATTAAATCTTCATTATCATTATAACTAGACTACTATCACATTCATAAAGCAAAGCTAAATTTAAAAGAGAGATCCCTCTCTGAGTCTAGGAGGGCTAGATCCTAGGCTCCAAAGTGGTTTTGATATTGTCCTATATGATTATTCTTTCCAATCTTAAAAGTATAGAACAATAACAAGTTCCACCAAAAATATTCATAAAAATAATAATGTAGGTCAATATAAAGAGGAAAAGGGGCACAATCAACCAAAATACTTGATTCCCATAGAAATTTCCCTTGCTAAGAGAAAATATAAAACCTATGTCTAAAAACATGAAATTTTATTAGCTTCATCCTATGCACAAACAAAAAATATGTTCCCTAAAGGTTTGGAAAGTTAGTAGTTCCCTTCTAGAGAGATAATTTCCCCAAATATCGTAAAGCACTTTTGGAAGAGGAGAACAAGTCTAATAGGAGACGACCCATGAAGTTAAAGAAGAGACATCCACCTTTGAGTTCCCTATGCAAGAATCATATGAGGAGACCAAAATAAAGAATATTCCTCGCTCATCCCTATTGAATTTTCATGGTCTATCCAAGGTATACCTTAACACATTCCTCTTTGAAAATGATTTACTATGCAAGTGTTATGATTATGTGTCGAATGCCCAAAAATTGAGACTTTCCCTTGCTACACTCAAGAATGTTGCACTATGCTAATTCATGGGCTTTTACACGGATAATATCTACACTTGGAATCAAACGAAACAAAAATTATTAGAGAAATACTAAGATTATTTTAAGGACAAATAAAGGAGGAAGGATGTATTCAAAATGATGCAAAATGAAGACAAGAGTCTTGTAGATTATGTTCAACTTTAATTTACACATATAAAGGCAGGAAAATTTGGCTCTCGAGACACTATGTGTCTTGTTATTGAGAGGAATTCAAAATGACTTTGAAATTCTCAACCTCATGGTTGGATGAGATGTCTCTTAACAATTATATGATGTCATCATGAGTTATGTCGAATATATTCTATAGGTACTTCAAAAATTGGAAGAGGACTCATAAATGTATTGACAGGAATTGGAAAGACTGTTGAAAATGGGCTGCAAGAGAAAAAATTGGGAATATGATATAATATTTTAAAATTAATATACTTAGTTCATTGAGCTCGCAAATAAACACATTGCAAATGAACAAAAATAAAGGAGAAGTATAAGTAGCTTTGGAAAAAAAATTCCAGAGTGCAGAACAAAGCACCCATTGAAGGAATGTCCATTGGACCATATTGAGATGTGAACAAGATTCAGTGAGGACCATGTTACGAACAAGTGTCTATCCCTACTAGTATTTAAAGTTGATGAACTAGAGTAGTTATGTTTCAATTCTAAAAATCAACCATAACATCAAAAATCTCAAGGTATGGTTCAATATAAATTATACTATTTAAATTCATATTGGTTTAAACCTTTGATGCAATATTCTTCTCCAACATGGTCCTTTATTGCTCAATCACGGACGTCTCCTCCTCCCCCAAGTCATTTTTGGCAACATGGGTGGAGAAATACCACTTTTGGATTCCCTCAATAGGTCCTAATTCAACCACCCATGTAACTTCTTCTATCTCCACCAACCAACCACATAAGAGTTAAGAAAAAATTTAGAGACTATAGATATTAGCTTTGAGAAATCTTTGAAAATAAATCAAGGGTTGACCAAAAAACAAAATAAGTTACTAGTTCAAGTCCTACAAAAACACAGTCACAATTTTTCCTAGGACTACATTAACATGCGGGGAATCCATCCTAAACTATGTACTCACCACATCTATATCAAGGAAGGGTCCAAACCCATTTGTCAACCCTTGCGACAAATGGATCCTGCACTGAGGTATGTATTTAAAGAAGTTTTATAGAAATTTCTTTCAAGCAACTTCATTAATACCATTTCTAACAGATATTGGGTTTCCCTTATTGTCATTTTACCTAAAAAGAATGGAAACTGGAGAATTTGTGTCAAGTATAGGGAACCTAATAAATATACATGTAAATACCACTTTCCATTTCTATTTATTGACTAAGACCAAGACAAGTTGGAAGTAAAGAAATACTTTTCTTTCCTTGACGGGTTCAGTAGATATAGCCAAATCCATGTCACTCCATACTATTAGGACAAAACCACATTCGCCTATTCTTGGGGAAATTTTTCCTACTATGTTCTACCATTTTGACTATGGTAATTCTCTAGAACCTTTCTAATAGGCTATTATCAGAATCTTCTATGATCTAATTCATGACTATGCAAAAAATTTACGTGGATGATTTCAAAACATATAATGATGTATTTTACTTTGTTTTATCCATCTAGAAAGAGCTCCATACAGATGTAAGGAAAGCCATGTAGCCCTCAGTAAAGAGAAACATTTGATAATTTTAACTGGAGTTATATTATTAAGACATTATATCTCACAAAAGGGCATCCAAGTGGACACAATGAGAATGAAGTTAATACTAAACTTTCCTATTTTATGAACACAAAAAGAGGCATGAAGCTTCTAAGACATATTTGTTATTATCATTGTTTTATTGATTTTTTTTCACAAATAACTCATTCTTTATTTTCTTTGCTTAGTAAAAATATTGATTTTGCGTTGACAAAGAACTATCAACATCCCTTTAAAGAATTGATATCCATAGTATCCAAGGATCCTATTATGAAAGGGCCCAATTGGTACATCCTATTTCACATATCTATAGATGCATTAGAAACCTCCGTTAGAGATGTCTTAGGGAAAAAGTAAGGATATAATCCATACTTAATATAATTTATCAATAAAAATCTCTCTCCTTTAGAACTAAACTGTATGGTAACATAGAAAGAGTTCCTTGTGGTGATACATGCCATTAATAAATTTGGCACTACATAGCAAGTTATCCCATGATTATACACAATGACGTGCTGCCATTAAATACTTAATGAATAAACAAAACAAAAATGGTAGGGTAACTAGATGGTTGTTTCTATTGTAGGAATTTGACCTAACCATATTAAACAAACCAAGGAAAGATAATGTAGTGGGATACTTTCTTACTAGACTTACAACAAATGAGAATGAGCCACCCGTAGAAGATTATTTTCTTGCTGAACATTTTTTTGCGATATATATTAACCCATGTTAATTTGTAGATATTTATAACTACTTGGATGCAAGTAAACTTCCACATCACCTATATCTAAGAGAGAAACAAAATATCTTCAAGTAAATATGAATATTCTCATGGATCGAGGAATACATCCTCTACACAAGGATAGATCTTATGATTTGACAACGTGTACAAGAGGATGAGATCCATGACACATTGAAATATTTCCATGATGGACCTTACATATTCCGCTTTTCTGATAGGAGGGACATATATAAAATACTTCATGAAGGGTACAACTATACCACCATATTTTGTGATGCTAAGAACTATGAAAAAAGATGCACTAGGTTTCAATGCATGGGAAGATTGTTAGAATCAAATGAAATGTCATTACAACCATAGCTAGTACTAGAACCATTCGACAAATGTTCCCTTGAATTTGTTAGGCAAATCAATCCTCCTTCTCATCCTAACTCTTACATATTAGTATGTACAGAATATGTTATGAAATGGATGGAATCCAAGGCACTCATGATTTCAATTGAGGAAACAATAACATATTTTATTCATGAAAATATCTTCACTAGGTTTGGGATACTATTAGAGATTGTGACTGATGAAGGAAAAAAATTTAATTCAAGGCTCGTCAAGGAGATAATGAACACATATAATATGAAGCACATGACTACAATTCCATACCATCTACAAGCTTATTGACAAGTAGAAGGGACAAACATGATCCTTGAGGCCATTATAACGAAGGCTATAAAATTGAAACTCAAGGATTGGGAAAATTGACTTCTTAATTATCTATGGGCATACTAAGAAACATGGAGAAAAAATATTGGATGTAACCTATATGAAATGGTGTATGAAAATATAGTAATTTTTCTTATAGACATGGAGATATAATACCTAAGATCAACAATATAACATGGAATGGATTTTCCCGAAGCACATGTTGGGTTTCCCATGTTTTGGCCAGATTGGCAGGACCAAAAGATGAGACAACATCATAACCACTTTCAGACCTCAGGATCTAGCCCTCCTAGGTCCTGAGAGGGATCTCTCTATGTATGCAAATGTTTTATGTCTTTGAAGCTCTGTGTTAAGATATTAGGCTAGTTATAAGGCTTGGTTTTGTTTGTTTGATTGTTTGTTTGGTTGTTGGGAATCGGAAAGGAAGAGTTCAATGTGAGGCAAGGATGTGCAGAGAGGGTTTTAGGGAAAGGAGAGATGATTTCAAAGAACACTCGAGACCATTGGGCAATGGAGTCAGGAAAGGGTTTACTTGCTATTCAATATGCAGGCTTTTAGTTGGGCTAGTCATCTAAAGCATTGGATCTTAAAGATGATAGTGTGGCATGAAATGGCAAGAAAGAAGGTGAAAGGCAAGGAAACCTCCGAGGTGAACTTTCAGGAATCAAATCCAGGGACAGGACATGCCATTAGAAAACCTGTGATCTAAAACCTAAAAGGTTAACTCTTCAGACAGGGAAACATTAAAGATTTAAACACAAAGGTGAAAACCTGAGATCAGAGAGAGACTTTGAACTCTCAATGCTTTGGTATCCTACTTAAGGGAACCTAGAAAGGTTCAATTAATGGAAAGGATCCTAGTGAGGCAGAGACAAATTTCTAAACTCCCAGTATCCCATTTCATCAATTAAAACCTTAACAAGAACATCCAAGAACAGATTCATTATTTCATACATCAGCTAGCAATATATATTTGACCACTACACTGGTTAAATTAGCTTGAAATCAATCCTCAGATAACACATACAACAGAAAAAATTGAAGGCAAGGAGAGAAGAAACATAGGGTACCTAACCAGGGTAAATCCTATGCCATATTTCTGATGCGTGCCAGAAGAAATGAAATGTAATGAACTACAAGGTAAAACAAGGACAAAGATAAAAAAACATCACCGCTGCTTTAAATCAGGATCTAAAGAAATGTGCTTGTCATATTAAAGAGCAACACCAGTCATGTACAACATTACCAACAACTTGATATTCAGTCTGAAAACATCTTCCTCAGCCTATCTTACAACTTTACACAGAGAACTATGTCTCAAGAGAAACAGCTTACAATTCACAGATATCTGATCAACAACCTTTTCAATGTTTTCTCATGAGTTTTTATATCAGAAAGAGAGGTCGAGGAGGTAGGTGAAACACTAAATGAAACATTAAACATGGTAGGAGCAATGGGTCGAAACCCATTCTGTTTTAATGTCTAGGCATCGAACTTCTGCACTCTTTGGATGAAAGAGTGGTCTTTGACAGGTTGAAATTTACTCCAGGTATGCCCTTGATGTATCCTCAGCTACAGTACTTCTGGTACTCTGGTGAATTAAACAAAAGGTAAAAAATGATTCTAGGGTCTGCCATATCGTGTAACCAATGCCTCTGTTAGCACCAGGACTGTTTTCAGGGCATAGATCTCCTTTGGGACATGGTATATAGAATGAAAATAGTATGGACATTTCGTCCTTTCAGGGGAAAGAAAGTTCTGCTGATGGTGCTTGCTGGTATCTCATTTTCTAAGTCCTAGGCCTTCTGTGTGATTCATGAGGTCTTCAGTCTGGTACATTCGTCTTTAAAACATTGAATTAAGGCTTAAAAATCTTCGATCACAGGTCCTAAACTTTCTGATCCTTCTCTGATACTCTTTGCCACTCCATTACTGTCTCTGTCAATGAAAACTGAGCTTTAATGCCTCTGGAAAGGTTTTGCAGAATTGAACTCTGTTCAATCACGTTCTGACACCTTCCAAGGCTCCCCTCTGTAATATCCAGTTCTGAAGCCCGCTTCCTATGCTTTGTGCCACTAAAACAATGACAATGAATTATGGCGTTTTTCGCCTGCCTGTAACCCTGCAAAACCTGCAAAATTGTTAAGAAATCCATGCTGGAGGGGAATGGATGCTTTGAAGGCTATGAGAATGGTAGCAGAGCGTGGTGGAAACAATGGATGCGATCACAAAATGGTGGAGAAATGCAACGAAATGGTGAAAATTTTCTCTGATGGGGGTTTGAGTGAAGAAATGCACGAGGATGATGATTGACGATGGAAATTAAACGATGAAGGGCTTAGGAAAATGGGTGAAATAAAAAGACGTGGGGAAAAGCCACACAAGAAGGTGATATGGAGCTCTAGCGGTGGGACTCGGTTAATGGTGGGGGCGATCTAACCTGGACCGTCCGATCTCAGGAGGAGATCAACGACTGTGAATGCATCAGAGGGCGATGGATGGTGGGCCAGTGGTCATGTTTTCCTTGGTTACCATCCAAGCATATTTGGGGGACGATCACCATTGGATGGCCAGCCTTAGATCAGATGGTGTACGCACATATCGCGTCGGGCCCGCACTCAAACTTTAATGCCTGGGGAAAATGGTATTGACAATCACCTGCAGCCACGTGCCAGCCGGTGAATGGCATCGCTTCCGAACGAAAAATACTGCCCACCTTCCAAAAGTGGTGCGATGAAAACTGCTGGTTTTGTATAGTGATTTACTGTAGGGACCATCGGGGCAGATGATTTTCGGGTCTTTGATTTGCGGATCATACGGACGGTGGATACGTGATCGAAGTGGTGAACGGGATGGGCCACAGTCACGATGAGACTTTGCGAAAACCGTCGGATCTGTACAGATCTATGGTGGGTATTGCACCCGACCATTGACCCGATAAGCACACTACGGGCTAGAGCCTGGTTTCAGCGCCAGGGTCATGTGGAGACTTGGTTGAGGGGGCTAGCCGAAGGGGTTTAAGCCCGATAGTGAAGAATATGGGTTCTTTGGGCTATTTTTAGTGAAATTTGGAGCCGAAAAGGGATAACGATAGAAGGGAAAAGGGGTTATTTGGCCAAACAAAGGGTGTTAGTGAGGCTTATGAGGGATTTGGGATGATTTAGAGGAATAAAGGGAGGGGAAAGGAGAGGAGAACAGAGGCTATGAGGGGATGGAATAAGGAGAAAGGCCTTTGGGTATTCTTCTTCACAACAGAGAGGCTTATTGACTTATAAAACGGTAGTGAGAGTCTTCTTAAAGGCAATGGATACACAGAGGCTTCAAGGATGAGAGATTTTCATGGGAAATGTATCTCTTGAAGACTCATAAAACAATTTAGCCACCTGTTTTCTTGACAAAAATTTCATATATGGCTAACAGCACAAAAATAGAGTCTCCTCAAAATTAATGAATTAAATGAACTTTGTAAAGATTTCATACATAAAAAAATAGTGATATAGTATTAGATAACTCAGTGGCATGAAAAGCTGGAGACTAGGCCTTGTTGCTTCATTCAAATTTTAAAGGTTCTAGAGGAAAGTTTCACACCTAATGGCTTGGACCTTATGATATTGATACTATGTGTTAAAATGGGGCCATCAAACTTCACACCATCAACCAAGAAATAACCCCACTAATTGAAATGGACACATGCTTCGAGTATACCACAAACCCTTACAAAAGAAATCTTTCTTGAAGAAGGTCAATGTTGGATGGTCTAATAGTGACATGGATATTGTATGCAAAGGAGGAATACATATGGAATGAAGCATTCTTACATCCTATTTACTTTTATTGAAAAAAGAATATCCACTTGTCAAAACCCATAAAAAGTCACACTTGGGTGCATAGCATATGAAACCAACTTATATAATGCATGACATGTTTAAAAAAAATGAGTAGAAGGGCACTACTGAATTTTGTAACTATGGTTAGCCTTGATAATTAATATTTTATCCCTTGAAATATATGTAATGAAAAATATAAGACATGTTCTTCATGTTGGTTTAAAAAGAAAGAATTTTGAAATTTGAATTTTCACTCTAAAAGGATCAAATTGGCCCTCCTAGTGTCAAGTCGACCTAGTTGGAAGAGACACACATTCAACATCCAAAAATACTATATAAAGCATTTAAAATCCTCCTCTTGACAATTCATATCACACAATGACAAGTATCTATTTGTTCATCCAAGAAAAGAGGACAAAAAAGAAGAAGGCCAAAATTGTCTAGCAGGTTACCAAGTTCTCTCTCTTCCATTCAACCTTGCACGTGTGATATATTTCATTTCTATAGCTCCACACGTATGGTATTCCTGGGAACTTCTGGGCAATAGGACCAATCTTCTCTGGTCATAGTAGGAGGCTAAAATTCATCCCTAACATATCAGATCATGCCGATTTTATTAGGCAGATTAGTGACTTGACATGAGGGTTAGTTGACCAGGTTTGAACAATGATATATTGTTGATCCGTTTGAATTTGCAGTTGACTAGAAGAATTAGATTTATCTCTATTTAACTTAATATTTTTTTCTAAGGAAAAGGTTGTTTGGTTTTTCCCCCATGTGGGATTTCCTAGAGAAATTTTTTGTGTTTCTTATTTGGTTGTCACTTTATGATACTACTAGAATTTTGTTTCTATTGTTGAGATCTTAGGTGTAATTACTTTATGATGAATGCGAATGATATAAAATATTAACCTAAGAAATAATAAGAAGTAATTATCAGTTTAGAATACCTATGAAAAATCAACATGGTATTAGAGCTTGGGTGAAAAGTAGCCTTGAAGATTCTAAGTCAACATGTTTCAAGTTACTCTTACAGGGCTTGTTTTGTATCAAATATAATTATTCATTCTTATCCTTAAAGATCAATTTGAAAGATAATTCTCTAGAAACAAGATACACTATAAGGATGAGTTTCTACCTATCTATTGAAGAAAGGCCAAAGTTCATATCTATTGAAGAAAAACCTTAATGAAAGTTGTACTCAAGCCTCAAAATAAGGATGCAATCTTAGAAGGAGGCCAAAAGGCCTCAGTTTGAAAAAACTCAAGGTTATTCCAAAGGTCTGAGATGAATCAAGGTCATCATATGAATGAGCTATAGGATGATTTCACAAGGCCGAAAAATCTCAGGAGCTAGGCATATAGGTCGTAAACCTAGAAAAACCTGAGAAGCCTCAAAATTTTTAAAATGCTAAACCATGATGATGAACATAGATTAAAAATAATATTCAAATTTGTTTTAAAAGAGCTGAAGCTTGAAGTATTGGATTTATACATTAATGTATCATAATGTGAATTCATGCTCAAAGGCCCAGTTCATTATTTTTGCATAATAGTGAAAAAGGACATTCTTAAAGAGGCATAGAACCTTTCTTCTATGATCAGAAGGAAGCATAATCTTATGAAGGCCAATCGAAATATTATCTCATGAAGAAACCAAAATATAAGAAAAAGTTATAAGGAATAAGGTAAAATCCCTAAGTTATGAAGGTCTCATTCCATTTTTTAAATATTTGAAGTACCTCAATACCACAATAAATAGAATGGTATGAAAATTTGTCCTCTATTGTAGCTTATTTTAAAAAATGTATGATAAAGAGAGTATTAACTAATTGTATTTCTAAATTTAGTAGGTTGGAAAAATTTCAGACCAAATCACATAATCAGACTAAAGAAATACTACTTCATTCTAAAATATGTCTTATTATTTGAAACTCTGATTAGAAGTCAATAAATTCAATATGTAATCACAATCTGAGTGCACTACATATAAGGATGCTTGGATGCTAATGCTGGAATATACTCTTTGCACATCAATGAAATGAAAAGTGAGATCATTGTTGCTTAATTGATAGAACAATTTCAGTTACTTTGACATAATAGTTGAAGAGACAATTACCATATTGATAAACTTGTTACATAGGTGGTGTCATGAAAACTTGATAGAATAGTATCTTCCACTCATGTTTTTGGATACATGGTTATGTTACACATGGATTTTAAAAATTGTCCCACATACACAAAGAAAATTTACGCATGACAAGATTTGATGTCATAAATAAGGATATTGCATATTTTTATCTAGGAAGAAATTGCAAACCAATATGGTTATTTCAAGTTTCTGGAATCGTAGCTAACTCATAGTTCAATGAAATAAGAGTCTAAGTTTATCTACTTATATGTCCATGAGATCTAAGACATAGATGGTTCCAAAGTACAGATGGAAAATTTCTTGCATATTTTTTTACATAGATAACATTGATATATATTGATCGTTAAAGGTATTGAGGAACGTTTTCTGACCAGATTGTGAGTATGCAGATGTTGGTACAACATGTTAAATGGAATTTGATGTATGAGTAAAAGAATATACTATTGTGTATCATTTTATATTTGATGTATTGAGCACTAGGGTATGTTGCAGTATGAGGGTACATTTGTATTTAGTTTCATATTGCAGAATGGTCTTATATAGAGTTGACAGTGAAAGAGATTGTTGTCATGGATTGGAAGCCTCATCATATGCATGATGAGAAAATTTGTTTTGAGAAGCCTAACTGTATATGTCATTAGGGTTTTGGTAGTATTTTTAACTAGGGTTTGATTCTCTTGGAGAAAAAATTTCTCATAGTATTGCTCAAATTGGACCAAGTGTGTTTCATACACCTATGTTGAGATTGTGTGGAATCCTAAAGTATGATATCATGTATATAAGGTTTTGTACAAACGTGTGTAGCAATATCTCTTTTGGTTGTAATGTATGAAGTAGTGTGTTTAAATACTATCTTTGTAAAGGCCGTTGAGTGCCTTACATTATAAATTCATTTTCCGAGATATTATACTACTAATAGGGTGTCATTGCCTGACCCTTGATATTATTGAACTTGAGA
Source organism: Pinus albicaulis (assembly GCA_034641835.2). Taxonomy (NCBI): domain Eukaryota; kingdom Viridiplantae; phylum Streptophyta; class Pinopsida; order Pinales; family Pinaceae; genus Pinus; species Pinus albicaulis. The sequence continues at coordinate 987,670,453 of CM076575.1, read as the reverse complement.
TATGATCATGAAAAAATCTCTAGGAATAGAGGGAGATGAGAAAAAAATTATTGTGATAAGAATCATTCTTGGGAGATTTGATAGTCCTAGGATTTGTAAATCCTATATAAATCTTGAAGGATATGGTTCCACTGAAAGAAGAAAACCTAGATCATGTAAGGAAGGAATGACATCATGTTGATGATGAGGACGAGATCAATGATTAATTTGAAATATAGATGCAAGAAGGCTAAGATCAAGAGGGAGCTAACATTTCCATATAATTCTCAAAATGCAAGTAACTTATATTCTCTTCCTTAATTATTATTGTTATTGTTTTACTATTAGTTATATCTTGTCCTTGCTTATTTTTTTGGGTTGTAATTTTTATTCCATGGCCTCCTAGAGATGATTGCATGTACATGGTAAAGGTTTCTAAGGCTCTAGAAGTAGGTGGAAGTAGTGGAATAACAAAGAAAATATTGTGACAAGGGGACTCTCCCAAAATCAATGATTTGTGTAGAGAGATATTGTACTAGATGAGATATGAGCTCAAAGAGAGTAGGAATATTATCAAATTTGAAGTATACCTTAATTATGACAAAAGGAAGTCGGTGGTGAATTCTAAATAGATTTGAAAGATCTAGCATGTAGTAGATGGAAACATAGAACGAAATTTAAGACTAGAGGGTTCTCCCAGAAAGAGGGAGAGGATAATGAAAATACAATGCTCCAGTTGATATAAATTGAGGAATAAGTGTACAAGGAACCACCTCAAGGCTTTGAGGCTCATGAAGGAGTATACTGCATGCAAATAGAATATTTCACCTCAAACTTAGATTTATGGATAAAGGTTGATCCTATATGATTTGTTTTGACAAAATCTAAAGGACTCATGTGTCAAAGGGAGTAGTTATGATGGAATTTTATTTTGTAACAAAGAGAGCAACTACGAAAAATTGTTTTAACTTCAGAGGGAGTTTACTCTAAGTTTGAGACAAAGTAATTAGATTTTATGCATTAACTCCTTGATCAAAAGAATCATACTATTGAGATATCTCAAATATTTTTTGGGATGATGGATTGGCATTGAGATTGTCAAGATAGATAGTTGCTATGCTGCAATAACTAGAAAGTTGTTGTGGCAGAGGGAGTAGCCAAGATTGCCACAACAATATTTGTTTAAAAAATAGAACCTATTTAGTGTAACAAGAAAGTATTCAATCAACTTTTACTTGAGCCAAGGCATGTTTCTCAACATGTGTTGAAGTACCAACATGGTACAATTTGTTATGACACAACTAGTTATGGTTTGAGATATGTCTTAAACAGTGAAGTACAATTACATGGACACAAAGATTTAGATTGGGTAGAGGGTGTAGAAGACAAGAAGATTTAATTAGGACATTTCTTCAGTTTGGGCTCCGTTATGTTCTTCATTTCAGTTTCAAAAGAAAATATTTTGAAATTTTAGTTTTGGCTTCAAAAGGATCAAGTCGACCCTCATAGTTTCAAGTAGACCCAATTGGAAGAGACACCCATTTTTCCTCCTAGAAGACAATATAAGGCATTTGACCTCCTCCTTTTGACAATTTGGATCACACAAGGACAACTATCTATCTGTTCATTGAATAAAAGATGATACAAAAGAAGAAGGTTAAAATTCTCTAGAAACTGACCAATTTCTCTCTCTTTAATTCAACCCCACATGTGTGATATATTTCTCTTCTCTAGTCTTGCATGTGTTGTATTTATAGGAATTTCTGGGCAGCAGGATTAAGCTTCTATGGGCACAATAGGAGGCTGAAATCCATCCCTAGTATATTAGATTAGGCTTAGTTTATTGAGAAGATTAGTGACTTGGCATGAGGGTTGGTTGACCAAGTTTGACCAAGGATATATTTTTGGTCAGTTTGAATTTGTATTTGACTAGAAGAATTAGATGTATATTTGTTGAACTTAATAATTTATCTAAGGAAAAGGTTGTTGGGTTTTTCCCCTATGTGGGTTTTCCCAAGGTAAATTATTATGTTCCTTATTTCTTTGTCTCTTATGATCCTACTGGAATTTTGATTTTATTTTTGATATCTCTTGTGTAATTAATTTATGATGAATGTGAATGCAAGAAAATATTAACATAAGAAATCATAAGAAGTAATTATCATTGTAGAATAACTATGAAAAATTAATAGGCACTTCATGATTTTGTGGTGAGTATTGCAAGACCTTCCTACTCATGAAACTTATAGATTCTTTATATCTCTTAAGTTCTAATAAAAAAATCTACAAATTTTTTTTACAGGGAAGAGTACAACACCATTTATACAACATTGTTTTTGTAACATTAATAGGGTATGGGTGCAACTCTAACTATTTATGGTTAAAACTCCAATGCTACAACACCCATATAATGAATTTTATAATTCCTTCCTCCAGGTAGAACCACTAGGGTTTCTATAACATGGTCGCTACAACACCCTCAAATGAGTAGATTTCAAAACAAATTCATAAACCTTCTTGAAGATACTGATGTAATGATCATTGTTGCAACACCAACCTAAAAAAAGTGTCACAACTCCAAGTTTAATGAGTATTTGAACACACCCACCAATGAGTATGATAGTTATTTACACATATGTGGTGACATCGTTAAGGAATGTAGGATGTGACAACGTATTGTTGTAAGCTTGGAGGACAACTCACGATAAGCACGAAGGCACATCTTTCATTTTACAAAATGAATATCATTGATTAGTCTGATTGAATATACCTTTACAATATTTCATTCGTTACATTCCACCACCACTATAACTAATGAGACAACCCATGCCATTACCTCATCATTACCTTTCTACTATTAGAAATTGGCACCCAATAAACTATTCATTTGGACTGTGAAACCAATGGTATGTATTTGAATTGAGAAGATAAAAAATGGGAGGTTGACTATACCACAAACAACCTTATATTTCAAGATTATAATAGCACATGGGAAATTTTTTGAGCTAGATGTTGGATCGGCTATGGTGAGAAACTACAAGGTTATGATGATGATGTAGCAATAAAATTTACACTAAACCTTTAGAATGATCAAATTGTGGTAAGAGGAATAGTGGTCCAAGTGGATGAAGAACTAGTTGTTATAGTTTATGGACCACTACATGTCATTGAAAGATGGTATTTCAAGAGGAAACCCAAGACAAAAATAATTGAATGGTTCCTTAAACCAGGGGAGGATCTGATAAGGAAATGAAACAATTTTGATAGAAAAAATCCACCAACATCATGGGAAGATATAACTCTTCTTGTCTAGAGGTACTTCACAGGTGAAGGGAACCATGGATTTTTTATTAGCATCATTTGAGGCCATTGGAACACCTAAGGCATCAAATGTTAATTAATATGCCATACTTTCTATGGAGGATGCTTCAGTAGATGGAAATAAATGTGAAAATTTATAGTAAGCCAAAGGATTCCCTGTCACACCACTTCTTGATCAAATCGTTAGTGGAGCATTCCATTTAGTGAGAGGGCCGTATCTAAGATGAATTGGGGAGAGAACCAAGGATCTTAAAAAAGGCACTAGATTCACCACTGGTCGAAGAAATAGTTGTGGTAACTCCATCAACTATTGCTACTATTGCTACAAAAATAGGAGAAAACTATGTTGCAACTCCACCAATTACTGCTACTAATGAAACATAAGGAGAACCATCCAATACAACACCCGTAGTGCCTGAAGAAAGGTCATAGGGTGACATATCCCATAGGAGATAGAGGGAGCAGAAAACCATGACAACAACCTAGAAATTAGATGTAGTAGAACTCCAATGAAATGATGAGAAGAATGACTAAGAGGATTATATATGTGGCCATCCAAAAAAAAAGGAGGACCAGGTACAACACAGGAGAAGGAAGTATTCCTCATGTTGAAACCCTGATTGAAGAGGAAGTTACAACCCCCACTACAACACAAGAACCAATAGGGGTGAAGATTGAAGAAGAAAAAGTTGTTGCAACTCCAATTGTGGAGGGGACATCTATTGAAAAATAGAGTAGAGAAAGTGAGATCCCATACTTCCACATAAGAACCAACAAAGGTAAATGAGGAAGAACAAGAGCATGTTGAAACATAAGATCCAACAAGGTAAAACCTAAGAAGTGAATTTGTTGCAACTTAGGAGGAACCAGTAGATGAAGAACGAGATGAAACAAGGGCGCAAGAAAATTCTGCAACTCAAAAAATTGGGGCTAGAACAAAGAGCCTAAATAAAGTTTACAAACATAAGAAGAATAAATTAGTAGGTGCACTTTTTGTCACACCCCTATATTAATCTCTTATTAGGAAAAATAGAATTTTGCAGAGAAATAATGGACAACTACAAATAGAATCAAACTTTTAGAAGATAAACTTCATGAAATTTGACCACTTGAGGGAATGAATTTCCTTGCCCAAGAAAAAAATTCCCTGACACAAAGGATAAGGAGGAATATTTTCCTAAGAAAAGGGATACAATCCAAATAGAAATTCCTAGAAGAGAACCCAAGAGATGGTTGTTTAAATTGATATTCAGGAATTTGAATTGTTAGGTAGTTCCACTCAAACACATCCAAGTTGATGAATGATGAAGTTGTTCAAGTAAACCTTAAATATGAGTGGGATAAGACTAAGGCTAATAAGTGAATAGGAGTGATGGATACTTATAAAGAGAGAATAATTCTTGTCTAGGAGCATCAACAAATTGTTAGAAACCTCAAATTGAGACGGGAAGAATACTTGGAAGCACACAAACCCAAATGTGATCAATGGAGGAAGGAAATGAATGAGGAGCCCAAGAAACCATCAAACTCTAGAAGTGAGTGACAAATATAGAAATAAAAAAGATCCACATTGAGTTTTTCGTATAATTTTCACTTAGTTGGATGGCTCCTTCCCCTATGTACAACATGTACTTACATGATAAATAATTTATGTTTCAGAGGAAATCCATCATGGCCTACAAATTATATGAGATCACCTCTCTAAACGCATTCATAGAAGCCTCCTATGCATGCATTAAAGAAGAGAGGAATTTTCTATGTGAGATATATTAGCACATGTTTTATTCACCATGACCCAATTTGGAACCCCAACCATTTTGTGGGAGATGTTCAGCTAAGAGATTTTGTGTCTTACCTGAACAACCACACTAGCTAGTCAAATTCTCACCAGGTGGTAGAGAATAAATTTAAATTCATTTTATGAATATGAGGAAAGTATTACATTCCTAAGGATGTCCTCCTTATGTATTACAATTAGTTGAACTCCCCGTGACATGTATATTTTATGGCACAAAAAAAACGAGGCCATTAATCATTACATAACACAAATTTATTTTTTATCAAAAAAAATTATAGAAGGGTGCACTCAGTGTTGGAAGAAGGCCACATGGGACATACAAAAAAAGGATCCATTTAGTCCCAATAACCTTGCAATGGATTTGAAGGGAGTGCACTGATATATTAAATGCATGGAGAGTTGGAAAATTTGTTGGTTAGGACTCAAATTCCACTATCCTATGATTTGGTTACCTTCCACAAGTTATCAAAGATACTACAACACGTCCAAGAAGGAAGAAATTTCCTATTCGAGGGAGGCTAAATAAAGAAACAGTTATTTTCATGCCCATGAAGTAGGGAAGGTTGACTAGAATATCAACAACTTGCATGGGATCCACACCCTCTTAGGCTCAAATTGACTACCTAGTTGTATGTAGACATGCAATAGTTTTGGTTGGGTGAAGATGATGGGTGCCCAAATTGACATCTTTTTAGCACTCATCCAGTACCTTCTTGCAAACTTGTTTCCATTTCCATGCCACTTCATCACCCTTTTTACCCGCAAGAATGCATTTTTTATCAAGGTACAATCATTTGATTATACAATTTTAATGTTTATTCTTGTTTATTTAGGGAAAAATTTTTCTCCTTGTGCTAACTTGTGGAAAAACATGGAAAATACTTTATGCAAGTTGCGCAAGTACAATTGTTGTAATAATCCTAGTGTTTTTGCAACATGTTTTTGTTGCAACAACACCCTTGTATTGCTACAATGAAAAGCATTGCAACACACTTATGTTACTGCTCCCACAGGTTACCATGACATCACTAGGATCCGCTACTTACACACTCTTGTACTATTAAAAATCCCCTAAGAACATTGTTGTGACCTTACTATTGCACACAATGGAATATACGATCCTTACTGTAATGTGATTTTGCAACACTATTGTTGCAAGAAAATACTTTCCTCACTGCTACAACATTCTCATCCCACACTAAGATTCACCGTTCAATGTTGCAAATTAGTCAGAATTCATTGTTGCAACATGCTAATAGTTAGCAGTTAGACACAATTTTTGCAACTCTCAACCAAATAGCACAATTCAATAGTTGGTTAACCTCTAGTTTTAGACAGTCAATTTCCCAACAACTTGTGCACACAACAAAGGGAAGTGACAAAGATCAAGGGTTTTCTAGCGGAGAAAAGCCAACCACATCAAGAAAGCGACCCACTTCCACCTATCTTATAGTTGAGAGAGTCAACATTATTTGGTATTTCATATAATTTTGGAGAAATCATTGTAAAGAGGGAAATTCCTTAAGAATCTAAATATTCCCGTGGTTGTCACTCGATTTCCTGGATAATTCAAGATAGAAATAAATATGTATGAAAATATAGCTCTACTCAAGCCAGATATATGGTGGGAGAGAGAAAAGATAGACATAATTTCTCAATTGTAATCTACATTCTAACTTCTTAATATAAATTTTTTCTCATTTCCATTTCGTTTGCTTGAATGATGTGTTGATTAATTAACATTATGTTTCTATTATAACTAGTGTCTCACCTAAGAAGGTAGATCCCCATCCTTAGCAAGGCACTACCTATAACTATATAATTTAGTTTCCAAGATTTCTTTATATCTCAATTAACTCAATATTTATTTTTTTCCCATTATTTACATTGTTGAAAATTACTAATTAGATAAGTACAATACTTTCCTTTCAAGATTAAATTATTTTCTTTGTATCTAGTACTATGTATGTTTACTTTGTTTTATGGGAATTGCAATTATTATTTCTAACTGTAATTAGATTCCTTATAGCATAGTTGTGTTTTTAATCTTCTACATTAAAGCTTATGTTTTAATTCATTTATATTGCAACTTGCTAGCATTGAATCTCATGTACATTTTTGTTATAGAATTCAATATCTTCTATACCTTGAGAAATTCACCTACTTGGTGCATGTGTAATTTACTTCTTGTTTTTGTGATGGGTTCTACCAATGTTGTGGTTTACAACAAGAAGCTTCCTAAGCCCACTAGGTAGAGGAGTGATATTTCCTTTCCTGCAACATATATTAGTAATTATACCTATGCTAGGCGTTACAACAATAAGCTTCCTAAGCCCACTAGGTATAAATGTTTCTACTCAATTCTACAAGTGTGGTTTGGTTTTGTTGATGAATTGTGAAATAAATTTAATATATTGCATTGTTTCATTCATTTAGAATACTACAACCTCATTAGTAATTAATAATATTATACTAACTTATACAGTGCATGACGATTCAGAATTTTATACGAACACGAGATTGATAACTAAATGAACTGTTTCTTAGTTACTTGATAAATACTTAAAATATAATTAAATATCCCATCACCCTTCTGTAGAAAACTTGTGTTAGTATTTTTAGATGACACACTAATCAACAAAAAATATTTGGAAGAGCATGTACACCACGCTGATAAGGTTTTAACACTATTGGAAGAGTAACAACTATATGCAAATCCTTTTAATAAGTGTTCCTTTGCAGTTCAAGAAGTGAAATATTTGGGTCATATTGTATCCCGCAAGGGTGTCAAAGTGGATCCTAACAAAATAAAAACTATGAGGGGATGGACAATGTTGAAGAATTTGAATAAAATCAAAGGATTCTTAGGATTGATAGGATATTACCGCAAGTTTGTCAAGAATCATAGCCAAATAGCAACGCCTCTGACAAAATTATTGAATAAGGAAGCATTTTCTTGGACTAAAGAAGTAACTAAAGTGTTTTTAAAACTTAAAGAGGCTATTTGTTCAACTCTTGTCTTGGAAACACTTGACTTAAAAAAATCCTTCAATGTGGAGTGTGATGCCTCAAGCCATGGAATTGGTGCAGTTTTGAGATACCAGGAGGAAGGCCCCTTGCATTTGAATGTAATAAAATCAAATGAAATTACTTACTGAGACCCATCTATGAAACATAAATGTTTACCATACTATATTCAATTAAGAAATTGCGTCCATACTTAATAGGAAGATACTTCAAAGTAAAAAAAAATCATCATAGTTTAAAGTACTTCTTGGAACACAGATTATCTTCAGAAAAGCAACAAAAATGGGATACAAAGATGTTGGGTGATGACTTTAAAATTATCTACAAAAATGGAAAGCAAACTATTGTGGAAGATGCAATCTAAAAAATGGTCGTACAACAAAGGCATCCATAATTCATAAACAAATTCACCAATTATGACACTTTATGGATATCATCCTCTATCCATCATATCACCCTTGAAAGAGAATATAAATGATCAATAAATGGAGGAACACATATGGCACCCACAAGAGGCTCTCAAACTATTAAAGGACATTATAGCACAAAATAGGATGGAACAATAAGTAAATCAACATCGTAGTGAAAAGGAACTTGAAATGGGGAAATGTGTATTTGTGAGACTACAAAAATATAAATAGATGTATGTCAAGCAACAAAATAAGGAAAATAAATTAACACTATCATATTATAGTCCTTATAAGGTGTTGAAAAGGATTGGAAGCGTGGATTTTAAATTGGAGTTGCCTCCATCTTCACATGTATGTATTTTATTTCACTTTTATTGATTAAAGAAGGTAATAGGTGATACAATATTGGTCCAAACTCTTTTACCAGAGATTAATAAAGAAGTAAAAATAATACTAAAAGTAGAAAAAATATTGGAAAGAAGGATTAAGAGGCCAAAACATCAAGAAATTACTAACTATCTCATCAAATGGAAGAACCTACCAGTGGAAGATGTGACATGGGAAGATGAGTTTATATAGAAACACCCACATATAGCCAAGTGTTAAAGACAACACTTGATACAGGGGAGGGGCATGTTAAGACCTATATAAGAACCATGTTAACCTTAAAAACCATTATTGAACCTTATATATTGAGTGATTACATTTCTATTGTTATATTGTTATGCAACCTATAACCTTTTCAATGGTCCCATTTTATTATAATTGTACCCTTTGTCTCCTATATATATACTAAGACGGCCTAGTCTTAGTATCATCAAATCTTCTCTTGTACATTGCATTCATTATAAAACAAGGTTCCTCCTTTGAAGTGGATTGTAATTATTGATTCCTTAACAATTTTAAGGCACAAGGTTCATAATGTAGCACATCTTCATATATAAAGAGCACTCATACACTAAATAATTATACACACAAAAAAAGTTACCTCCATTCTTGCCTCAACAAAGAAAAACCTTTGAAAATTTTTAATTTTTGAGGTTTACATTTGTATTTCATCAATTAAATTGTTAAGTAGTGTGTTTTAATGTAACAAATGCACTAGTGCACTTTCAATTAGGGAGCATATTGTATGAAGAAAGTGAAAAAATAAACACTCACATTTATCATCAATGCATCCAAATATACAAAGAAAAAAAGAGTAAGAATTCTAGTCTTCTAAATTTTTATTTATAAATTGAAATCATATTTATTAATTCATTATTTTGCCAAAATTTGGTGGGGAGACTTGTGGGGATTTGGTTTTTTGTTATTGGAGGAGGAGGGATAAATAAGACAAGGGGGAATTCATAGATTTGTTTGTGGTTGGAGGGTGTTGGATCTAACTTGGAGACACAACGATTGTTGTTAGACTTGGGATTGGATAGATAGGGAGCCTATGGAGGTTCCCTAGGCTAGGAAGTCAAATAGACATTCCAAGTTGGCAGGGTGGCATATTTAGTCGAGTGGTCCCATAAGCAACACTGCATCCAAGCCACCATATCATGTATTCCTCATTTTCTTGTTTTATGTAAATTTCTATTAATCAATTTACTTGCATGTTAAATATGTTGTAAATCAAATTATATTTATAAGATATTGTTAAATAATTGTTTTTTTATAAACATGTTATTTTCCTTATTTTTAATTTGGGTGATAAATTTAGTTTTGAATAAATTAGTTTGGTTAGAGGACCCCAATTGAGTCCTCACAAATTGTTATGAACCATGCACCTTAAAAATGATAAGAGGCCACTAATTACAATACATTTTAATGGAGAAACCTCATTTTACAATGAATACAATGTATATGATGAAATTTCATGATCACATGGCAATATATACAGGGGACAAACAATGCGATTATAATGAAAGGACACAATTAAAGGTTATCACCTACATAAAAATATAACAATATAAATGTAATAACTCAATATATCGGGATTAATAAGGGGTTTTAGGGTTAATATTGAGCTTATTTGGGACTTAACATGCCCCTCCCCTTCAAATATGAATCTCTCCAAATACCTTGAAATGATTGTTGATTGCTTTTTGGAGATCCAATGGAGAAAATGATATAAATGCTTGAACATCTAATGAACACAAATGTCCAATTACACCATGGTGTCCCTTTTTGAATAATTTTATCATGATAATAGAGATTATCACTTTACATATTTTCTCTTTCATACCTCTAACCTAAATTTCAGTGCCTTTTGAGGAAAATATCATGAAAGATATTGAAAATTAAGGGTCTTTGTTCCTAATAATTGTAACCATTGCAACTCTAATACACATCAACACCAAATATTTTTATTTCAATCATGTGACTATCCAATCAATAATCCCCTATATTCATCTCAATACTATGGCACTTACCTAAAAAATTTACGGTACATCTATTTGCAATCATTACTCGGAATTATTGTGTTAGATATACAAAGAATTTAAGTTTTGGCAATTTTTAATTGATGAAGTTATGGGTACTAATTGAATCAATAAAAAATTCCATCTTTTTCTTTATATATATATATATATATATATATATATATATATATATATATATATATATATATATATATATATCATTCTATATTTAGTATTTATGGAATATTGAAGTTGGAAAAAGCATGACGAGATATTTTTGGAGTGTTCTCTTCCAGCTCTAGATCTTATGACAATTATAGTCTTGATCTCTTTCCTCTAGACAGTATATGTAGAAAAAAAATACTCATAACATTTATGCCCCTTAATTTTCTTGTTGTCGCAATTTAAACATATACCTCATTAATGCTAGGAGTGCATGAGCACACTTTGAAGCCTTGATGGGGAATCCTTCATTTTCTGTAAGTCCACCATGCACCCTCCATAAGCACAATGCACACTCCTTAAGTATCTTCCCCCTTCCTTACTTTGAACTGCTCCCTTTAAAAGGCCAATAATTCATTTAGTGCACTCCTTCGACTTAAAGAAGTGCGCCCTCCCTGAGCACATAGGTGCACCCTCAAGGTCTTAAGATTCACCCTTTAAACTTCCCCAATGCACCATGCACCCTCTTGACCCTTTAAATGCATGAGAACACTCCAAAGGCATGAAGCTCTGCCCTTCAGTCTTAAAAATTTCTCCATGCACCCTCCTAGGCCTCTTGAGCACATGAGCACACCCAAAAGGCTTGAAGCCTTCACCCTTTAGCCTTCAGGGGTGTGTCTTGTGCCCTCCATATCTCCCTTGAGTGCACAACAAACTTGTGAATTTTGAAGCCTTCTCCTTCATCATTTGGACTTGCACCATGCACCCTTCCTTGACTATCCCATTCTTTTGAGCACATGAGTGCATGTCGAAGCCAAAAAGTCTCCCCTCCTCAACTCTTCAACATTTCAAATTGCACCCATGTGCCCATAAGCTCCTTTTGTCCCTTTGAGCACACCAAAAGGGCTTGAACAAAAAATATGCATGAAACATGGTAGAATAGGAGATTTTCAGGCTAATGGTTGCTCTTCATGAGTGATTACAGATACATATATTCCATAAGCATTGTGCAAAGCACACATGAGGAATATCGGGAAATGAGAATAAACAAAGAAAGCATGGAAAGAAAAAATAACCACTTGAATATTGATGATCAAATTACCCGAAGATTCCATTTGATTAAATACCCTTTGGAGGTGATGACATCAATGCTTGAATTTACATGAAAAATAAATACATCGTAGGTAGCCATGTCAACACTAGAGAAAGTAAATATCATCAACGACTATTAGTCCCAGTCATCAAATATAGTGAAATTTCAAGCCTCATCACACAATGATGTGGAAGTCATGATGTATTATTGTAATAATTGTAAAATACAAATAAGCAGATGACCAAGAGTCATGTATGAACTAAAGAGTCATGGAAGTCCAAAAGACATCTAAGACCAAAAGTCATATGTAATTCCAAGGTTGTATAAGTCCAAAGGTCACTATAATTTACAAATTCAAGAGTCACAAGAATGTGAAAGGTCATTACTCAAGTTATAAATGGATCCTCATTTCTCATGTAAAGGAATTTTAACCTTGGCTTCTCCCATAAGGCATTAGAGAGATATAATTAGTACATTTAGGGAGCAAGTAGTGGCTCTAATGCTCCACTATTGGAGCTAGTGGTGTTCATTGTATTTATCTATCTTGGGACTTTTTCTTAATATTGAAGCTTTTCACACTAGCACGTTTTCACACATGGATTGTGAATGTTTATGGAAAAATGTTTGCTTTCATCAGTGCTAGATTAATTGAATTATTTCGGTTAATTTGGTGCTACTTGTTGGTAATGTGTTAGTATGTTATAATGATCATCACATCTTTGTGAACTATTTTGTTTGATGTTAGATGAGTCTTTCTCATTTACGTGATCAGGTGCTCAAACAAATTCTTCGGAATGGTTTGGAACCTAAATGAACACGTAGATCTCGTCATTCTAAATCCAACACAACTTGTTTTGCGGAAAACTGATACTGTATGCTCCCATAAACAAGTTCTGTTCGTTTTCCCAAATAGGAATTTTTTTCAAAAATGATAGGTGACTGGGAAAAATTTTGGGCCAGTGGCACGCTGCCACATGACCTCTTGTTATTGGTCGAAATTCAATTTTTTTTGGGCCTACCACAACCTGATACGTGAAAGACCCTAAATGGTGCTGGTGTGGTCGAATCTTATTGGTTGGAAAATGGACAACTACATGCTGCCACGTGGCCCAACCAGAGGCCACCACGTGGCAACATGGGTGCCACCAAAATTTGTTTGAAATCCAAACCGCACCTCTGCAGGAATCGATACCATGACCTCTTGACAAGCAACGCAATGCTCTAATTGTCGGGCCACTATGTTCCTTATTAAACCCTAGAAAAAAAACACTATATAAAGTTTATATGGCAGAGGCTTGGGGTAAGGGGCCAGGGTTTAGGCTTGCCCCCCACCCACCATATTACACCATACAACCGTTGTGGTGAGACCAAGGGCATGGTGAAGGTGGAGAGGGCCCTGCGCAGAATTTTTAATTACATTTTTTTTTTTAAATTTCAACCATAATAATATGGTTACAAATTCGGTTTTTAAAATTTATTGGAAAAATTAATGTGCCCACAATTTTCACTGAAAAATCGCCAATTTGACGCTTAGTTAGCTAAAATTAGGGCGAATTTGTAGAACGATTTTGGATTTTGGGGAATTTGTAGAGCGACTAGCAGCAAAAATAGCGAGGCTCATAACTTCTTCAGGTTTTGACCAATTTGGGAGCGACAAGCATTTTTGATAGTTATGAAGTAAATGGAACATGTTTTGAAGCCATTTGAGCATTGTAAATTCATGTAATCACCATTTTTAGCTTAATGATATGGGGCCAAGCCATTGGAAGCTGGACAAAGGAGACGTAGCCTAGGAGGGGTGAACTCCTTCATCACTTACTATGTTCTGGTTATATTTATGGTGTATTTGTCTGCTGTTTTCTGCTATTTCAGAGTTTAACTTCATGCTTTATGTGTTTAAATATTTTATATAAAGGCTTAAAAAAACTCAATTTTTACACTTGCAATTTATATACCCTCAAGCACATTTACATTAAGATCTCATACATATCATTATGTGTGTCTCCATTAGGGTAGTATTATTACTTCTCTCTTATATGTTCATTTTATTTTCCCCTTAGCAGTAAGAGGGCCTTGATACATCAGTAATTGAAAATTCATAAGGCATACTAGCTTGCTCATTCAAAAGGAAAATTACACTTCTCTCTCATGCTTAATGTTAAAGCCAAGGCATATATTTTAGTAAATGAAAACCAAGTCATATTTCAGATGGGACTCCTACATCAAACGATGTAAGGTCTAGTTGGGACCTTATATCAGGGAGATCGCCTGTATGTTTGCGGTATGCATCACCATCAACATTATAATGCTAGAAGGAAGGAAATCAAAATTTTATGGCTAATAACTTTGCACACCCAAATCATTCTTCTTCTAGACAAGGTATCAACATTTTGAGCACTATTCTCACTCCAATTCCCGAAGTAGGAGGATCTTCTCAGTCGAGCCCGAAATCAACTTGTGAGGTTACCTACAAGAAAATATGAAAATTCAACCCATAACCTATCGTTACACAAAGGCTATTGGATTAATTCCTGGAGCACAAAATCTTCCACATTTTACGAAGCAAAAATAAAAAACTAGTATTGATATATTATTTTCTACAATGGAATATTTGGTTGTTTCCACCCTTGATGAGTTGGTAGAATCCAAAATCAATAAAATACATCAAGAGAATCTACCACCTCTTAACAAAGGGTACAAGGACGACACACTTGTTTTTTCCAACGACCTATTTTACAGGTTAGACGATGAATATTCCTTAGACTCTGAAAAATAGGAAGAAAACAGAGACGAGAGTATGACCAATTAGGATTTGGATTGGATGGCCCAAGGGCCCTTTTCACTTCTAAAATTTTTCAAAATATTCCAAGACATCTGGAAAGATGCTTTCAAAGTATGATATAGATAAGAAGACGAAGGCAAAAAACCACCTCAATGAATTTTACATGCATCTACGAATGTTGGAGGTAAGTTATCATGATTTTTCCTACAGAATATTACCTTATACATTAGAAGGAAGAGTAGCAACATGGTACCATAGTTTTCCCATCAATTAGATCCACAGCTGGAGGGAGTTTAAACAGTTATTTCTCGAAAATTTTGGTGATGAAAAGACTCTCGCCATGTTACTTAAGGATCTCAGAAGCATGAATATGAGGGATAAAGAGAAAGTGAAGGATTTTAATAAAAAATTCAATCATATATTGAACAAATTTCTCCTAGGTACACAACCACATGATTCAATCACAATTGATTACTACACATCTTCCTTGACCACCAACATTTCCCAGTTCGTAAAAAGAGCAACATAGGCCACACTGGAATTAAAATTTTCAGAAGCAATCGCCGTTGAGAATGACTTATGCGATTAGAGTAATTACGAATGATGATGAATACAAGGACTCCAAAGAAACTAGTAGGAAGTCACAACCTTCTTCTAGTAAGGTTAAAGAAAAGGAATCATCAGATATCAAATATTGACCAGGATAGTGAAGACACTCACCAATGAAAATTTAGAATTAAAGAAAAGCTAAAGTGAGACTTATTCTAGCAGCAAGCCTCCAAAATCCTTCACTTTTTGAAGGAATAATAGTAACAATAACAATAATCCTGCAAAGTCTGCACAGAGCTAAAATGTTGCGATGAACATAGAAAGCATCAACAGGGATAATTATTGCTCGTTCCACCAGGAATATCATTCATATAAGATATGCCCCCGGTGGAACCACAACATGAACGCTCTGGTTGCACACATTGTGGAATCTCTATTAGAAGATGAAAAAACAAAACAAATATAGGAAAAAAAATATTCTGAAGCAGTTGAAGAAAAAAAAGTATTGGACATGCAATGAATGCATATCATTGTATCTACAATGCTAAAAAGAATAAGAACCACCGCAAGATGAGGCCCCCCATAAGAAAATTGATTGATGCAATTTAAAGAGTAAAGGGTCCATCTTTGAACAAGAATTTGTAGAAATTTGCTGAATAATGATTAATTATTCACCGAGACTATCCTGATCACATACAATTCGAATTTATATGCAACACATAATCTCTTCCACTCAGATCATCAAACATGCGGAAATAAAATCAAGCGATAACACATCAAATCATCATACACATTAACACAATATGTATGGGGAAAGATTATAGCTGAAAACCCCGCAGATATTGTGTATATTATAATGGAGAAATCAAGTAACAAACTCAGTACAATACTCCTCACAAGTACTCAGTACTTTCTCATACAGTTACCCACAATCTAGCTCAGTTTTGAACAGGTTACTGGTTCAAAACTCACCGCCAATTTCCTTGCTTCTATTGCGCAATCCAGGCCTGTCTATATAGAGATCCAAGGTTCGAATATCCTTGGCTTGACTGCGCAATTTTCATGGACAAATCCTCCAAGTGTGGTGCAAAACTCATGCACAACTGATGTCGCCATTGATAGCTAACTCCACCCTTTCATCTACCTCTTTCAATGGTCTCCACTGAACTGATCATGCACTGTAGTGAACTGATGTGTTCTTGAGTTGAATAACGAGTTACTAATTAATGAATTAAATAATATTTAATTCACTCCACTCATAACTAATTGATTAGCTAGTTAAACTAATCTCAACTAGTTCAACTAAAATAAACAGAACACAACTCCACTAGCTGTCCCATTAACTCCTCCAAACTTCTGCCACTGAAGTCTAACTGAAGTCAACCATGCATGATGCCATCAAACCCTTGGGAACCACGTGATTCCTCTGTAAGATGCATGAGCCACTTCTGTAGCTCGAACTGAAGTGCTCCAAGAGAGTAAACTGCTGTTTATAGTCTAAATATTATTAAGGGTAAATAATATTTGACTTCCCTGTTTTAAGGAGAGGCAGTCTAAAAATAGACTTCGACCTCTTTGACCTAAAAATAGAGTCTCATCTATTTTTACCAACATGACCAATGCTCCAAGAATCTCAAAATGGAATCCCCGAACCATGCTCCATATGTCTAAAAATAGACATAGTCTAAAAATAGATTTTGCGCCAGAATTTGCCTGCGGGCCCACTTAGTGAAGGCGACTTCATTTCACTAAGCTCCATCATCTTGCCGCATTCTCAACACTCCCTCTCAGCAAGATATGGATTATCTGCAACCCCTATCCTGCCTCTGTGGAATTCGAACTTGCTCCTGGTGAGCGCCTTCGTCAGGATGTCGGCATCCCGATCCTCCGTGGGAACATATGAAAGCATCATGATTCTCCGCTGAACACAATCTCTGATATGATGGTACCTGATGTCGATATGTTTGGACCTATCATGAAATACTGGATTAGCCGAGAGCTTGATGCAGCTCTGGTTATCACAGTAGATCACCGTAGGCTCCAAATGCAACCTGAACAAACCTGCGAGGATCTTCCTCATCCAAATAGCCTCACATGCAGCAAAGCTAGCTGCCATGTACTCGGCCTCTGCTGAACTGAGTGCCACGGATCTCTGCTTCCTGCTGTACCAGGAAACTGCTGTCGACCCAATGCTGAAAACTCCTCTAGATGTGCTCTTCCGGTCCGTTGGACTCCCTGCCCAATCTGCATCAGTGAAGCCAAAAAGCTTCGCTCCATCCTCCTGTCTGTACCATAGACCATATCCCGATGTGCCTCTAATATAGCGCAATACATGCTTGCCTGCCTTCCAAAAGAGCTTGGTAGGCTTAATCATAGCTTGCGAAAGCTGGTTAACTGCATAGCATATATCGGTCGGTATCACCGATACAAAGACTCCCACCAACCGAAGCGATGCATGCTGATACGCGCTACCTCCGTCGAAGTAGCATCCTCCTTCCTCCAACCACCAGGAAGAGGAGTGTCAACAGGCTTGCAGCCTTGCATGTTGAACCTCTCCAGAATCTCCCGGGCATACTTGCCCTGAGAAACAAACAGTCCTCCGCTGCGCTGCCAAATCTCCAATCCCATGAAATAATGAAGGATGCCCAAGTCCTTCATCTCAAACTCTCGTGCAAGATCCTCCTTGCATGAAAGTATCAACTGCTCATCGCCAGTCAAAATCAGATCATCTACATATAGTACGATGATCAACAACTTCCCCTCCACCACAATCTGGTACAGGTTTGGATCCGCCTCACTCTTGGAGAATCCAAGCTCGATGAAGTAGCTGTCTATCCGAGTGTACCAAGCACGAGGTGCTTGCTTCAGCTCGTACAGTGCTCTCTTGAGTCGGCACACATGCGACTCACTGCTGAAGATCTCAAAACCTTCAGGCTGCTCTATGTACACCTCTTCCTCAATAACTCCATTGAGGAACGCAGTCTTCACATCCATCTGATGAATGTGCCACTCCATCTGCGCTGAGAGAGCAAGGATCGTCCGTATGGAAGAGTACCTTGCGACAGGTGCAAAAGTCTCCTCATAGTCAATCCCCTCGATCTGTGAGAAGCCACGGGCGACAAATCTCGCCTTGTACTTCTCCACACTCCCGTCAGCCGCCTGCGTCACCTTGTAGATCCATCGCGAACCTACAACTGATTTCCCAACCGGTCTTGGGACAATCTCCCATGCACTGTTCCTGATGATCGAATCATATTCTTCGATCATGGGATCAACCCATGCGGGTTCCTCCACAGCTTCCTCAAAAGAGGATGGCTCTGTCACAACACATTGACTATTGGCGGAGTCAGCAACGGCACCGATCTCAGACTGCTTCTGCTTCACTCGTGTCAGAGGGTATCCCACAACCTTCGGAGTCCCCGAGCTGCCGCTACCAGAGGCGATGCACCTCTCGATGGTCAAGTGCCGTCCGGTGGTTTTTCCACCTCTCGAACCTCCTCTTGGCTGATCCATCCCAAGCTCCTCCTTAGAAAGAAGTTTCTCCACCGCATGCAAGTGTAGCTCCTTCTCAAGCGAACACTACATGGCTTTCTCCTCCTGAAATTTTATATCCCGTCGCACAACAGTCTTTCGACTGTCTGAAAAATACACCGAGTAGTTGTGAGGTGTATCAGTGTACCCCACAAATATTCCAACCTCGGCAGTTGGATCCAGCTTCCTTCTCGCATCCTTCGTCACATGCATGTAGACAGGAGAACCAAAGATCCGCAAATGGGAAATATCAGGCCTCTTGCCAGAATAAGCCTCCTCCGGTGTACTCATGCCAAGAACCTTGTGAGGACAACGGTTCTGCACATACACTGCTGTATTGCATGCCTCAGCCCACAAGTGAAGGGGTAGGCCCCGATCATGCAACATCGCCCGTGCAGCACCCACGATCGTTCTGTTCTTCCGCTCAGCCACCCCGTTCTGCTGTGGGTTATGGGGTGCGATGAGCTCTCTCCGAATCCCTTCTGTGCTGCAGAACTCCTTGAATTCATCCGAGATGAATTCACCACCGTTATCACTCCTTAGAGAAATCACCTTCTTCCCCGACTCCTTCTCGACCAGTGCTTTAAACTCACAGAACTTTGCGAATGTATTGCTCTTCTTCTGCATGAAGAAGATCCAACACTTTCGAGAGAAATCATCAACAAAGATCACATAATACTTGTGCTTTGCTGTCGAAGCAACTGAGAAAGGACCACACACGTCTGTGTGAACTCTCTCAAGGATCGTCGTGGCGCGACTATCCTTCTCGTGAAAGGTTGTTTTCACATACTTCCCTTAGCACACCCCCTTGAAGAATTGACCGACCGACAAGAGTGCCCTTAGGAAGCCCGGTAGAAATCTGCTGCAGGATCTTCAAAGCTCCATGGTGAAGGTGGCCCAATCTCCTGTGCCACAGTTCGCCCTCATCATCCCGGCTCACCACTTCTCCCGCCTTGCATGCCATTGCTGCGCAGCCATCTACTTGCAACTGATAGAGGTTCTTGGTTCGAACTCCTATCTTCCGGGTCTCTCCAGTAGTCTTACTGCGCAGGAAGGATTTTCCTTCGCTGAAGACCACATCATACCCCTTATCCTCCAACATCGCCACAGAGATCAAGTTCTTCTTCAATCCAGGTACATGCATGACATCCTTCAACACAAAGGGTTTACTAGACTCCCTGTCAAAGGAAATGGTACCGGTACCAGTCGCACTGTATCTACCATCATCGCCCATCTCATGCACCCCTGGACCAGTTTCCGTATCCGATAATAAATTCATCTCCTTGCCATATGAAACACTGACCATTGCCCTAATAAACCATACCGATCCCATCACACTTGAAACCAAGCATGCGCCCAAGAAAGTTGTTTTCAAATCGTGGAAGTCAAAGCTTTCCGTTGCTACCTTCGCTGCTTGTTCTTCTCTTTCTGTCTTTCTTTGGACAATTGGTAAAGATAATGTTCGTGACTGCTACAGCAGCAACATCTTCACTCTCTTGCCATCCTCGCTTTCTTCTCAATCGTAATGAGGCTCTTCACCTTCTTCTCTTTTGCTTTGGCGACTGTGCGGCATTCTTTTCACTTCAGCCCCTGATGAAATATCCACCGTGGAGTGAAGTCCTCCCATTCCCTCCATGGAGATCCGGGCCGGGCGCCCCATCTCCACAGCCTTCTCCCGACCATTGACACTATCTTGATATGAGTGCCAAGCCTTCGGCATACCAAGGAGAGCCAGGTCGACCATTTCCTCGTCTTCGACAGTCACCCCCACACTTCCCAGCTCATCTCTGCACTGAGTGAACTTCGTGAGGTATTTGGCGATATTTGGCCGCTCTACCCGCATGCCCCGAGCTATATTTGCCGCCGCCTTTCCTTTGGTCAATTTCACCGGAATAGATCCGTCAAAGCTTTCCACATTAAATACAGAGTACACGTGCCGGATACAATATGATCTCGACGCCTCCACCGGTGGATCCTTCGACACTTCGCCATCTTCGCGGCGGCATCGACTTCGCCAGGACCGGGGATTTTTGGCATCCGTACTACAAACCTTCAAACACCATTACCTTTCAATACCCGCTCCATGCGATCCTTCCATGCAACATAATTCGAACTGCCTTCAAGAGCATATTTGAGTCGCAAACCGTTGAAAGACATCTTCAACACTAGCACCAAGAAAACAAAACTGCTGTAAAATTTCGAATTCCACCTCAAAGCTCAGCCGCTCTAGATCTGTGAGAAAAAATTATTTCTAGCACAGAGATTGACTGCAAGGGGCATTTACTAGACCTTTCACTTTCCGAAGAAAGATGAATTCGGAGGCTACCTGGCCTGCATGCAGACTCTGTCTACCGAAATAAGTTTGTAATCACTGTGATGATCAATCTATGCTTCAATAGCTCCGATACCATGTAGAAATTTGCTGAATAATGATTAATTATCTACCAAGACTATCCTGATCACATACAATTCGAATTTATATGCAACACATAATCTCTTCCACTCAGATCAACTCAGATCATCACACATGCGGAAATAAAATCAAGCGATAACACATCAAATCATCATACACATTAACACAGTATGTATGGGGAAAGCTTATAGCTGAAAACCCCGTAGCTATTGTGTATATTATAATGGAGAAATAAAGTAACAAACTCAGTACAATACTCCTCACAAGTACTCAGTACTTTCTCATACAGTTACCCACAATCTAGCTCAGTTTTGAACAGGTTACTGGTTCAAAACTCACCACCAATTGCCTTGCCTCTATTTCGCAATCCAGGCCTTTCTATATAGAGATCCAAGGTTCGAATCTCCTTGGCTTGACTGCGCAATTGTCATGGACAAATCCTCCAAGTGTGGTGCAAATCTCATGCACAACTGATGTCGCCACTGATATCTAACTCCACCCTTTCATCTACCTCTTTCACTGGTCTCCACTGAACTGATCATGCACTATAGTGAACTGATGTGTTCTTGAGTTGAATAATGAGTTACTAATTAATGAATTAAATAATATTTAATTCACTCCACTCATAACTAATTGATTAGCTACTTAAACTAATCTCAATCAGTTCAACTAAAATAAACAGAACACAACTCCACTATCTGTCTCATTAACTCCTCCAAACTTCTGCCACTGAAGTCCAACTGAAGTCAACCATGCATGATGCCATCAAACCCTTGGGAACCACGTGATTCCTCTGTCAGATGCATGAGCCACTTCCGTAGCTCGAACTGAAGTGCTCCAAGAGAGTAAACTGCTGTTTATAGTCTAAATATTATTAAGGGTAAATAATATTTGACTTCCCTGTTTTAAGGAGAGGCAGTCTAAAAATAGACTTCGACCTCTTTGACCTCTAAAATAGAGTCTCATCTATTTTTACCAACATGACACATACTTCAAGAATCTCAAACTGGAATCCCTGAACCATGCTCCATATGTCTAAAAATAGACTTTGCGCCAGAATTTTCCTGCGGGCCCACTTAGTGAAGGCGACTTCATTTCACTAAGCTCCATCATCTTGCTGCATTCTCAACAGAATTGACAAGTCAAAAACTAAAAGAGAAATTTATAGGAAGAATCTCCCCACCTATAAATCATGCTCAGAATGCATAGATCAAGTCTAGAGATGAAACTAAGTCCAAGAGCACTTCCTCAAGTAACAAGAGAAAGTTTATATTCCATAAGTATCGAATAAATCCACCCATCCAGACACTTCAAAATTTCCTGCTATAGGTGAAATGATTGATTATAACATCATGGAAGACATGATGAAGACATGAGCCAACATTTCTATCTATGAGCTCATAAAGATTGCAGGATAGCATGAACTCATTGTCTAGACCTTTTCACAAACTTTAATAGGTGATAAAGCTTCCTCCACTCAAAAGGTGTCAGGTAATTGTTCTAGTCCCCTTAAAGCTATAGTAAATGCTTTAACATTAGAATATAACACTCTTTCCCCCCATTTCTATTAACATTTTAAATTTTAAATTATATTTTCCATAATTCTTTAGTCGACTTTGGCGCATCTATAAATGTAATGTCGTTATTTGTAGCAAAGAAAATAAATGCACAATGGGAGAAAAATGATGCACAAATTATTTAGCTGGGCATGTCTCTTATCTAGGCTATTGGTGACATTAAGAATGTGCTTATCATATTATCAAAATATGATCAAGTTCACCAATGTATAAATATTTTAATTATGGACATACTGGAAGCATATGGTGTACTTCTTAACAGATACTGGTCTAGAAAACTGCAGGGATATTTTGCAACAAACTAGTCACACTTGTGGCTTACATATAAGGGGAGGAAGAATCACATTTGAGTGAAAAATGAGTTGTACATGAAACAAAGTGTGACACCACTTAAAAGCCAAAATTATCTTCTCTATTTGTTTGATCTGATTTTTGGGAATTTACTTCTTGAAAACGACCTCAGGTGCTATTAGGTGCAACCATCACCCATTCCACCAGACACACAACTAGATCTCCTTCATTGTTCTCCAACTGGTGAAAATGAAACATGTAATATAGATGTACATAATAGTAGTAATATTAATAATATTAGTATACTAGTAGTAATGGAAGTATAGGAAGTAGCTTAGTAGCTCATAATATTTGGACTCTATATTTTGATGGTTCAAAGACACAAGACGGTTCAAGAGTTGGTTGTGTTCTTACAGATCCACACAATAATAAGCATATCCTTTCATGTCATCTGGAGTTTGTGTGTACTAATAATATTTTCGAATATGAAGCACTCATGCTTGGGTTAAAAATGACCATCGACCTGAAGGTAGAAGCTCTCAAGCTAATTGGTGATTCAGAGGTAGTTACTCGACAGTTACGTGATACTATCCATTGCCTCATAGCATCTTAAAAACTACCAATAGGAGGTATGGCGCTTAATTATTCATTTTAAATCTTTTAATATTAGTTATGTTCCTGGACTTAGAAATGTTGTAGAAAATGCATTAGAAAATGCAACCGCGAGGATGTTGCCATTAAAAAAATATTTTTCTATTGAAATTGTATATAAACCATTTGTACCAGACAATGTTACTAACTTACGCGTTTTCAACGACGACCAAAAAATACTGCACTTTATGGCTAATGCAGATGTATTCAAATATATTTCGATATATGAGGATGAGTATGATCGGGCTTTACAGGATTTATCTAATGCAACAAAAGGAAACACTAAGCCTAAGGGTGTGCTACCCCTAGAGAAATTATACGACATGGAAAAATAATTTAGAGGACCAACTAATAAAAATACTCATAACTCAAAGTTGTCATCTAAACAAGTCAATCTTGGGACCCAAGAAGATCTGAAGTATGTGAACCTCGATATGTGTTGTTCTCCAGAGGAAACCCGTACATTCATCCATTTATTCAAACAATACCATGATGTATTTCCATGGACATACAAATATCTAAAGACATGCGACACTTGTATCATTCAAAACATCATTCCTATAAAAGAGAGGGTAGATTATTTCCAAAAAATTAAAGTTTCAAAAATTTAATCCAGCACTGGAACCCCTCATCCAAAAGGAATTGAGAAATTTGTTGGATGCTCAAATCATATTCAAAGTCAGACATTCCTCTTGGGTCTCCAACTTGGTCCCAGTGAGAAATAAGTGTGGTGTTGATTTCAGAAATCTCAACCGGGCTTCTGAAAAAGACAATTACCGAGTGCCATCCATGGAGCAGATCCTTCAGATACTATCTGGGTTTGAGATGTTTTCACTACTAGATGGGTTCTCAGGTTATAATCAAGTTCTAGTAGCAGAACCAGACATGTTAAAAACTACCTTCTAGACCAAATGGGGAACATTGACTTTAAGGGGATACCATTTGGGCTCATAACCACAGGTGCGACTTTCCAAATAGAAATGGGTATTGCCTTTCACGACCTTATAGGTTAGAGCGTTATCGTTTATTTGGATGATGTTACTGTGTTCTCAAAGAAAATATTGGATCACGTACGTCATCTGAAACATATTTTCGAGCGCTGTTAGAATTATGGGATTTCTCTTAATCCTAAGAAGAGCGTCTTCGATTTGTCCGAAGGGATTCTACTAAGGCACATCATTGCAAACAATGTAATTAAGATTAATCTCGAGAGGGTAAAATATATCACGTAGATCTCATTCCCAGTGAATATGCAATCTTTCTTAGGAAAAATCAACTTCCTAAGAAAATTCATTTCTGATTATGCTCAAATAGTCAAACCCATACAAGAGATGATTTAGAAAGATGTAGTATACAAATGGGACAAAAGGGAGAAATTCATGTTTGATCATATTAAGCAGGCTATTGTTGATGCACCCACACTTTTTAGTTCAAATTATGGCAAAGATTTCCTGCTCTATACATTTTCTTCGGATTCATTGATTGCGGTCGTGTTAACTCAAAAGGAAATGGAATAAAATGAGCGACTTATCTATTTTATGAGTGATAGTCTACAAGGGCCAAAATTAAATTATCTTTCCATTGATGAACACACATATTTTGTATATAAGGCAGTTAAGCATTTTAGGCCCTATTTATTAAAATTTCACACTAATATATTTTCACCTCATCCAACAGTAAGAACATTGCTTGTGCAGTAAGAGATGGGTGAGAAGAGGGCTAATTGGATAACCTGTCTTCAAGAGTATGATATGGAGTTCAAACCAGGTCATATCATAAAGGGTCATGGCTTATTTAAGCTAGCCACTGAAGGAAGGGATGCTCCTGGACAAGATCTGTCAAGATAGGAGCAGAAGAAGATAGGAGCAGAAGATAAAATGTACCATATTAACAATGTTCCTCAGTTCACGTCTACAATGCCATGGTATGCATATTTAGAACAATTTTTGGAGCATGGAAATTTTCTCTTGCACTTATCAAATAAAATAAGAGGTGCATTCATTTAAAAGTTTTATCTTACCAATTAGTGCATGGCATGATTTTTAGGAAGCACCATAATGGTGTCCTGCTGAGGAGCCTTGAGCCGCAAGATACTGAGAAGGTTTTGAAATATTTACATGGTGGACCAGTAGGCGGTCACCATGTAGGTGACACTGCAACACATAAGTTTATGAGAGATAGTTATTATTGGCCCACTCCATTTAAGGATTCTCATGCTTATGTTCGCAAGTATTAGAGATGAATCAATCATGATTAGAGGCCAACCACCCCATTGCTACTAGTAGTAGTCGGGGCCTTGCTGTTATTGGAGAGATTTTTCCTCATTTGTCAATGGAACACTAGTACATTCTCATAGTGACATATTAATTGATTTGGTGGTCAAAAGAAATTCATCTTAAAAAAGTAAATGACCAGGAATTCATCCACTTTTTGCAACATAACATCATAACATAGTTTGGAATTCCTATGTCACTTTTGTTCGATAATCAAACTTATTTTTCATCATTAAAACTTTACAAGTTTTCATTGGAAAGTGGAATTGTTATTAAAAATGCATCAAATTATTATTCACAGGGAAATAGTTTGGCTAAATCAATGAATAAGAACCTTATCTGCATAATCAAGAAAACCATCTTCTCTGAACAAAGGAACTGGCATAAAGCCTTGACCAATTCTCTTTGGGTTGATTTTTTAACTCCAAATCCTTCCCGAATAACCTCGCTTTACTTCCTAGTTTATGGTAAATAAGCTATATTTCACATGAACTTGTATCTTCTAGCCTTGCAACCCTCTCAAGAGTCACAAGGTAAACCTTGCCTACTAGTTTAGAGAAGGATATATACGTTACTCAAAATCGAGGAATAAAGGTGCAATGACAAAAACCAATTTTTCATGCATGAAAACCTTGTAAACCGTTGGTTCGACAGTAAATTTGTAGGGGAAAATAACTTTGATGTGGGTGACCTAATACTGAAGTGGGATAAACTCAAAAAAGAAAAAGGTAAACACACAAAGTTAAAGTCGTTGTGGATTGGAGCATCAATTCTTAAAGAGAAGCTCGGTCATAATGATTTCAAGCTAAAATATTTAGACAAGAGGATTGACCGCCTTCCCATAAATGGCTGAGACTTGAAACATTATTTCCAGTAGCATCTATAAGCTGAACTTCCTATAAATACTATTTTGCATCATTTATTTTATTTTATTTTCATCAGTCGTAATTGTATTGCATGAGTCATGTCTTGTTTTGTGGGTCATTATACATGAATAAGACCTATGTGTAAAATTGCATGACCCAAAGGAATTTTTTTGAAAAATGCAGCAAGAAATTATCAATTTGATTTTTCCTTGATTAAATTGAGAAAATTGAAATTTCCACATCAACCAACAACTTGGAGGACTTAACTGAGGTGACATGGATTTTGGCACTCAGTTAGCTCAGTAAAATTCAAGTCAATGAGTTGGAGTTCAGTTTGCATGTGTTGATTACTAATTTATAGAAATCCAGTTCCGTTAGTTTCAATTTTACTTAGTTAAACTAGTTTCAATAATCAATAGAACTAGTGCATGGTTGGTTGAGAAATGGGACAAAAATCTAACTCAAAGATCATCCAATTAAGTGACACATGCAACTAAATTAGCTCATGCATGCAGAGAATTCAAGTTCCCAAACTGTGGTGGAGATTCCAAGGAAGTGTAAAATTAATTATAAACTAGATTAAGTGTATAGTCGACGGTATTGGTTAGGTGATCAAACCTGAGGAATTGCACAAGAATTTTGGAGGAAATTCCGAAATAATAGGGGCCTAATTTCATCAGGTATTGTGCAAGGAAATAGGGGCTCAAGTAGAGACATAAATTGACTAAGTTTGGGTCATAGATTCTAAGTGAGAAGAGAGATAGGTTATTCACTTGTAGGTTGTGCTCAGTTGACCAAAGCAATTGCAATACATATAGATTAATGTAAGCATGAATTGGGGTTTTTAGCATATTTCTTTCCCCTAGAAAAATATTGTGTGCACGTGTTATTTCACATTGCATGTTTGTGATTGATGTTCTAAATTATGAATTGAATTCCAAAGAGTAGTAGAATAGGTTTGTGTCTTGTGATTTTGAGTAAAATTTCTTGAGTAGTTAAAAATTCTACACCATAATTTCTACAACTTTTTGGTGTGATGAAAGAGAAGTGTGAAAACCAAAATGCTTGTATTTTTTTTGTTCTCCTTCTTTGTTTGGGAAAATTCCATAAGTTGAGCTAAGGCCAGATGGAAAATATGATTCTTCTAATAGGAGAACATTGAGGGAACCTATTAGATTCGTGCCTATACTAGTGCCTAAACCACTCAACTTGGTATAAATATACTTGTGTGTTAACTCTTGCCCAATATAGTAGAGAAGGGATAAGGGGAAAATCTAAAGCGAGCAAAACAATATTAGAGGTCTATAAATACTTCTTTGAAGGGGAAACCTCCTCTGCTCTCAATAGGTTAGGATCCCTCTTCCGAAAATTAAAAATAATAAGTTCCAATGAAAAATTCTATTAAAATAAATAAATAAAGGGTGAAAGAAGAGAAAGGGTTATTGTGCAGGGAGGTGAAAAAAGAAACTTCACTGAGGTACTATCCAAGTTCACTGGAAGCGAAGAAAAATTTGTGCTCCTGAAATGACTATGTCGAAGTAGTTTCCAGGCCTGCTAGAAATAGAGAAACACAAAATATGAAAGATCATCCTTTAAATATCATTAAACTCACCGCGCACATTACCCTTTCCTTTATTGAATCGATTGTGATATGGTGTATTCTTTGTGTGTGTTCAACCAAGTGGAGAAAATTAATATGCTATGTAGAAAGTTGGGTAAAAGGGGGGAAATCAAAGAAATAAATAATTCCTGAAGGCATGACCCTCAGCCAAAAGATATTCCCAGAAAGAGAAGTTGAAGTTTCCCTAGTTTTTTGCCAAGTATTTTCGCTACTACACCTCCCTCCAAAATTTCGCTAGATTTGTATTTTGGAGCCTCCTATGATTGTCGCCTCTAGAGTCTATTTGATCATCAAATGAAATTACACACTAATCTATATGTTTCAAGTGCCTTTGAATGGTATCAAGTGTCTTCACATTGATAAAAACATCTTTTGGTGCATTTCATGGTTGTAACATCTTTGTTGTCGTAAAACAACACTTTTTGGTCACAGTCGCACACACCACACTTGTTTCACTTGGGGAATGTGTATAAAGTGGATTTTTTAATATATATTCAGAATTTTTTGAGTTTTTCTAAGTTTTCTTGATGATTTGGTATGTGTCGCTCGTGATTCTATGTTTAAACTCATCCTGCCCGCCTCCTTGCCTCATTTTCCAGACTTAGGGAAATTTTGGTTTCAAAGCGACCTCATTAAGGCAGGAGCACATGAGTGCACTATGAAGACTTGATGGGGAATCCTTAATTGTTAGGAAGTGCACCATGAACCCTCTAGGAGAACAAGGCACACTCCTCAAGTCTCTTCCCCCTTCCTTACTCTAAATTGTGCCCTTTAAAAGACCATCTCAAAGAAGTGCTCTCTCCATGAACGCATAGGCGCACCGTGAATGCCTTAAGCTTCACCCTTCATCCTTACCCAATGTGCCATGTCACTTTTTGACCCTTTGAACACATGATCACAATATGAAGACATGAATTTCTTCCCTTCAGTCTTCAAACTTGCGCCATGCGCCATCCTGGGCCTCTTGAGCACATGAACACACCCCAAAGGCCTGAAGCCTTCACCCTTCAGTCTTCAGGAGTGATCATTGCACCCTCCATCTCTCCCTTGAGCTCACAATGCACTTAGGAAGCCCAATCTTTCTCCTTCTTCCTTCGGACTTGCGCCATGTGTCCTTCTATAACTGTCCCCTTCTTTTTAGCACATGAGCACATACCGAAGCTTCAGAGCCTCCCCTGCTCAAACCTTTAGCCTTTCAAAGTGCGACCATGTGCCCATAAGATCCTTTTGTCCCTTTGAGAATTTAGAAAGGGCACGGAAATAAAATATCCATGAAACATGGTAGAATGGGAGATTTTTGGGTTGATGGTTTCTCGTCATGAGTGATTACAGATACAAGTATTCCAGAAACATCATGGAAAACACACATGAGGACACTCAATAAAGGAGAATAAAAAAAGGAATCATGGCAAGAACAAAGAACACACTTGAATTTTAATGATCAACGCACTCTAAGAATCCATTTTATCAAATACCCAGGAGGGTGATGACATCAACGATTGAAGCTACATGAAGAATAAATACACTGTTAGCATCCATGTCACCACTAGATAAAGTCCATGTCATAAGTCATTGTTAGTCCCAGTCATCAAAGATAGTGACATGTCAAGCCTCATCACACAATGATGTGAAAGTCGTGATTTATTATTGTAATCATTATAAAAGACAAAGAATCAAAAGACCAAGATTCATGTATGAACTAAAGAGTCATAGAAGTCCAAAAGACACGTAATACCAAAAGTCATATGTAATTACAAAGTTTGTAGAATTCCAAAGGTCACTAGAAGTTAGAAAGTCAAGAGTAATGAGGGTGTGAAAGGTCATTCCTCAAGTTATAAATAGATCCTCATTTCTCATGTAAAAGAATTTTAACCTTGGATTCTCCCATAAAGCATTAGGGAGATAACTTTAATAATCTTGGGGAGAAAGTAGTGGATCTAACACTCCACTATTGGAGCTAGTGGTGTTCATTATATTGATGCATATCAGGAACTTTTCTTAATATTGAAGCCTTCCAAGGCAGAAAATTTTACACATGGGATGTGAATGTTTCTAAGAATATTCTTTGAATGTTTATGGTTCATGTTTTTTTTCTTTAGTACTTGATTAATTGAACTATATCGGCTGTTTGGTGCTCCTTGTTGGAAATGTGTTTTTATGTTATAACGATTGTCACATCCCTGTGAACTATTTCACTTGATTTTAGATGAGTCTTTTTCATTTATGTGTGTCTCCATTAGGGTAGTGATACTAATTCTCTCTTAGAGACTCATTTTATCTTCCCCTTCGTAGTAAGAGAACCTTGATACACTGACAATTGAACATTCACAAGGCACACTACATGTTGGCTCGAGGGGTCCTGACCCAGGTTCGGAGCGCAAGGTTTGCCAAAAAACCCCTATACTACTGGCCCTTTCAGTAGTGAACTGCTTTCACAGGTCAAAGTCTCACCTGAAGTAGTATGGGTGGGTGCTGGAACCAGGTTTCCGCACCCTGAGAAAGGATAGGTAAGGCAAGAAAAGCTGTGCTAAGCCCTGTAGTCCCTAGATTACTTCACTCTACACAGGGTTAATTAGGTCTATATTCGCATCCACATACGTTAGATCTATAATTATATGCCTTTATGATAGCAACACACCATTACATAAATAGAACAAAATAGAACAGAACCAATCCAGAGAACGAAACACACTTACACAGATCTTCGCAGCTTAAATATAGAAAATACACAGTGCAGCAATTACCAATGATTCGCACAAAAGTACTCACAGATTTAGTTCTCTATCAACCTTTCTTTATTCATTCATTCATCAATCCTTCCTTACAATTCCCTTCCCAAACTGTGCACAAAGTAGTAGGGTCCACACATAGCTGGACATGGATCTCCACGCACACAGCCAACAGGAGTCCTTTCCCCAAAACCCAAACAGATCTCTTAAACCACAATTCACATCAATAGCTCATCATTTACTATACTCTACAATACAAAATGTCCCTCTATTTATAGCAATCTAACCTAGAATTTCCTATGGTCCATAAAATGTGGTTTTTGGACCCCTGGTTTACCCTTTTACCCATTACAACGCTTTCAGGGCTTTGACCCACCCCAAAAACCCTCCACTAGATTAAATCTAATAAAAAATATCCATAATGGACCAGTTTTGCAGCTTGTAGGAGACCCTGTTCCAACAGTCCCCCAACACAATCTTGTGACTCGTTCCGAGTCACTGTGGTGGTGCGGCTTCTATTTGCGCACACAAGGTATCAAGAGTGCGGACAAGTAGAGGAAGCACTTCCTGACTCTGGGTAGCAGCTCGTTGTGCAATGTTGACAAGTGTCAGGGAGGCAGGACCATCTGGAGCCGTAGTAACCCATTCTAGCAGCCAATGGAGGTGCGCAATGGCGGACTGAGCATCTTGGGAGAGCTGGAGTGCAGTTTTGACCCATGGTTTCAACCATTTTCAGATGACATGCTTGGTGTGGCGAAGGTTCTCAATCATGTCCATGATGGCTAGATGTTGTGTGGAGACGTCGGAGGGTGAGGAAGTTCCGACCTGATCCAGAGCAGCTTCTGCCTGCTGTAATTCCTTCTAGATATGCTTAAGCATAGCGTGGTGTCGGAATATTTTCCATAGTTGCATAGCTGTTTTGACCAATTGCGCGCCCTGCATAAGCTGCTCCTGAATAATATGTGTTGCGTCTGTGATCAATGAAATCTGCTGGGCTCGTACTACCAGAGATATGTCATACTATTGTCGTGTAGTTTGGGCACGGTGGTGAACCTCTTGCAACACTCTGGTGTGTAGTCCTTGTAGTGCTATGCGAGATAGCTACGCCAAATCGATTTGGATGTCCCCAGCGGTTGGATCATGATTGTGAGCTAGGGCAGTGCAAGGGAATGAACAAACATTGCTTTTGCTAGGCGGTACTTTGGAGTTGCGGAGAAATCGCAATATGTCCCTATATCTCATCGTTCCGTCTTGGCGCAGAACTAGTCGTGGCCTGACTGTGATATTGCGGGCAAGGGACCGTGGTACTAACGTATCCTCCTTTGCTATATCTTCTGAGGCCATCCAGCTGGGTCCTGCGGTCATCCCCGGGGTGCGAAGGTCGGCTATTCCTATTGCGTGGCAACGGTGCCTCTCTATGCGTGGGTCGCAGGAAATTATTTCCACAGGAGGCCAGCGCTCAATCATTTGATCACATTCATCGTTCCCAGGCCCTCTCAAGATGATGTCTGTAGGCACTGCGCAGCCCATGAAAAAATCATTCGACGGGTTATGGTCCGTCATAGCAACAAGAGAATGGGCGTTCCAGAGAATGTCAATGATCGCAGAAAACCAGTAGGCCAATAACAGGAGCATATTGCAGAACCAATAAATAGCCTGGTACGAAGTTATTCTTCCAACCACACATCGTCCGGAGCTATTTAATGGTGGAGTAGCCCGTACGAGAAAGTTACCATCGGCAATTCAGATTAAAATTACCATAAATGGCTGCATTGATGGTCCGCTGCCTCTTTTGTGTAACTGTAAGGTTCCTTTCTTATCAAAATGGGGTGTAATGATGGTCGTTAGTCATACCTGAGGACTCTCCCACGAAACTTCAGACCTCAGATGACACCTGTGTGCCCTTCGCGTATCCTGAATTAAGGTCGATGCTAGGTGTTTCATGATGTGGTTTAGGTACCAGATCTGCAAGTGGGCCACAAATATTCTCGATCCATGTGCATCACCCTTGGTCAGGATGTCCCTGTACAATAGGGATGCGTCACGCATCCTAGTGCCATTTGTTACTTGAAGTGTTCGCAAATTCTCCCAATTGCACGTGGTTTCAAGCAGGTCCGTAATCGAATGCACGCCTAGGTCAGCGGTAATCAGGTGAGCCTATCCGGGCAGGGTTCGATCGAACCCTTTGTATGTCAGCAAGTATATACGTAGGTCGATTGACCTCAGAGCCCATCTGGCAACTGGGGTCCCTAAGCGCAGGATCACCCTACTCCAATACTTCTCTTGAGTGAAGAATACCGGCCCTCGCGCAGGTGCTCCGCGCAGTGTTAGGGGCAGTGCTTGTTCCGTGGGAATTTTAGGTTCAACGCTCTTCTTACTATCACCTGCGTCATTATGGAAAGGCAGGTCTCTTTCCTTGGTAGAGATGCAACGAAAATTCCTGGTGGTCCGAAGACATCGCAGCGCCGAAACCTCGTGCAATCGACCTTGCAAATTTTCCAGCTCCTCGTCAGAGTCGGAAAAACATCCACTGTCACTTTCCCAGCAGAGCACTCCTTTGTTTGTGGGGTTAACTTGATCTTCATCCCATGCAGTCAATTTATAAATGTGATCTATTTCCTCCTCCTCATAGGCTGGCTCTGTATACCGCAAACCTTCTGCTGGATCTAGTGGCACCATGACACGCGTACCTTTGTTTTCAAACACCATTCTGCGCTTTTTGAGATTAATGAAACCCCCCATGTCCATGGCCCAATCTAGTCTGAGGAGTGCATGGTAGGGATCCACATCTTCCACAATTTCTATTACTTCGAAGTCAGCGAGGACCCTTACCCTTGCGATGTCAATCACGACCCTTGGTAGCCTACCTAGAGGAATGATTTTTTTTTATTTTCCATTCGTAGCTGGATGGTGGACCACACTAATTTAGCTCTCCCATTCATTTCCATGTCTGTTTTGGTAATACGTTCGCATCTGATCCAAGATCTAAGATGACCTGATCCATTTCGTAGTCACCAAGTTGCGCAGTCAACCGTATTTCTCTCCCGGTGCGTTTCTTATAGCTGTATAGTTTGTGTACATCCTTGTTCCCAGGGATCAAATTGGACCGAGCTGCACAGGTATTCAGTAGTGCTTGGAGATTTCCTATGGCCTGCGTGTTTCGTAGAAAATTCAGACATGTCTTCAAAAAGGGCTCATCTCCTTCTTCTACCCGGAGGTGTGTCGACAACTACGCAGGAGCTGCCAGTGGCTCTTGTTCTTTGAGGCCCACCTCTTCCTAGGGTGCAAGCTCCTCCTTTTCCCCCTGGGTGACCCTCCCACTGCGTGTCATTACCTTTACGCTCAGATCTGCATTCCTTAGTTTTGTTTTAACTCATTGCACATTCTGCGTAGGGGTGGGCTGCTTTTCCTGCATTTTGGCTATTAAAATTGGGCAATCATCCACCACATGGTCCAGTTGCCTACAATATTTTCATGATGGCCTGGTGGGATTTGGGAATTCTCTGGCGAAATGTCCCATTTCTCCACAGTTATAACAGATTAGCTGCCCCCGTCCTCGTCCTGCACTCCCTCCCCGACCTCCTCTGCCTTGGGCTGGAGATCCTCCAAAGTGCGCAGACCCTCTTGGTGACATAGGGTCTGAGTGTACCCTATACAAGTTCCCACGATCTATCATTATGTCATAAGTACGACAGTTCTACTCATCATGTCCCACCGAGTGCCAGAACCTGCACCATTGTTGCTTCAGTTCGGGGACATAGTCACCTAACCGAGGGCAATGGTTCGTATCATGTAGTCTTGCTACACGACAGTCGTCACACCACAATGCAGGTCCACTCGATCTTGGTCATGACAGGATGGGCTCCCTACTTGCTCCTGGTCACACCGGACTAGGTCCTCCCGCTTGCATGTAATCTGCAAACAGAGGGCACTGGTCCTTCGTATGGACAGACACCCGACATCGTATGCACCATAGATCTGCATAGATGTCCTTTCCTCGCTCCTTTTGCAGGTTCTATATCTCCATATGCATAGCCCCAAGCTGTTCTTGGATTTTCTGTACTCCTACCGACGTATCCTCGCAGGGTGCAACTTCTAGTTTCATAGCGACCTCCACAGCTTTCTCCTGCGATTCAAAGGTCTGATGACTCATTGGCGTGCGCAGGTGAGGTAACAACATAGAGATGAACCATTCTGTATGCTGTCTATCATCATACTCAAACCCTCCTTCCCTGATTGCCTTCTTCAATCGCTGATCAGCCTCCCACACTGACTCAGACACACCTTGTTTGAAGTCCTTGACTTCCGCTACTAGCTGGGAATAAGATTTCGGCTTTCAGAACTATTTCTTTAGAGCGTCCTTGATATCCTGAATGGATGTGCTCCCATTCTGGGCAATGTATCGCATATACCAGTCCAGAGCCCTGTCCTCGAATGCCAACGATAGCTGTGCCCTCTTTACCGTATCATTTTCCACATTCTGTGCAGTCCAGATGGAGTCTGCAACGAACCAGAACCGATCCATATCCTCATCTCCTACCCCCTTAAAGGTAGGTAGTTTCAGGTGCACAACTATATCACTGTTTAGGGGGGGTGGTGGTATGGGTGACTTCTTACCTTTGTGCAGCCTAGGTGGCGATGTAATTGGGGGATCTTGCGTAGTTGGTTCTTGCAACAGATTATAGGCGGATCTCCCTTCGTCAAGGTTGGCCTGATAGTATTTACCACTACGCGTCGCGCTCCCATATAGATCTGAGGTCATTCGGTATGACTACACAAAATTCTCTTTTCACACAGTAATATCTTGATCAACAATGGTAATGTCCTTAGGAATTTTCCCCGAAACCCTTTAAAGAATCATCGCTCAGCTTCAGAATATGAGACAAACTGATCAATGGAAAATTCCGTCACAAATCCTCCAAGCACACTATCCACCTAGTGATCTACCGTGCACGTGATAGTATTATCAGTCTTTTCGAGCTGTCGGATCAGCTCCAGGGTCCATTAAGTGACTCGTTCGTCCTTCCATCACTTCTGGAATTCAACCAGTTTGGCCAACCACTCTTGGAGCTCGATCGCAAATGTCACAAAGAATATTTCGTAGCTCTCTGTAAGGATGTACCTATTTTTCCACTTTTCCACTATTAACTTTTCACTGCGATTTTCTTTTACTGCGAATTCCTGGATCTGCCTTTCGAACCAGTCTTCGATTTCCTTTCTTTCAGGTTTCCAGTATTCTCTTGTCATTACTCGATCCCTTTCTCAGACTTCTTTAGGTCCCGACAAAGGAACCATTTGTTGGCTCGAGGGGTCCTGACCCAGGTTCAGAGCGCAAGGTTTTCCAACAAAACCCTATACTACTGGCCCTTTCGGCAGTGACCTACTTGTGCAGGTCAAAGTCTCACCTGAAGTGGTATGGGTGGGTACTGGAACTAGGTTTCCGCACCCTGAGAAAGGATAGGTAAGGCAAGCAGAGCTGCGCTAAGCCCTATAGTCCCCAGATTACTTCGCTCTGCGCAGGGTTAATTAGGTCTCTATTCACATCCATGTGCGTTAGATCTATAATTATATGCCTTTATGATAGCAACACACCATTACATAAACAGAACAGAATAGAATAGAACCAATCCAGAGAACGGAACACACTTACACAGATCTTCGCAGCTTAAATACAGAAAATACACAGTGCAACAATTACCAATGATTTGAACAAAAGTACTCACAGATTTAGTTCTCTATCAACCTTTCTTTATCCATTCATTCATCAATCCTTCCTTACAATTCCCTTCCCAACTTGCGCACACAGAAGCAGGGTCCACACATAGCTGGACTTGGATCTCTGCGCACACAGCCAGTAGGAGTCCTTTCCCCAAAACCCAAACAGATCTCTTAAACCACAATTCGCATCAATAGCTCATCATTTCCTATCCTCTACAATACAAAATGTCCCTCTATTTATAGCAATCTAGCCTATACTTTCCTCTGGTCTGTAAACCGTGGTTTTCAGACCCCTGGTTTACCCTTTTACCCATTACAATGCTTTTGGAGCTTTGACCCACCCTAAAACCCCTCCGCTAGATTAAATCTAATCAAAAATATCCAAAATGGACCAGTTTCGCAGCTTGTAGGAGACCCTGTTCCAACACTACCTTGCTCATTCGAAAGGACAATTTCACTACTCTCTCATGTTGACAGCTAAAGCCAAGGCATATCTTTCAATAAACTACAATCAGATCGTATTCTTCATGGGACTCCTACACCAAACGGTGTGAGGTCTAGTTGGGAACTTATATAAGGGAGATCCTCTATATGTTGGAAGTATCCAACACTGTCAACATGTGTCATGCTTGTCAATTATGTAAGGTTAGGAGAGGGGGCACGATGTTCTCTATGGTTATTAGTAACCACTCTTCTAGTAGTCATATGTTTACATTCAACTTTCCTTTCCAAACATAAATAATGCTCTAGGGATTTACTATCGAAGAGACACAACTCATGTTATATGTTTTTATTTAAAGTTCCGATAAAGAGTTCTAACAAATGATCCTTTGAAATGTTCTTTAACCCAAGAATCAACTTTTGGAATTGTTGAATGTGTTATATAATTATACCTTTTTTTTATAAATATTTTCCAATTTACTAAAGAATGTGTTGATTTTAATATCCCTATAGTGTGTTATCAATTCCTCCATAAAAATGGACTTTTATACAATATAATTTTGGTTCCTTTCACAAATCCATTGATATCACACAAATTGATCTTGTTCTAAAAACATGGATGCAATATTTACCTTTTGTAAGATCGTCACTTGATATAGATCAGATTATTTCTCCATCTAGAATATCCATGTTATAGGATCCTTACCATCAAACTTCCTCATATTGTTATTCAAAATGAAGTGTTTCCTTGCTGTTTCACTAAATCCCTAATAACATGGATTTTGAGGTAATTAAAAATCATGATTTTGGGACTCAAACTTAATTTCCTACACATTTTCATGATTTACTTATGCCTTGATATCTACTTTATGAATTTTATCCCTTTAGGTATGTAAGAGGAGGGTGGACAAGCCCCAAGGGTTAGCTTAAGTGGTCTTGAACCATACATGAAATTCTTTGATATTGTTTGTTAGTATATTTTTACACATAGGAAATAGTTAAGTATAACTTGGTCTAGCGTAGAGTTAGGTAAAGTGTGTTTCTTTACTATGTAAATTTGTAACTTATAATCCAATGATCACGATATGTAGTTATCTGAAAGATGATTCTCTCCTCGACCTTACCGAAACTTGATCCGTGGATTGAAACCCGAATGGTCCATGATATTTATTTAAAGAGCATGGAGGGTTATTTGTCTAGTGATCGTTTATGAGAGAAGCTTATGTAAATTTTCTTTCTTTATATTAATAAATTTCCTGAAGTGGCCGCGTTGGCTTAGGTCATGAATTGTTTCCCTCTTTGAGGGTTTTAACGAGTTCAAATACTGGTGTACTAATCTATGATCTATTTGTGAGTGGTGACCTTTGATGTTTGATCTAAGGAACTTACCCTGCAAATTCATACATGGTATCAGAGTTATTTTGAGGGCCACATCTGTTGTTGATCAAAATCCGAAGCTTGTTTGACTGCATGTGTCAACCATTTTCCAGATCTACTATTTCTGACCACTTTCTGTTGTGTTCGAAGGCTCTGTTTCAATGAGGAAAGCCTTTCGTTTCATGTGAAAAGGTTTTTGGTTTCCCAAGTTATGTCATTTTAGATTTGGAGGTATAAAGTATTTTTTTTGCAGTTATATTTATTAATCCTTCTGTTTATTTCGGTTTATAATCCTTTTTATTACCAGATCCATACCCTCTTCTGTGTGTATGCTCTTTGCTCTGCACTGTGTGTGATTTGGAAAAACAGAAATGTGAAGACGAGATTTTTATGCTATGTATACTCTTTCCCTGCGACTTTGTGCGATCTTGAGATATCAGAAATAACGAGAAAAATATATAGTTTCTGAATGGACAAACCAGAAATCTAAGGGTTTGTCGTAATGCTTTTATTTTTTGTTGTTGTTTGCACGGTTGTTTTTTTGTAGGAAAAAAACATGCACATAATCCTTTTACTAGCTCACTTGGTGTAAAGTTACTTTATGAGAATAGAGGTCTTGGGTTCAAGTCTCTTTGTCAAACTCCTTTTTCTAAAAAACTTTTTTTCAAGTTACTTTTCTTAAATTTTTTTTTAGCAAGTTGCCTTTTTTTTTAATGTTTTATTTAAAAAACACATGTAAAAGTAACATTATAAAAGTGACTCTCACTTATTTATAAAAGTGGGTCACATAAAGTAGTATTTTTTAAAAAAGTGATCTTATTATATTAAGTTTGGAAAATGGGGGGATTTTTTTTTTTAAAGTACAACTTCATCATCAAATTTCAACCTATCACATGACTACTCGACATCTACTACAACTTTTCTTCAAAAATGCATAACTTCTTCATCTGGAAGCCATTTTCAGAGCCGTTTTTTATAACCGGCCTAATTTTTTGAGATATTTCCATTGGAGTAGTTATTTTCAACCTTTTCAGCTTCATTTAAAAAAAATGGAAAGTGGATGCCTAGTTATTCTTAACAACACCAATTATTTCCAGTGACTATCCTGCATGGTAGACTTACTTATAAGTAAAGGGCTTTATAGAATATTCTTAGGACACAAATATAAAACTACTGATGTAGATAAAAATGCTAAATTGAAAATAAACAAGATCAAACACGAGGGTTGATAGGAATGTCCATTTATCAAGATCTTATATTCATATCCAAGAAATTGACTCCCCTACTAAAGCTATGAAAAAGATAAATACTTTTTTTGGCATTCAAAATGAAATTAGAGCCCACCAGCTTGAAAATGAGTTGCTTACTTTGGAACCCAATAATTTCTCCTCTATTGACGATTTTTTTTCCAAATTCAAGACCCTTAGACTTATTTTAAAAGGTTGTAAGGTCAAAAAAGGAAGATGGTAGTATTATCTATTCCATTCTTGCTAAGCTAGGCCCTACATACTCTTTATTTGTTTCCACCTTCCATTCCACTAGAGAAGCCCTCATTTCTCAAGGAACAACCTACAAGTTCCCCTCTTTTGATGCATTTTGTGATTCTTTGATAAGAGAACAATAAAAAATCTTACTCCTTGGTCTTATTAATACTAGAAACTCTTCTAAGAAAGCCTTATCAACCCAACAACAACCATATCCAAAGAATCATAAGAAGCAACATCCTAAAAAGAATGGTCCTAAACCAAACAAGGGTCTTAAGAAATTTCAGCCACAAACTGAAAAAGCAACTCAAAAAACTGATAAGGAAAATACAAACAAAGAGAAGAGACAAATATAAATTGTAAATTTTGTAATCATGATGGCCACGTAGATAATTTTTTTATAAGAAGATGGAAACCTTGGAAGCAACAATGAAGAAACACAACATCCATTTGGAAAACTCTTCAACTTCATCTTCAGGAATGACACTTTCTGCTTGTGGTTGTAAAGCATCAAGATCTAGTTATGCATTGAATGTATCTTCTTATTCTCATTCTCATGAGTGGCTCATTGATTCTGG
Source organism: Pinus albicaulis (assembly GCA_034641835.2). Classification (NCBI taxonomy): domain Eukaryota; kingdom Viridiplantae; phylum Streptophyta; class Pinopsida; order Pinales; family Pinaceae; genus Pinus; species Pinus albicaulis. The sequence continues at coordinate 987,629,377 of CM076575.1, read as the reverse complement.
AGCTTCTTACCACATGGAAAAAAATAAAGCCACATTTTCTTCTTTAATTGATTGTAACACCAAAAACATCTATGTTGGTGATGATATATCTCTTAGTGTTGTAGGGTCTGGAACCATTCATCTAGATAGTGGTCAGTTTAATGATGTAATATGTGTTCCTACCTTGTCCTACACCCTTCTATCTGTTTCTCAGATAACTCATTCAGGTGAAGGGAAAACATTAGAATTCTCACCTCATGATGTCGTAATTAAGGACCTAAGAGATCCTAGATATATTTTAACTACTGGCATTGATGATGATTCCATAAGGTTGTTTAATTTTGAAAACTTTGGGTCATCATGTATTCCATCCCTTTTTGTTGCTCATAATGATGAAGTGAGAACACTTTTGCTTGAGCGATTTTATCACTTCAACTATTGCTCTCTTCAAACTATATGTATAGAAAATATGGTGATAGTTCTTCCTATGGTATCTTGCTGAGATGGTGTTTGTTCTGGTTGTGTAATCAGAAAACATCATAGGGATAGTTTTGACAAACGTACCTTTTGGCAGGCTTCAGCCCCTTTGCAGCTTGTGCATAGTGACTTATGTGGTCCATTTCCATTTTTTTCTTTCTCTGGCTACAAGTACTTCTTAATTTTCATTGATGATTTTTCCAGATGCACTTGGGTATACTTCTTAAAACTCAAGAGTGAAGTTTTTAACATGTTCTTTGAATTTAAGGCCTTTGTAGAGAAAAAATCTGAACATCACATTCTTAAGTTAAGATGTTATGAAACAAGAGCTAGACGACTACGAAATCGATCAATTTCAGGGTATCTTAGCTGTTATTCAAGGTTGTCATTGATGTCAATATGGCATTATTAGGATGGAAAATATTCTTGTGATGTCATAAACTCATGTATATTATGATGATGTCCTTACTCATAATGACAATTCCCTCTTGTTTGATAAGGATACCATTAATGAAGATGCCAGTTATTAATGATGCCATTATGATATCAAGCCACTAAGAATAAGTCTTGTCCTAGATGACTATTGATAATAATGATGAAGACACCATAACCTCATGTACCCTTTCTCTTGATGAAGAATCCCTAGAAATGATGATGTCCTTACTCTTGACGAAGGAGTCATTTTTATTGATGCTCATAGTGACTCTTGATGAAGAAGCTCTCCTTGTGATGATCTAGCCCTTTCTCTAACAAAATGATGAATTTTGCATATGGTTAATGACATATCACTACACTATCTTTATGACATGGATGATATTGATGACATACATGATGACACACTATGATGAAGAACTTGGAGTCATAACAATGAATAAGCCCTAATGATCTTGTTGTCCTACTCACCTTCTGCACTAAAAATTTCAAGAGCAGTCACAAATAAAAATTATTTTGGACATATTGAAGGCATATTTCCACAATAATTTCTATACCATCTTAAAGAGGAATTTTTCCTCTTTCTAAGGAGCCCTCACTTGCCCCGAAATTTCTAGTGGTTGATGAGATATTGAATTTTTAAGTTAAGAAAATTATATCTAGTTATTGAGCTAACCTACACTTCGGAATTCATGTTAGCCTACCTCCAAAGTGACGTGTACCTTCATGGGGAAAAATAACTATATATATAAAGTTGTGCTCAATCATTTCACAGTAAGAAAAATTTGGATATATATCTCTGAAACTTTGGAGTGTAGAGAAGTAATAGAAGATTGAGGAGATAAACTTAAAGACAAAAGAAAGAGCTATTCAGAAATATTTTATGGGCTTAAATCCACACTGCAATCCCTGTGGAAGACTTAGGCACAATGGATCAGACCTAGTGCATTCCTTTTGTGACTTAGACCTAATGTAAAAGATAAGATTTCTTGCACTAAACCATAGCGATTATCACCGCAAGAAGCAACATAATTTTCTTCAAAAACCTAATCTCAGACTTGAAGAAAGCTACTGTAACTGCGGTAATACAATTGTTGCTCCAAATCTATGACAAGAAAGTGTGGTTGGATAGATTGTTGGTTATCCATTGAGCATATAGTTTGAGGAGGGCTATAATCCTAGTCACATTTGTGAGGAGACACATGTCTGTTTGAAGGACTAAAAATGGTCCAAAACTTAAGCACATTGGAGCAACACTAAAGTGGAAGATGGTTGCAATAGTCAGGAGATAGTTTAGAGGAGTTTAAGTATGCTGATGTAGACAATCATCTTTCCCTAACTAGTCATCCCAACCTACAAAAAATAGACACCAGATTCAAATCTTTTTAGAGCACTCCCAAAGTCATCGACTGCATACCTTGGTTGGGAATTTGTAGTAGTAGTAGAGCATTTTTTGAAGGACAAAATTGTTAACATCATCTACTTAAAGGCCTTATAATCATAAGGATTGGTATTTTACAGAATTCATATTTTTGGAGTTGAACACTTCTTAAGCAAATCACAAAATAATTCTTGAAGAATAATGTTGGAGACAATTTATATTGTTGAAACAGATAGTAGAAGAGCCGATTGAAGAAACCCCAAGATGTCATATTGAAGCATATTATTGAAGATATATTGTAGAAATTTTTGGAGGCTTAGAAGACCTGGTACCAAATCTTTGAATAGTATTGAAGCTACAACAAGAAGTATAATTGGAGCACCATTTGAGAGTTTTTGAAGTAAACTTAAATATACTTGAGGAGCAACCATTAAAGAATCCTTGGAGAAGGACATCATCTAGACTAGATGAAATGAAGCCATCATGAGGTAACTTGGAGAAATTGTTTGGGTACAATGAGGAGCAGTGTTGACACCTTCTAAGAATAAAAGGTTGTCATTGATGATGTGACGTGGAGAATAAGTGTGACATGGCTTATTGAAGAAGGCTTTGAGAGCTGTAAAGAATAACCAAACATATTTTGACGAAGTGAAGTCGAGGGTTGGAGCCTCATAGAGACAAGGTCGGTGCCTTGGAAGATAGGGTTGGAGCCCTAGAGGATTGGAGTCCTCAAGAAACCAGGTCGGATCCTGTACCAGAGATAGGGTTGGATCCCTAGAGGTTGGTGCCTCAAATTGACAAGGTTGGAGCCTTAGAAAGTCCAAGTTGGTGCTTGGAAAAATACAGGTTGGACCCTGGAAGGTTCAAGCCTTCATCTAGGGTTGGAGCCCTATATCAATATTTTAATTTACTTATTGTGAAGAAGAAATTAATAAAAGTATCTATTCCATCATTGTTAATTTTGTGTTCAAAATATAAGTAAAATACTGATTCACCCCCCTCTCAGTATTTCCAATAATTGGAATAAGAGCCAGTACCTTCACTCAAATCCTAACAGCTTGAAGGTTGATCATTAGAACACAAATGGCAAAGCCAAGTGTTATCCTCCTGTATTCTACAGATTTCACTAGATGACTGTGGATGTTATACAAGCACCTAAAGATAGCATTATTTTCCCATTAGCTATCTTTAGAGGCCTCATTGCCTTCATCATCCTAAAAATGACTATTTCTCACTAAGCCTTCCTATCTTTGTGCCTTCTCAAATGTTCACCCTGCTGCTCTAAAAGAAAACTCTATTTTTTGGCCTATTTGACTCATTCATCATTTCATTAACACCCTCATTTCATCTCCCTTCTTCTCCTCTCAAAAACCCCTAAAAATCCTCCCTCATTCATCATTTGGTCTAAAAATCCTTAAATAATGTAAAACCCCCTTTTACATTGTTTATCCCAACTTTCTAGCCTATCGGAACTCTACAAAATATCACAAAAACCTTGTTTTTGTGTTAAACACTACCCTTTGCATATAAAGGCATTAAGCCATTTTTACCGCTTAAGCCCTAGCCCCTTCAAACCATATGACCCTAACCCCGACCCTCCATTATTCTTTTAAGCCCTTTTCGTCCCGACCCTTGGTGCCCTCTACCCCCATGGGACCATTCCCTTCCGCCTATTCCTAAGTCCCTTCCCCCACACAAATATGTCTCCACCCTTTTATTTTATTTAACCCATACACCTTATAAAAGCCCACTCAAATCTTTGAAAAAGTATTTAAGGTGGGCCCTTCTCACTTCAACCTCGACTTCTTTATTTTTCCTCCCGACCAATCTCTGCTGCTGATCTGAGATCATAAGCCCTGATCCAATGGCATTTATTTCACCGTCCCTCATCCCATCTCCTAACCCGTCTCCCCGCTACTCGATAAAACTACTTACGTCATCACCCTGCCCCACTTTCCACTCAAAACCCATGCCCCAACCACCGTCTGCCACCTGTACCCCTCTTCCCACCCCTCAAACCTGCACGTCGATCGCTCAGCCTTTCTGCACCGTAGATATCTTCACCCAATATCTAACAGTCTAAACCCATATAGTGTGGATTTCGGCGCCGAAGGTTAATGGCCCCAATCTGCGCGAAATGGGAAATTTATCCCAAGACACGCGGCGGCCAGTTTATGGTATCGCGCGGTCCCAACCCAAAACCGCTTACAGCCCATGCCCTACGCGAAAACCACAGTGGTTTTTCAAAACCACCTTTCTCCTCTGCGCACTGAAATCTAAAATTCCTCATCTCTGCATTGTTTTCTCCTCTGTAAACACCTTCCGATAAGCCAAAAAAACCCAGAAATGCAGTTTTGAACTCCCCTCCATAGGTTTTAAATTAATATTCGTTTGTATGTTGCAGGTTTAATGGCGGCAGATGCCCAGAAAGGCATTTAAATGATGAACAGCCTCTGGATGACAATACGAGAGGAAAATACATTATAAACAGGGCCAAGGGTTTACATTGCATATTTAATCCATCGATGTGTTGTGATCATCGATGGGTTACAAAACTTTATACCCTGAAGAAGCCTTGCCTGTACACAAAGAACATATACTGTCAGAGAAGAAATGAAGAAGATGAAGGATAGAAGGTTAAAGGGCTAATTTCATATCAAAGCATAAAACAGAGGATTAGCCCCTTTAGACAGTAATTAAAGATGAAAGTCAAAGGTTTAAAGCATAAAGATAAAGGACAAAACAGTCATAAAGCAGAACAAAGGATAAAGGACAATGATGCAGTTTATTAAAGATAAATCAAGGTTAAAGGCCTAATACAGAAGATTGATGAATAAAACATAGGCAGATTACCCAAAGCCAGCTTCAGATAACTCAACAAAGGGGCAATTACTTCTCCAAAGACAAATTTTCCACCTAAAACATTGTTTCTTTCCATAAAAGCATCAGACAATTATTGCACAGTCAGAGATATTTTGAAGCAGCTCAATGGTTATTACAAAGTTATTACAAAGCCTTAAAAGTAAAATATTTCTGCTCAATTAACTTAGAAATTAAGACAAAAGTTATTATTTAGAGTAACTCTTTTAGATATTTTTTCCTTGGGCCTTGCATGGTCTTAAAGGTTAAGAATCATTAACTCTGTAATAAATAACATTTAAACACCCTAGCTTAGTAGCACCTACTCATTTTTCATATAACTATTGCACATGAGCCTCATTGAAAATGTTGGTTACTTGATGGTTTTTGGACTGATTTCTATTGCTGAGCTAATTGAGGAGTGCTAGACTGAACTAAAGAAAGCTTTGAGTTGCATAGAGCTGTTGTACATGGAGTATTGTAACTGGTTTGATCATCAATAATACAAGCATGTCCATGGGATCCTTGAGCTATATCAATGGTGAAGTTTTCCTAATTGTTATTGTTTCTTCTTATGTTTTTCATTATGTCCATCTTTCTATGATAAAGAAGAAGAAGTTTTAGATTAGGATTTACTGTTTCAGCACCCTATTTCTGTCTGTATTCTTTATGTTCATGTTTTCTTCTGCATAGGTTTGATTGGGAGATTCTTCATTTCCTTCTAATGTTATCTAGCTTGTTGTCTTAAGAATGATTCAATAGAGTGAAACCAAGGAAATTATGGTGAGCCCATGTTCCTTTGAGTAAGACTTGAGATATTGTTTTCAAGACCTTTCTTTGAAGTATACTTATTAGATTCTAAACCAGTGAGGTTTATGGTATGCCCTGCCCATTGGACTGCCTTGAAATGCTGTTTCGAAGAGTGTTTTTAAGAATTTTTCAAAGCAGATTAGAATTGTTTCTGTTTGATCTTAGACCACTCTTACTATTTGTCTTATATGTTTTCTTTGTCTGAAAGTAGTTCTTGAATTACTGGATTGTTGTCTTAAAAGTTTGCTTATTAAAATTTGTCCAAAGAAGATTATTGTTTGTCCTGCCCTTTGACTTGCTCCAAACAGTTGCTTTGAAAGGCTTTTCTTGTCTAAGTTGAGCTAGAAGATTCTTGACTGACTATAGATTTGTTGCCTTCACAACTTATTAATTTTTCATATCACAATCTAATCTAAAGAATCCACTTGATATAGTTAGCTTTCCCTATGAAATCCCTTGCAGAGTTGATGAATTATTAAATCCTTTTATGACTCCATTTCCCAATGAATTTATGTCTTCTCATATTCTATTTGTTCAGCTGAAACATTATTTCATTCAGTCACACCATTGATCCTTAAATCTATCAATTAATCCAACCAAAACCAAAACAAGTCCTTAGAACTTCATAAATAGCCTAAAATTTTAAACAAAGAGCATAAAGATAAATCAATCAAAGACACCTAAATAGAGAGATCCCTCTCTGAATCCAGGAAGGCTAGGCCCTAGGATTCCAAAGTAGTTCTGATGTGGCCCCTGCAGTGTTTGTTTTTACCATTCTTGAAAATCATAGGGAGCCAACATAGTGGCGACCATATTGGGGAATATTGAGTAATAAAAATTTCATATTCTTTCAAAACTCAGAAAACCTCATTAGTTTAAAAAATGAATGAAGTATCAACCAAGATTGGTTCCTGATTGTTGATGGTGGACAACAACCAGTCCTATAAGACAAGTAAAAATCCTCCACCTGGTGACTCCACTAATTTCCATTGACTCCACTGGGAAACTTACCCCATCATCAAAACATTAAACAATACCCAGTAAAGAATACTGTGTGGATTAAGTATCTCTTTTACAGTTTTGTTTGTTTCTTAAGACTGTCATATCTCTAAAAAACCTTTCTGACTTGTTGGGTCCAAAATCCTGGCTTCTAGAAGGATCCATACTAGATCCCATCCTGACACAAATCCTACTGCAATAGTTGACAATCCTGAAAGAATTCTTAGGAAGTCTCCTACATATAAAAACCCAACTATTTTCAGACCCATCCTAAGAGCAAGTTCAATCCCTGAAAACCTCATAAACTTGCAAAATACCGAAGTTGACTTACATGATACAAGAAGCTTATCTAGAACCAAGTCACAAAGTGGTATAGACCAGATAAACCTTGATCTTGTAGACTCTAAACAAAGTAGCAGTAGGGAAACCTTTCCTTCCACTCCTCCAGATCCCCATTTTCTCCATAACTTTGGCTTCTCTCATCCTAGGTCTGCTCAACATCACTTAGCTGGTCCAAGTACTTTAGCTACACCCATACATACACCCACTGTTCAAACCACTCCACTTCGTCACCTTCCTCCACTTGTTAATCCTCCATTGTTTCCACAAGTTCATATCATGGCAACATGGTATGCTCCCTTAGTCCTTCCTTTACCTCTAGTTGTTCTGCCACCGGAATATCAATCCAAGATTCCATTATATGATGCTAGTGGTTCTACTACAGCTCAAAAACATGTGGACAGAATGAATGACTACTTTGACAGAAAATAAATAGATGATGAAACTGTTAAACTTAGAATGTTTGCTCAAAATTTAGGGGGAGAAGCAAGAAAATGGTTCAAAGGCTTAACCCCTAATAGTATCAATGACCTCCCTGATTTTCATCAATTATTCTTAAACAAATGGGAATTCAAGAGAAATCCCCTTGAAATCCTATTAGAATACAATGATCTTAAAAGAAATATTGGAGAGAGTGTCCAAGATTATTGCATTAGATTCAATAGTGTTTATAATGCACTCCCTCCACAAATGAGACCCCCACAAGGCTTAGCCTTGATAAAGTTTCCTGAAGGATCTGACCCTGACATGTGTTATCAATTAAGAGAAAGAAAACCCCTCACATTATAAGACATGCCGAAAGGGGCAGTAAGTGTAGAAGCTAACCTAAATGCCAGAAGGGCTAGATTTAAAGCAGAGAAAAAGGTTACCTACAAAGATGAAGCTGGACCCTTCACATCAGATTCCAAAATTGATAGCTTGGTTAGAATCATGGAAAGGATGATGGAGAGAATAAACATGAGTGAGAGAGCTTATCCTAAAGAAAACCAAATAGCTCCTCAAAATAAAAATAAAAATTAGAACCAAAATTTTAGAAGGAATCCCCCTCAAATTATACAAAGAGGCCCTAATCAGCAAGTCAGACCCCCTTTCCAAAAAAACTATGCTGATGAAGATGAGGGAGTGATTGAAAAAACAGAGGAAGATCACATAAACTTATTTGGAGTAAACAATGAGGATATTGTTTCCCTCACTGAAGAAGAACAAGGCATATACACACCCTATGATGAGGAAATCCCAGAATCTGAAGATTACAAACAAGGCTTTGAAAATGCTATAATGGAAGTACACAAACAATATGACCTTAGGAGTAAAAAGAATCAAGACACTCCCAAAAAGAAAACCTTTGAAATTTCTGCTAGAAACAGTTCTGAAAACATTTCTAAAAGACAACAGAAAAAAACAAAAGAATGGATGAAAGTTATGATAAAAACAAAGGGAAAAACACCCAAAATTATGAAAAACCTAGTGGTGACCAAAGTAGCACTAGCAAATCAGCTAATTCTCCTAGTAAAACTATTTTAACTGTTGTCCATAATAAAAACCAGCAAGCTGATTTTGTTGAGAAAACAGTGACTAAGAACGCTGATTTAAACATATTAAAAACTCATATACCTTTCAGCATAGAGAGTGAAATTTCTAAAATCAGGATCCCTGTTCCTATTACTGAATTAGTCACCCAAGATGCATATAAAACCAAACTTTTGAGAGCTTTAAACATAGGAGAAAAAACTGATTCTGTCAATGTGACTGATGACAAACCCAAGCTTCTATTTGGACTAGAAGTAGAAGGAAAATTTCAAGAGGGAGGTGTTCCTCCTTTCTATGTCATTTTAAACATCCACGATAAGATTTTTCACAATGCCATGCTTGACTCGGGAGCTTCCCACAACCTTATGCCTAAAGTAGTAATGGAGAGACTAGGCCTTGAAATAACTAGACCATACAAGGATTTATGCTCTTTTGATTCCAGTAGAGTTAAATGTCTAGGCCTAATCAAATATTTATGTGTAAACTTAGCACAAATACCAGCCAAGAGCTTAGTGATGGACATTGTAGTGGCTGATATACCTCCTAAATATGACATGCTCCTTTCTAGGTCACGGGGTGCTAAACTCCAAGGTACCTTATAGATGGATATGACTTATGCAACCATCCCTGTTTTGAGTCAACCAAGAAGACTATATAGGGAAACACACATGAAATACATGGTTAGTAGTCAAGAAAAACCAGACAAATCCCCACTTTATTCTATTCACACAGACCTTGACTCATTCATTCTTTACAATGATGAAAATCTTAATGAGCAAGGAGAAGTAGATGACAAACTAATAATAGGAAAAGAGGGAAAAAAGGAGAAAAGGCCAAAGTAGTTTGCTAATTCAGAAAATTACAGCAAACATAAGGAGGATCCTAAGCAAAAAATCAGTCACCCACATAGTACTGACCATGAGAAACCAATAGAAAATCCTCAACACAATGGAAACCATGAGGAACAAGACAAAACTGAACTTGGTGCAGACCCTAAAGAAAAACATAGCGGCAGCTATTACAAACAGGACAAAGAGGACATAAATGACTTTAATGACAAATATGAGCATGAACCTCTTTGGAGTATGAGTTTTGATGGGTCTTGTAGAAAAATTGGTTTAGGAGCAGGCATATGGGCACATAACATAGAAAATAATCATGCTGAGGGCCATTCATACAAGCTAAACTTTCAATGCACAAAGAACATAGCAGAATATGAAGCTCTCCTCTTAGGACTACAATTATTGAGAAAACTAGGAGCCAAGAGGATAACTCTTCATGGAGACTCAGAATTGATTATTAAACAAGTAAATGGAGAATATACTGCCAAGCATCCAAGATTGAAAGCTTATAGAGATGATGTTGTTGACCTTTTGAAAACATACACAGAATATGAGCTTAACTTTGTCCCTAGAAACCAAAACATTCTTGCCAATGGTTTAGCCTTTTTTGCTAGTACATGTCAAAAACCTTATGAGAGAAAACAATACACAGTCCAAGTTAAATATAGACTAGCAGTCCCTGATAATATCAAATATTGGCAAGTATTTGAAGGAGATAAACATATAGAGGATTTCCTACAGTCCATAAATGGGTTTGAAATGGCCAATTCAGACTCAGAGTATGAAGAATATTGTCCTACTGAGGAAAAATATTATGAAGAAGAAACTCCTAACATTGCTGATATAAATCTGTTAGCTAAAGAACACCCAAAGAAGACAAAGATGAGCACTGATGTACAACAAGAAGATTTTGAAGTGCTGCAGTCTCACACTGATAACTTGCCAAAGGGATTGCTGCCTATAGAAGAATTGTTTGAATTCAATTATGTTGCTAAAAATCCAAGAATGGAACCCACTAAAACTGAATTAGAAGAGTGCAATATATGCAGTAAAGAAAATCCCAAAATGATTAAACTATCCAAGACATTGCTAGCTCATATAAAACTGAAATATATTGAGATTTTTTGAGAATTTTTTGATGTTTTTTCTTGGAGTTATGAGGACTTAAAATCATATGATACAGAGATAATCCAGCATAAGATACCCCTCAAAGAAAACCAGAAACCTTTTAGACAAAAATTGCGCAGAATAAACCCTGTGCCATTACCCTGGTTGAGAAAAAAATCAAGAAAATGTATGATGTTGGAATCATAGTCCCAGTGAGATACTCAGACTGGGTATCCAATCTTGTATCTTGAGGAAGAAAATAGGAGAAATAAGGCTTTGTATAAACTTTAGAAACTTAAACAAGGCCTCTTTAAAGGACAACTACCCCTTTCCCAAAATGGATCATATTTTACAAAGGGTAGTAGGTTCTAAAAGAATTTCTTTGCTAGCTGGCTTTTCAGGATACAACCAAGTGCTGGTACATCCTGATGATCAACTTAAAAAAACCTTCACTACACCTTGGGTCACTTTCATGTATGCGAAAATGCCCTTGAGTTTAATGAATGCTGGTGCAACATTCCAAGGAGCCATGGATATTGTTTTTTCAGAAGAGATAGGTTTCTTCATTGTGATATATTTAGATGACCTTACTGTCTATTCCAAAATAGATGAATAACACCTTGCTCACTTAAATAAAGTCTTTGAGAAATGCAGAAAGTATGGTATATCCTTAAACCCCAAGAAAAAATTATTTGGCCTCCAAGAAGGTAAACTTTTAGGCCATATTATATCTGAAGAGGGAATAAAAATAGACCCCAAAAGGATTGAAGGCATATTGAAAATCAGCCATCCTAGAAACATCAAAGAACTACAATATTTCATTGGAAATATTAATTTATTAAGAAGGTTCATACCAAACTTAGTTGAACTCCTTAGAAAAATAACAAACATGCTAAAAAGGGAAACATGAGTTAAATGGACCATTGAAGCAAAGAAATCCTTTGAACTGGTTAAACAAGCACTCACTCAAACACCAGTTCTCATTAGCCCTGATTTCAAAAAATATTTCTTCATTTTCTCCTTTGCATCAGAACACACAGTTGTTGCTGTCCTACTTCAAAAAAACATAAAAGGACAGGAGCAACCTATTGCATTTTTCAGCAAGGCTTTAAGAGATGCTCCTCTAAAGTACAACATAACGGAAAAGCATGCTTTTGCCTTGATCAAAGCATTGAAAGACTTCAGAGTTTACATTTTACACTCACACATCATTGTATTTTTCCCACACATAGTTTTCAAAGACATTTTGACACAAGATATTGATGGAAAAAGAGGAAAGTGGATTGCTGTTATATTGGAATATGACTTAGAAATCAGACCCACTAAACTAACAAAGGGAAAAGGACTTGCAAAACTTATGGCTGAATCAAACTTCAAAGCCTTAGATATGAACATGATAGATGTTTTAGAAGAACAAGAAGAATGCACAGCCCCTCCTGTTGAAGAAGTATTACTAAATTCATTTTGGTATGTTGATATTTTGTATGTGCTATTCTATCTTAATGTTCCTCCTGGTTTATCTAAAACAAAGGCAAGATTTCTAAAGTTAAAAGCTGTAAATTACTGCATTATAGATAAATGGTTATATTGGAAAAATGCTAGTGGTTTATTGCTTAAATTTTTGCTTGAGAATGATGCAGAGAAGATCAAACATGAGTTTCATGAAGGGGAATGTGGAGGCCACCTCTATTGGAAGACAACTGTAAAAAAAATCCTTAGAGCTGGCTACTACTGGCCCACCCTCTTCCAAGATATTCATAAATTGGTAGTTGCCTGCCACCAATGTCAAATATTTGAAGGCAAAAGAAAATTTTTACCCTTACCTCTACATCCTATCTCTGTTGAAGCCCCTTTTCAACAGTGGGGCCTAGACTTCATTGGGGAAATCCATCCTTGTTGGCTGGATAAATCGATCTTGCAGACAAGATCGATCTCCCTAGTGTCAGAAGACAATCTAGCAACAAACGAACAACTAAGTTTGTCTTTCTCTAAATATATTCGTTTTACAATTAAATGCTATGAAGGTGTCGATCCTACCTTAGATCCAAATGCTTATTTGCAGTCGTAATGCTTCCGTCACATAAATAATCCTTCCGTCGCAACAAGAATCCTTCCGTCGCAACAAGAGTTCCTTCGTCGCAACAATAATCCTTCCGTCGCAACAAGAGTTCTTTTGTCACAAGAAAGTGTCGTCTTTTCGTCGCAACAAAGTGTTGTCTTTTGTCGACCTGAAATCACAAGCAAGAAAATATTAAATAGCACCTGTATAAAAAATAATTATAAAACATACCTATCATAGTGATCAAGGAATCTATGAAATAAATGATCAAACGACAGCTTATTGAAACAAACAATCGAATGACAATTTATTGATAAAAACAAAACTTGATTGTATTAATCTTAAAATATACAGAAGAACCTTACAACCTTAGCATTGATGTTTGAAAGGCCTTCCTGGGGTCTGAAGCAGAAGTCTCCTCTACTTTGATAAGTCTTGCACTCTTCCTCCAAGAGCACACAGAGGTATGTGATCTTTCCTCTCAAAAGCTCAGCAGAAAGAAGACTAAATATCAATAGCACTTCAACTCAATCACACATAAAGCTTGAACTCCCTTTGAGGCTACCCAATGCCTCATTTTATAGAGCAGATGAGGAGGATAGGATTCCACCTTTGAAGGGATAGAATCCTCCTTCAAAGGGATAGGCTCCTCACATTAAGGGATTAGTTCCTTAAGGTGAGGGATACATGCACCTTATCAAAGCGTACTCATCCCAAAAAATTCTCATCTAGAACCTTCTAGAATTGACCAAAATTCAACTTTTTCACTTTGGTTTCTCACTTTTTTGAATTTGGAGGGGGTACACAGGAATTCCTAAGGAAAACTGCATTCTGGAACGTAGGTAAGCAGTGTATTACCTGTGTTCCCAAGCCAGGAACGCAGGTAGGCTTCATGTTACCTGTGTACCCTTTCTTTCAGAGGTTTTTAGGGTTTTTCTTCTTGTTTTAGGGCTTGACATGAGGAGTAAAGTTTGTAAGACTTGCAAAGGAGGTATGTATGAGTGTTAATGAGCTCATACAGTCAGCAGAATGTCAGGATGATAGTTTTTAAGTGCAAAAAATTTCCCCCTAAAGTACGAAGTCTGGAATAGATGAAGATGAAGTCTGTCATATATGAAGAGTGAAGTACTTTATCATTTCAAGGATCATCCTGTGGACACCCTGGTCGGAACCTGTAAAAACATTCAATGCAAAATATATATATGTAAACATATCATCGCTGAGGTAGGCATTCCCATAGGATCAAAACTAGATGAAAAACGATTTAAAGAAGCTTCTCATTATACAGGAATAATTCAATACATCAGCAGTGTGAACATACGAACCACGGATATGCGCAACCATCATTTAATAGTCTCTTTGTATAAATAGACAACAAAAATTCAAAACTTGGATGGTGAAACCAGATCCGGAGATCATGATTCCACTTCTCGAACCGGTATGATTCTATCCATGACAAAAAATGTAGCCGAAGTCAAACAAGACGAAACCACTTGATTACCAGTCAATGATATAAACTGTTAACAAGTGTGAGAGTAACCACCAGTAATTTCAATGGATCTCAAAGTACTCAGTACAATCCATGAAATCTGAATGAATGAGCTGAAGTCGAACATGTCACGGAATCATTCGATCGAAGGTCAATGATGCAACCTGTTGTCGAAGGTGAGAAACCTACCATTGAGGCATGCAGATTTCAAGGTATTGATGATTTCTGGATCAACTTCCTAGATAATGAGCTGTCGTCGATAGAAAGTGATCCGTCGTAGGCAAGCCTACAACACGAAATCATAGATCAAGTTTTGAAGAAATATATTGGCAAGGACTGACTCAGGGATGGTCAAAATGGAAGAAAAATATTTCGCAAATGAATGGTTTGTTTGAACTGTCCTCTTGAACACATAACGACACTGCAGATGGTTTGGTGACAATTGACCCAAAGCTAATACCCATAAACCGGCTGAAGACTTTCAATATGGTTTGATTAACTGCTAGGCAAAGGATTTCCCAACCCAAGTGAACAAAAGTGTCGTGTTCAAGAGTGGTTAACGATTTTATGAATAATCAAAATGTAACAAACAGGTTCGTTTTTCTCTCTTTTCCCCCACCATTTCTGGCAAGTGCCTCTTTATTTTTGACAAGCTTGAGGAGGATAACATTTTCTTGTTTATAAGCTCATCCTTCGGATGAGTCCAACTTAGTTTAAGATTTGAACCCTAAGAAGGAGTGGTTCATTCCTGTTTAAAATTGAACATGTCCTTTACTGTTAAGTTTTAATGAGTCCAGTATAGGAGAAACTTGGTGTTTTTCAATTTTAGGGAGTCAGAAGAAAAAACTTAAGAAAACTCCATGGGTGTAATTTTTCGTAAATTTAGTCTCTCGAGCCCAAAAAAGGATAAAATAATGCGGGAGATAACTCTATTGACCGTAATTAGTCAATGTATACCTTTTTCATAAATAATCCATTTCAGTCCGTAAAAGGGTTAAACTTATACTGAAGGGACGATCATTCATTTACTTTAACGAGTTCGAATAATCAAGTGCTCGGCAATATTTTCATGTTTAGAGAGTCTAAAAAGGGCTTAAAAGAAGACTCCAAATTTCACTTTTTCGTAAGTTTTAATGAGTTCGAAAAAGGGATAAAAATGTACTCATGGTTTTCACTTTTTCGTAAGTTTTAACGAGTTCGAAAAAGGGATAAAAATGTACTCATATGGCCGAATTTCAATTTAATTTACGAGTAGGAAAAGACATAAAGAACTCAGCATTTTCATGTTTTTTACGAGAATGAAAGATAGCAAAATAATCTCAAGATTTTCATGAGTTTAACGAGTCTTGAAAATAACCGAAATTGACTCAAGATAGGTTTCATTTTTACAAAATCTTAAAACAGAGAAAAACTATGCTTCAGAGTGGTTTCATTTTTACACAAGCTTGAAACAGAGAGAAAACTGTGCTTGATGCCCCCTAAGCGTAACTGCTAGAGCGCATGCCCCCCCAGCTTCATTTCATTCAACTAAGTATACTGTTGGTAATTAATAGCTGGATGGAATGAAGGTTCATTTACGAGATCATATGAAAGACCCGACCTAAAACTATAAGAAAATTATGCAAAAAATAAAATAACTAACCTAAATATACGACTTAACATTTATGAGACTAGTCAAAGACTCGACTCAATTAGGGGAGGATTTGTTTCATTTTTTAACGAGCTTGACATAGGAAAAGAACTATGCTCATGGTAACATGTTTCATTTTTTAACGAGGTTGACACAGTAAAAGGAACTTTCCTCTTGATACACTGATTCATTTTTAACGAGGTTGACATAGTAAAAGGAAATTTCCTCATACCTGATTCATTTTTTTACGAGGTTGACTCAGTAACAGGAACGATCCTCAGAAACTACTTATTTCTAATCTATTAATCTACTCTCTACAATCTACCTACTGATTCATTTTTTAATGAGGTTGACACAGAAAAAGAACTGTCCTCATACCTGATTCATTTTTTTACGAGGTTGACTCAGTAACAGGAACTATCCTCTGACCAACTGATTCATTTTTTAACGAGGTTGACATAGTAAAAGGAAATATCCTCACACTCACTGATTCATTTTTTAACGAGGTTGACATAGGAAAAGAACTGTTCTCTTAGAAGCTTGTTTCCTTTTTTTATAACGAGCTTGACACAAGAAAATGAACTATGCTCTCGACTAACTGATTCATTTTTTAATGAGGTTGACACAGTAAAAGGAACTATCCTCACACTCACTGATTCATTTTTTAACGAGGTTAACACAGTAAAAGGAACTATCCTCGGACCACTGATTCATTTTTTAACGAGGTTGACACAGTAAAAGGAACTATCCTCGGAAACTGATTCATTTTTTAATGAGGTTGACACAGGAAAAGAAATATCCTCAGACTCACTGATTCATTTTTTAACGAGGTTGACACAGTAAAAGGAACTATCCTCGGACTCACTGTTTTATTTTTTAATGAGGTTGACACAGTAAAAGGAACTATCCTCAGGAACTTTTTTCATTTTTTTAATGAGGTTGACACAGTAAAAGGAACTATCCTCAGACTCACTGATTCATTTTTTAACGAGGTTGACACAGTAAAAGGAACTCTCCTCATGGGCCACTGATTCATTTTTTAACAAGGTTGACACAGTAAAAGGAACTATCCTCGGCTAAATGATCATGGCTTCCAACTGGAAGAAAGACATGTCAATGGACACACCTCGATCATGGCTTCCAAGAGGTCTTCATCAGATGGAAGAATAGTTCTATGAAAGGAAGACATGTCAAGGGACTCAAAAGGGATAAAAACATCGCATTCAAATAACCCCATATATTTTTCCATGTCAATTACCAGATCTAGGTCAAAGGAAGACGAGCAAACAGTGAGAAGCTCGCTTACATCGGTAACTGAAAACATGGAACTAGTTGCCACATAATTAACCCATGGTGGAGTAGATACCACTTGCGTATGAGGAACATTCAGGGATGTCGGATTATTGGTAGTCGAATCAAGACTAGGGAACGAAAGATGGTCTACAGTCACAATATTTCCATTGTGAGGGAAAGACATCATGCAAAAGAGTGTCGATACGATAGCTTTCATTGCATAAACATAGTCTCGCCCAAGGAGTAAATTGAAATCCAAGGGACCTTGAACTACCATAAGATCAATACAGACAGTTTTACCTTCCAAAGTAATAGAAAACTTAGGAAGGATCCCTAAAGGTTAACTAATGGTTTTGTTAAAATATTTCAGATTCTACGTAATAGGCACAAGCTGAGGGGAACCCAAAGCTTTCCAAGCAGTTGAGGATAAAATAATAACAGAAGCACCTTCATCTACCTGTGTGCGGTGTATGTCCCTACCACCAAACTTCACAATGATTTGGAAAGGGATGGAGGAAGGAAGATGAGGTTCTTTCAGTCTATTCCAATCAAAGGAAAAGACCTCAGTACTTGGAGGGGGTTCTGTAGAAACAGGTGACATTAGGGGAATTTTGAGGTCTAAAATGGGCCTCCTAAGAAAAATGTACAAAAAAAATAAACTTTATAACAACCAATAGGATTCAAGATGATGATGTCAACCATGGGGGATGATTTACCATTTTTTAAATAAAAGGGTAAAAATATTAAAAAATAATAAAACGATAAAACTACTTTTTCAACTCGTATTTTCAACTTATCTCCCAAAATTTTTACTCAAATTTCGAGTGGGAGTACTCGTTGGATGCAAAATTTAATTCCTCATCCAAAGAGTACCCATGTTGCATACTTTCGATGAACTCTACTACACGAAAAATGAGAAATACATAAAAAAAGTGATTGTAATCACATTTTTTAATGTATTTCTCGTTTTTCATGTAATAGGACCCATCGAAAGTATGCAACGTGGGTACTCCTTGGATGGGGAATTAAATTTCGCATCCAACGAGTACTCCTGCTTGAAATTTGAGTAAAAACTTTGGGAGATAAGTTGAAAATATGAGTTGAAAAAGTAGTTTTTTCATTTTTCCCTCTAAAATTTGATGATGTCATCAAATCTTATTTGATTTTTTCCACTATTATTTTATAATTTCTTTAGGAGGCCCATTTTAGACCTCAAAATTCCCCTAATGAATGCCCCCTAGTGTAGAAGAATCTGACGTAACAAGAAGAACCTGAGCGGTATGAAGTTCACTCTCTACAGGGAGAATGGGATCGACCAAATGTGAAATCGAATCGACCACTTGATCAACTAATGGATCATCAACTTGAGTGATATGAGTTTCACTCTCTAATGGAAGAGTGGGATCGAATGTACTTGAAATTAGATCAATCACTCCGTCAGTTGACGGTAGGTTGGGAGAAAGTTTACGGTAACCAGTTGGAAATTCTTACTGTGGAACAGTAAGGTTTTCCAATAATTTTGAGGCTTCATCCATGTGAGGGAAAATGTGAGTTTGATGACTCCCTTTGCATAACTTACAAGGAAACTTAACTTTACCCTTTTTCCCATGAACCTAACTATCACTGGTTGATGGATCAACGGAAAGTTGATGGGATTTTTCTGACCATACTTCCAAGACCTTTGGAATACTGGGACAATTGATAAGGAAGTGGTCACCCTTACAAAGCCTGCAAGGGTGTTTGAGTTTACGATGCATGTTGGAGGTTTCCTCAACACAACTAACACTTACAGCCATGGTTGGTTGGTTACTTCTTTCTTATCTTGCTTCTTCTTCTTCTTCTTCCCTTTCTTCTTCTTCTTAGCCACCTGGTTACTAGCATCAAGGCTTTTACCAAGAGAAGAGGAAGAAATATTAGGCGAAGAAGGTAAAGGGTCAACAAAAGGTTGGTGATGTTGAGATGGTGAACTCTGTTGAGGTGAAGCATCTGGTTGAGGTGGAACAATTGGAGTATTCGGGGCCAACGAAGTTGAAAATCACCATATCAGTAAACCTATTGTAAATCCAGGTAATGACTAGCCATATAAGGAGGAAAGACATTTCCAAAGAAAGGAAAAGTACTAGGATTCTCGTTAAGAGGGGTTCCTTGGTTGGTAAATTCCGGAACAGTTGCCATTATATTCAACTTCAGTGAATTTTATTAACAATTTAAAACTAAAATTAACAATTCACAATTCACATTGTTATTGCCTAAATCTACCTTAGGCTAAAGGAAGGTAGAGTTCAGGGTAACATCAAACCACGCTCAGTCTGGTAGCTAGCCCTACCAGAACAGGAGAGGGCTCTCTCCGGGTCAATCTCAACAAAAATAATCAATAGGGCTTGAGATGACTTGAAATAAAAGCTAATTTTAGGCTAGGTATATAAATAAAAGAGTTTGATTTTGATTTTTGGGGGTTTTTGTTTGAAATCAAAGGGAAAGCCAGTTTTGGATCCGGGGATAAGGCCTAGTTTTTGCAGAGTTCTGATTGGGGCAAGGAAGGAAATTGTTTTGATGCTTTATATTGAATGAATGGATGGTTCAGACCGGTGAGGAGCTGAAGAGGGCAAGAGGCTTTCAATAATCCTCTTCAAACAGATGAAAACATGGAAAATTAAACAAAACTGAAGGCAGAGCAAAGCAATCTAATAAATTCCACCTTTATAACTTGTTTGTTCAATTTAAGAAGAAAGGAGAAGGAAAATGGTACAAATAAACATCAGTGAACTTAAAATTACATAGAGAAACACACCATCAAAACATAGAGCCACAAGGATCCCAAAGAGTGCTGCAAACCCTGGTCTATTCCTTTGCCAAAATTGCAGAGATGAAATGTACAATGAAGTGCCAAGCAATCCCAAGTGTCCAACCCTGAAAATGACTGAAGAAATACATGATATAGACAAGCCTAACTCATTCCCATGCCTCTAGGGTCTGATCTCACCATTCTAGGAGCTGTTTCAACCATATCTAAACTAGAACTGGAAAATAGGCATTGAAACAACTTGCCTTTATATGATAGGAAACATATTCATTCACTTACATTTCACCTTTTGGTGAATGAATCTACTAGAATGAGTAAAAATGTGCCAAAATTACATAAAATTCATGAAATTATATCAAGTTACATCAAGAGTTACATGAAAAATTCAAACTGGCCAAAACTAGGCGAAATTCTGAGCTGCTGAGTGAAAAATAGGCCAAATTTCCCTATGCGCCGCGCCTGAAATCTCTATGCGTAGCACAAGTTTAGGGCTGATTTTGAGGGCCTTCCCGAAGTCCAAATTGAGCGCAGGATAGCTCGTTGGAAAGCCCTGCCTGTCTAATTTCCAACCTAAGTTGAATTTCTAGATTTGGTTGCAATTTTCCCCTCCAAAAATCAAATCTTCCAACACTGCTTCCTGTGTGTGCAAAAAGTGGCAGAAAGGCCATTTTTAGGGTGTTTTTGATCCTTTAGGCAACCCAAAACTTGTCAAAATCCCTAGGTAATCCATAGGCATGCATAAATTTTGATGAAAAATCTAGAAATGTAAAGTTTTCCTCCAAAAGGGCTGCCAATTATAAGTGCGCGCCAAGTGGCGCTACGCGTCGGGCAGGAAAATCTGTGTTTAGGCCTAAAAATTCAAAATTGACAAAATTTTTCGCAAATTTCTTGAAATTTGAGCTGAAGGTCCTTCATCAAGCACTATGCTGGGCCAAAGAATATTCGGCCAAAATTTGGAGTCTATCATGCCTTTTGCGACGCTTTAGTGCCCTCCTTAGCCTTGCCTTCAGGATCTTGATCCTTGCTTTGCAAACATGATTGCGCGCCCAATAATGGTTCTTCATGTGCCTGAGCATGTTATTTTCCTTTTTTTCCTTCTCCAATAGCTTCTCAAGATGAATTTTGACCCTCTCAAGCCAAGTCTCTCTGTCAGCCTCAATCTCCCGCTCAATGGGTGTCATCTCGGTTGGGCTTCTTCGGGCAGCTTGCCGGTTCTCACGGATGTTTTACAACTCCATGATTGTCTGCTGATCCTCCAACTGTTTGTTCCACTGCTCCATATATTTTATGATCCATTGAGCTCTTTTTAATTTGTCGGTCAATGTGTCGATCTCAGCTTTCTGCTCCTAAATGATCTCTCTCAATTTTGAGCTTGGAGAGCTCAAATCCTCATTAATCAATATGAAAACAGTATCCTGGCCTCCTGACGGGCCCTCATCCTGCATAGGCCTCTTACCTCTGTCCTATACCTGTACATGTGCTGCTGATGATGGCAACGAGACCCCTTCCACCTCAGGTGGAGATAGTAGGTTTCGAGTACATAAATATCTACGGTTCATAGGTAATGTGGCTCATGCTTTGCCCCGATAGGCTCTATCTCGGGACCAGTGAATACGAAGGTTCACCGGCTCATGAAAAAATGAGAAAGAAGATGAGAAATTTGTGAAGACATCATGGGCGATAAAATCCTCCCAAAATACCACAATGTAGGCATGATGCTGTTAACAATCTTCATTGATGAGTGCATGATGATAAATCTTGTTGTCTTTGCTATGGGAGTTTTCTTGCCTAGGGATGAATATTCTCTCGATGTTAAGCACTGAAATGGTATATTTCATCATCCTCACTCTCTTTTTAAATATAACCCATTCTATTGGTAGAGCATAGGCGTGAACCAAGCCTCTGTTTAGTATTTGATAATACAGAGTCTCATCAAAAGCATGAGTTCATTTAGAATTAAATGAATTACCTATTTATTTCTATTGGCTGTGATCTTCTTGTAGATGTATGGTTCATAATGCACTCTATCCACCTGCTGTCTTTTGTTCCACTGTTCACCCACATTCGGTATTCCAGTTGCTTGAGAAATGGTTTCTGGTGTCAAGGTGAAATTTACACCAGCAAGAGTTACCTGACCATCATGTAAATGTAATACAAAAAAACGAGCGAAATCTTGATGATGCTGAATCCTAGAAATCATCTCACAATACTGATAGCATGACTGCTCTCGAAAACATGCCATGGCAAGTGGGCAAGCCTACAATTGGGTCAATGAGGTGGGCTCTTCTCTCACATGTTTGCCACCTTTACGAGGCCTTCTTGGTGCATGTAGCTCAGTGGTAGAATCACTATCTCTGTCATATGATGTATCAGTGTTTGTCTCCATGGTGTTTCAAGGTCTATGATTGGCTTGTATGAGATGAAAATGAGAATTTGGTGCTTTGTTTTAGTTTCCAAATGTGTGTCAAAGGGAAGGGACTGTGGAGAAAAGTAGGACAGTGGGGACAATGAACTTCAATCAAGTGATATCAGAGGTGTAGGGACAGCCACTGACTATTTGGGAATTCTTGGGGTTTGGGAATTTTTATAAGTGAAATAGGAAAGGGGGAATGAAGGTGAAAGAAAATGACTTGGGATGGGGAAATAGGGCTTTAGGAGTGAATGACTCTTAGATATGTAAGAGGATGGTTTATTGATGAGATAACAGTGATGGGAGAGAAACAACAAGGTGGGGAATGGAATATGTGGTACAAAACTATTTTAAATCACTAAATTCAAACCCTAAGAGAGCACTTCTTAACAAAATGATAGGGTTTAATCTTTTGGAATTCAAACTCTTATATTCCCTTTTCAAACAACACCAAACATTGCTTAATGGTAATTACAAGATCATTTGAACTTACAAAGAGAAAATGAGACCGAGAAATTTGGAATTTGTTGGAGGCAATGACAAAATTTGGATGTCGGCCCTGTGCGCCACGACAGAGGCCCAGTGCGCCGCGACAGTTATGTGCACCACGCCATTTCAGAATTGCACAATGAGAAACTTCCCTATGCGCCGCGCCCAATGCCCAGTGCACCGCGACCAACACTTCACCACAATTTCGGCCTTTCAAACCCTGATTTCGCCCTCCACGATTTTCTTCGGCTTCTTTGATGACTCTTGTGTGCAAATGAATTTGTTGAATATGAAAATATCTTATATACACAAAGAACTTTGATTTTTCTTTTGACAAACCCACTTTCTAATGTTTGAACTTTGACATTTTCACATAAACTTTGTTTTTGCTTCCACTTTGATTTTTGAACTAATGATGAATCTCTTGTCTATTTTTTGCAGGGATAGCAGGCACGGGATTGGAAAAGGTGACCAGGGCTGCACCCGAAGAACTTCAGAATTGAAACAACTTTGAGAATTACATTACATTTATTACAAAGGATGAAATTGACGATTTTTCTTCAAAACAGAGTTTTGAAGAAGAATCATTATCAAGCATTATGACGATGAAATTTTTGCAATGAAAACTTATTTCGAACCTGCCTCATGTGCCTGCTGACATTATTAGTCATTTTTAAGACTAAATTAACGAAACCCTAGACCTAATGAGACCTAAAAACCCTAAAATGACTCTTGGGCAAACATGACTGTAAATGACTTTAAAATTGACTTTGATGAACTTTGATGAACAGTCACGGACTAGCAGGTACATGAAATGAGGGATATGAGTGAAAAGACCCTTCCGTTAGATGATCCATGCTCCTAATGGAATGCAGCTGACTGAACTGAATGAGACACCTAAAATGAAATGCAACAAGAGAAATTTTGATCTCTAATAGAGGGATGAAGATATCGACTCTAACACACACCTAAAAATTAAAATTCACAATTCACACATATGGTCTCTAAAAGTAAAAACAAAAAAATTAACACGCGCTATCAAATCTAGGAGTCAAACCACACACAAAAAGTAACTTCCCGTACTAAAAACACTAGTTGGTGATGAAATCCAACTTAGTAGAAATTTAATACAGAAAGGGCAGTTAGAACAGTTACCCCGACAACCTGCTTAATGAAACATAATGGCACAAGTTTCTTCACAAAACCATCTCGAGTGAAGAGAACCCCCCAGAGAGTCCAAGTGAGTCTAGTCGACGTCTGCTCCAGGTACAGTGAGATCTTTCCTTCACCGTCACCTTAGGAAATAATCTTAAGTTTATGGACACTAAGGTTACCAACAGTAACAAATAAAACTGGGGGAACAATCTACAATCTGATTCCACGCGCAAGGTCAGAGTAACAAATCTCAATCCCCTTGAAGGCTCCTTGACATGGTCAATCCGAGGTTTACCGACAAGTGACCCCAGGCTCCTCGAAAATGGTTAATCTGAGGTTTACCATTTGTAATGCACGTAGATCTTCTATATTTCCCAATGAAACAAAATTGATTGTCTCAAAGGTTTGGACATGATCTCGTGATTAACTCCTTTAAGAGAAGCTTCCTAGAATGTACCAATTACAATTGGATTTATTTTCTACTGCAAGATTTATCTACTTGTTTGTTTTAGTTGATTTGGAAAGTTAACTACAACCTATTCCAAAGCACTAATCCTGAGCTAGATTGGTGGAAAGAGCCCTAAAAATGTAAAAAATACTAGATGAATTTTAATTAAGTGCTGTGTTATTTAGGTTGTTATTACTCAAAAGGGTAAATGGATATGAAACCAATGGTGTTATGACCCGAACCAAAAATGAATGCAATCGAATATGATAATTTAATCTTTTCAATTCGATGAATCCTAACTAAAGTAAGGAGAGAGTTTCCATTCACTTCCAACAATGCAAAAAATTGATAACTAAGAGAAAATATAACAAATTCTCTAATGCACTAATTTCATTAAGAAAAACTAATGCAAATCAATTCCAAAACAATTTTTTATTTTTGTGTTTTTAAAACAAGCATAAAATCATCTAAATTAAAATCAAAGAAAACTGATCTAAATCTACGATTGATTTTTCAGAATGTAAACTATGTAGTTGTAATCTATGCACAATTCACTCATATTCTGAAAATGAGAATTCTAATTATGAAAATATGATCTATGCAAGAGAATTCTCAAACACAAGATGATTCTAATGTAATCTAAGAACCAATCAAGTGCAAGTAAAGAAAATTGGGTGAGAGTTCCAAAGATCAAAAAATAAAAACACTCAAAGGCGATTAACACTCATACACAATTTAGCCCCCCCCCCCCGGCGAATGAGGGGGAATTTTTTTTGCAAAAACAAAAGCAAAAAGATGGAAAATTGTGAAAAGACTGAGACAAACCTCCAAGTAATGACCAAAGGAAATCAAATTAATAATTTCTCAAAAAAGAGACTCAAAACACCCAATTAACTTAACGGAGATGAATGAGATGAAAAATTTGCTGAAATAAACTCATAAACAAGAGATTTTCGACAGAAAACATACATATTTGGGTAAATGCTAAGAATCCTAAATCAAATATAAACTAAACTGAAAGAAGAAATCTAAGCTTTTCAATACTTTAACAGGGTCTGCAACAATGTGCGGTCCCCAAAAAATTTCAAGAAAAACAAAAAAGACTTCAAAACTTTCCAAAGCAAAGTAAATCTAAGTTACCCAAGCCCATACAAATCAATCAAAAATCAGAAAAAAGAATTTTCTCAAATCAAAACAAAGGAAAATCAAAACCAATGTTCTTTCCCCAGCGGAGTCGCCAATTTGTTGGCCGGATAAATCGATCTTGTGGACAAGATCGATCTCCCTAGTGTCAGAAGACAATCTAGCAACAAATGAACAACTAAGTTTGTCTTTCTCTAAATATATTCGTTTTACAAATAAATGCTATGAAGGTGTCGATCCTACCTTAGATGCAAATGCTTATTTGCGGTCGTAATGCTTCCGTCGCATCAATAATCCTTCCGTCGCAACAAGAATCCTTCCGTCGCAACAAGAGTTCCTTCGTCGCAACAATAATCCTTCTGTCGCAACAAGAGTTCTTTTGTCGCAAGAAAGTGTCGTCTTTTCGTTGCAACAAAGTGTCGTCTTTTGTCGCAACAAAGTGTCATCTTTTGTTGACCTGCAATCACAAGCAAGAAAATATTAAATAGCACCTGTATAACAAATAATTATAAAACATACCTATCATAGTGATCAAGGAATCTATGAAATAAATGATCAAACGAAAGCTTATTGAAATAAACAATCGAATGACAATTTATTGAGAAAAACAAAACTTGATTGTATTAATATTAAAATATACAGAAGAACCTTACAACCTTAGCCTTGATGTTTGAAAGGCCTTCCCGGGGTCCGAAGCAGAAGTCTCCTCTACTTTGATAAGTCTTGCACTCTTCCTCCAGGAGCACAAAGAGGTATGTGATCTTTCCTCTCAAAAGCTCAGCAGAAAGAAGAATAAATCTCAACAGCACTTCAACTCAATCACACATAAAGCTTGAACTCCCTTTGAGGCTACCCAATGCCTCCTTTTATAGAGCAGATGAGGAGGTTAGGATTCCACCTTTGAAGGTATATAATCCTCCTTCAAAGGGATAGGCTCCTCACATCAAGGGATTAGTTCCTTAAGGTGAAGGATACATGCACCTTATCAAAGCGTACTCATCCCAAAAAATTCTCATCTAGAACCTTCTAGAATTGACCAAAATTCAACTTTTTCACTTTGGTTTCTTGCTTTTTTTACTTTGGAGGGGGTACACAAGCATTCCTAAGGAAAAATACATTATAGAACGCCGGTAAGCAGTGTATTACCTACGTTCCCAAGCCAGGAATGCAGGCAGGCTTCATGTTACCTGCGTACCCTTTCTTTCAGAGGTTTTTAGGGTTTTTCTTCTTGTTTCAGGGCTTGGCATGAGGAGTAAAGGTTGTAAGACTTGCAAAGGAGGTATGTATGAGTGTTAATGAGCTCATACAGTCAGCAGAATGTCAGGATGACAGTTTTTAAGTGCAACAATCCTTCTTCATCTGCCCATAATAAATGGATCCTCACAACAACTGATTACTTTACAAAATGGATAGAGGCCATCCCCTCTAGAACTCCCACTAATCTAGTCATCATTAAATTACTTGAAAACCATATTTTGTATAGATTTGGGTGTCCTAGAAATATCATCACTGACAATGCAGCTGCCTTTAGATCCAAAAGGATGGTGGAATTTTGCCACAAATACCAGATCACATTGGGTCATTCCATAGCTTATTACCCTCAAGGTAATGGGTTCGCAGAATCCTCAAATAAAAGTCTAATAAACATCATCAAGAAGTTTCTAGAGGGAAATCAAAAGTCATGGCACAACAAGCTAGTACATGCATTATGGGCTGACATGTTAACATGCAAGAAATCCATTGGAATGTCTCCCTATTAGCTAGTTTATGGAGAAGATGCAATTTTTCCAACAAGCCTAGGAGTACCGGTCATGAAGCTGATCTAGGAGGTGTAGTCTGAAGAAAATGACATGATAAGAAGGATAAATCAGACCATACAGCTGCAGCAAACAAGAGAGGAAGTCTATAATAGAACACAACAAGTGCAAGAAAACATCAAGAAGCTGTTTTACAGAAGGAAAAAATCAAATGATTTCAACATTGGTGACAAAGTGCTAAGATGGGATTCTAGGAGAGACGACAAAGGAAAACATGGTAAGTTTGAAAATCTGTGGAAAGTTCCTTATATTATCCATTCTGCCAGAGGAAACAATGCATTTTTCTTACAGGAAATGGATGGAACGAAACTTTTTGGAGGTCATGTCAATGGCATGATGCTCAAACTTTACTTCCATTAGTGATGCCAAGTTTAAAACTTTATCCATTGTATATAACATTGTCTAAAGAAAAAATCAGAGAAAAGATAAGTAAAAAAATATAAAGCAAAGAAAAGAGGGCAAAAAAAGAAAGGTACAACCCCATACCTAAAAACAATACTGCTGAAAGTGTGCAAATCTAAATGCCACTGCTGATTCAAAAGGATACCTTGTTCAGTCATCTAGCCTAATCATGGCTGAACATGATTTAAATTTATGTTGATAAGTTAGTAGAAACAATGATTGTCAAGATTATTTCATACTTGACTTATCAAAAGAAGAGATTAGGGAATGTAAAGATGTTGGTTCCACATGCTCAAAACAGAACCAAAGAGACAGATAAGGATGCTTTGCCAATAACAAACCACAACCTTATCTTTCTAGATTTACTTTTTGAAAAAATAATGTTTGTGTGCAGTTTGTTCAAATGCCACAACCATGGTTAATCGGACTGTCTAATCCTGATTTAAACCATGCTTTAAATTTCTGCTGATAGGTTAGTGAATAAGGATTTTCCAAACTGTCTAAACTTGGCTTATCAAGTAGACTAGATTAGAATAGAAATTGGTTCAAAAGCTCAAAATCTAAACCAAGAAAGAAGAGAGGGATTAGAAAGAAAATTCCAAATTTTAGCCCTCAAAATTTTGTGTTAAAGGTTTTGCAAAATCAATTCTATATGTAGATTTGTACAAAGTATCAATTTTTATAACAAATCAGACTGTCCAATCCTGATTTGGTTATGTTTTCAATTTTCTGTTTTAGATTAGAGAATAAATACTGCCAAACAGTTTAATCTTGGCAACCAAGTAGTTTAGGTAGAAAATAAAAGAGTTCAACAGTTTAATCTGAACTCTTGGAATAAATAAGGATAGGAATAGATAGTTTATTTCTCTTTTCAAAAATAAATGTCAAGAGTTGCTAGTCCAAATGCACTCAAAGAAAAAGAAAAAATGTTAGAACTAGTGTGATGGGTAGGTAGAAGTTGAGTTGGGAATTAATCATGTTATGATTCAGATGCTACAGATCATAATTCCAAAGCAGTAAATCATCAAGTTAAAGGAGCTCTGTCAAGGTGCAAATCAAGGCATTGGTCTACTTCTTCCAGAGATTTATCTTCTAAGGTTCTTGACACCTCCTAAAGGAGCTACCCTCCCCAGCTAGAGCCACTATTATCCTCCTATATTCTACAGATTTCACTAGATGACTGTGGATGTTCTACAAGCACCTAAAGATAGCATTATTTTCACATCAGCTATCTTTAGAGGCCTCACTAACTTCATCATCCTAAAAATGACTATTTCTCACTAAGCCTTCCTATCTTTGTGCCTTCTCAAATTTTCACCCTGCTGCTCTAAAAGAAAACTCCATTTTTTGGCCTATTTGACTCATTCATCATTTCATTAACACCCTCATTTCATCTCCCTTCTTCTCCTCTCAAAAACCCATAAAAATCCTCCCTCATTCATCATTTTGGTCTAAAAACCCTTAAATAATGTAAAAACCCCTTTTACATTGTTTATCCTAACTTTCTAGCCTATCGAAACTCTAAAAAATATCACAAAAACCTTATTTTTGTGTTAAACATCGCCCTTTTCATATAAAGGCCTTAAGCCCTTTTTACCACTTAAGCCCTAGCCCCTTCAAACCATATGACCCTAACCCCGACCCTCCGTTATTCTTCTAAGCCCTTTCCGTCTTGACCCCTGGTCTCCTCTACCCCCACGGAACCATTCCCTTCTGCCTATTCCTAAGTCCCTTCCCCCACCCAAATATGTCTCCACCCTTTTATTTTATTTAACCCCTACACCTTATAAAAATCCACTCAAACCTTTGAAAAGTATTTAAGGTGGGCCCTTCTCACTTCAACCCCGCCTTCTTTATTTTTCCTCCCGACCAATCTCTACTGCTGATCTCAGATCATAAGCCCTGATCCAACGACCTTTATTTCACCGTCCCTCATCCCATCTCCTAACCCATCTCCCCACTATCCGAAAAAACTGCTTACATCATCACCCGACCTCACTTTCCACTAAAAACCCATGCCCCAACCACCGTCCGCCACCTGTACCCCTCAAACCTGCACGTCGATTGCTTAGCCTTTCCGCACCGTAGATCTCTTCACCCGAGATCTAATGGTCCAAACCCATATCACTTGGATTTCGGTGCCGAAGGTTAATAACCCCAATCCGCATGAAATGGGTGGTTTAGCCCAAGACACGTTGCGGCCAGTTTATGGTATCGCGTAGTCCCAGCCCAAAACTTCTTACCGTCGATGCCCTGCGCGAAAACCATGGTGGTTTTGCAAAAACACCTTCCTCCTCTGCGTGCCGAAATCTAAAATTCCTCGCCTCTGCCTTGTTTTCTCCTCTGTAAACACCTTCCGATAAGCCAAAAAACCCCAGAAATGCAGTTTTGAATTCCCCTCCGTAGGTTTTAAATTAATATTCGTTTGTATGTTGCAGGTTTAATGGCGACAGATGCCCATAAAGGCATTTAAATGATGAATAGCCTCTGGATGATGATCTGATAGGCAAATACATTATAAATAGGGCCAATGGTTTACATTGCAGATTTAATCCATCAATGTGTCATGATCATCGATGGGTTACAAACCTTTATACCATGAAGAAGCCTTGCCTGCACATGAAGAACAGATACTGTCAGAGAAGAAATGAAGAAGATGATGGACAGAAGGTTAAAGGGCTAATTTCAGATCAAAGCATAAAACAGAGGATTAGACCCTTTAAACAATAATTAAAAATGAAATTCAAAGGGTTAAAGCAGAAAGATAAAGGACAAAATAGTCATAAAGCATAACAAAGGATAAAGGACAATGATGAAGTTTATTAAAGATAAATCAAGGTTAAAAGCCTAATACAGAAGATTGATGAATAAAACATAGGCAGATTACCCAAATCCAGCTTCGGATAACTCAGCAAAGGAGAAATTACTTCTCCAAAGACAAATTTGCCACCTACAACATTGTTTCTTTCCATAAAAGCATCAGACAGTTATTGCACAGTTAGAGATATTTTGAAGCAGCTCAACAATTATTAAAAATTTATTACAAAGCCTTAAAAGTCAAATATTTCAGCTCAATTAACTTAGAAATTAAGACAGAAGTTATTATTCAGAGTAACTCTTTCAGATATTTTTGCCTTGGGCCTTACATGGTCTCAAAGGTTAAGAATCATTAAATCTGTAATAAATAACATTTAAACACCCTAGCTTAGCAGCACCTCCTCATTTTGCATATAAATATTACACATGAGCCTCATTGAAAATGTTGGTACTTGATGGTTTTTGGACTGATTTCTACTGCTGAGCTAATTGAGGAGTGCTAGATTGAACTGAAGAAAGCTCTGAGTTGCATAGAGTTGTTGTACATGGAGTATTGTAATTGGTTTGATAATCAATAATACAAGCATGTTCATGGGATCCTTGAGCTATATCAATGGTGATTTTTTCCTAATTGTTATTGTTTCTTCTTATGTTTTTCATTATGTTCATATTTCTCTAATAAAGAAGCAAAGTTTTAGATTAGGAATTGTTGTTTCAGCGCCCTATTTCTTTCTGTATTCTTTATGTTCATGTTTTCATCTGCATAGGTTTGATTGGGAGATTCTTAATTGCCTTCTAATTTTATCTAGCTTGTTGTCGTAAGAATGATTCAATAGAGTGAAACCAAGGAAATTATGGTGAGCCCATGTTCCTTTGAGTAAGACTTGAGATATTGTTTTCAAGACCTTTCTTTGAAGTATACTTATTAGAGTCTAAACTAGTGAGGTTTATGGTATGCCCTGTCCATTGGACTGCTTTGAAATGTTGCTTCGAAGAGTCTTTTTAAGAGTTTGTCGAAAGCAGATTAGAACTGTTTCTGTTTTATCTTAGACCACTCTTACTGTTTATCTTATATGTTTTCTTTGTCTGAAAGTAGTTCTTGAATTACTGGATTGTTGTCTTAAAAGTTTGCTTATTAAAGTTTGTCCAAAGAGGATTATGGTTTTTCCTTCCCTTTGACTTGCTCCAAACAGTTTCTTTGAAAGGCTTTTCTTGTCTAAGTAGAGCTAGAATATTCTTGACTGAATATAGCTTTGCTTCCTTCACAACTTATTAATGTTTCATATCACAATCTAATATAAAGAATCCACTTGATATAGTTAGCTTGCCCTATGAAATCCCTTGCAGAGTTGATGAACAATTAAATCCTTTTATGACTCCATTTCCCAATGAATTTATGTCTTCTCATAGTCTATTTGTTCAGCTGAAACATTCTTTCAATCAATCACACCATTGATCCTTCAATCTATCAATTAATCCAACCAAAACCAAAACAAGTCCTTAGAACTTCATAACTAGCCTAAAATCTTAAATAAAGAGCACAAAGATAAATCAATCAAAGACACCTAAATAGAGAGATCCCTCTCTGAATCCAGGATGGATAGGTCCTAGGATTCCAAAGCAATTTTGATGTGGCCCCTGCAGTGTTTGTCTTTTCCATTCTTGCAAATCACAAGGAGCCAACACCAAGGAAGAAAGTCTCCTATCCTCATAAAGATGTGTCTTCCTCAACGATTGAAATTAAAGTTAATAAATTTCTGAAGGCTCCATTGTTCAATGGAAATTTTGATATATGGGAGGCAAGAATGAGGAATTTCTTGAAGACTCAAGGAATTGAAGTTTGGAAATCAGTGATTATTGATGACACGATGGGTGAAGAATCCAAGGAGTACAATGCAAGAGAAATTAAGGAAATTTTGAATGGGTTACCAAATTCTATGAGGGCAAATTTTGAAAAATGTTCGTTAGCAAAAATAATATGGGACAAACTTCATGATCTTCACTCAATAAGAGCGTTGACAATGATCTATAATCAAGAAGATGATGGAAAACAAGAAATAAGTCAAGAATACATCAAGGAAGTTGAAGATAAGAGAGATGACAACATGGCTAAAGAAGACCTAGAAGATGAAGAGAACAAAGAAGACTTTCAAGAAGATCTCTTTAATAAAATTATGGCTTTCGTAGAAGAGATTAACATTTTGAAAAAGGAAAATTAGGAATTTAATAAGAAAGCGCAAGATGGTAACCAAGACAAGATAAGTAAGGAAGTTGACTTTGTCAAGCTTCAAGTACAAGCAATAGATGAGGAGCTCACCAAACTTAAAGAGTAATTTCATCAAAACAAAAGAAAGCATCATGAAGAAGTCGTATCTATGACAAATCAATTAGATAAGGCAAAGAAAAGGGAAGAAACTTTGTGAAGCCACCTTGAACAAAGAATTAAGAGCTTGAACAATATTGAAGCAGATATTGGTTAATACAAGGAAGAGGTCTACTATCTTAAATCTCAACTAGAAAAAAAGGATGAAGAAATATTCAAACTAAAATTAGACATCAATCTTCTCAAGGCCGAATCATGTAAAGCTACAAGAATAAAAGAAGAATTGGAGAGCAACCTAGCAAAGGAGAATGAAGAAACATTTATAATGAAATCAAATATCATCTCCCTTAAAATCAAAGCACACAAGGCAATAAGGATGATGGAAGAAATGAAGAAGCAACTAGTCACGAAAGATGAAGATTGTGAAAAATTGAATGGAGAAATTGTCTCTCTTAAAAAGTAAGGTGACTTGCAAAATAAGAACTTGAAGAGTTCTCAAACCCTAGATGACATCCTAAGTCATCAAAGATCCCCCCTTGATAAATCAGGTTTTGGCTATGCAGGTGAACCCTCAAGCAAGAATGATAATGCTTAAAAAAAAAGGATGTGAGGAAGCCAGGAAGAAATGATACTCCCAGCTCCAGTAAAGGAAAGAGTCAAGATAATCATAGAAGAAACCCTACTCCAAGGAGATTTATAGATGATGTCAAAAATACAAAAGGAAATGAATACCATCAAAAAATTCCAAGGCAAAAATACTTTAGAAGGACTTCAATGAAATCTTCATCTCCCAAGTACCAAAGTATGTTTCTTGGTTATTGATATTATTGTACAAAATTTTGGCACATGGAAAAATATTGTAGGGCATATCACAAAGACCAATATAATGGTCCCCGCCAATCTCCTAGAAGCAATTTTGCAAGAAGAAGTTGTTAGCCACCTATAATATTTGTTATAGCAAAAGGTGGCTAAGACTTTTTGAGCCTTCAAAGAACAAATTTCATTTCTAAAAATTGTTGGCTCTTGAAGACTCTTCTAGGCCTCATGCCTCTATCCCAAAATCTTCATGGCTGTTTCCATTTTATACTCAAAATTTCTGCTAAAAACATGAGAAGAAACTGCTGCAAAATCATCATTTTTTTCCCTTCTCTCACTCAAAACTAACCTTCATTTGCTCCCTTTTTCCCATAAATTTCCTCTATTTTTTCATGTTTTCCTTTCTTCCCTTCATGAAAATCACCCTTCCATAGTTAAAAATTCATTTTTTAGCTATTTCGAAACCCCCAATTCCTTTGAAAACCATGAAAAATTCATAAAAAACAAATTTTTATTCCTATGGACTTAAGCCCCTTGGGCTAATTCCTAACCACTTCCCCCACACGCCCTTTCCCCGGAGCCAGGTGCTAGTCCCATTGGCGCTTATAGCATCAGAATAAATCAAACGAGCGCATATGTTTTGTTATACAAAAATCCCGATGTGATCAGCTCCCTTTGATATAAACTTCAGATCTCATGTGTCTTTTGAAAAACGAAGAGTTATTACCCCGAGCGCTAATCGCATCGGAAAGATTCAAGTGCGCAGGTTTTGTTGTTGTGTTTAAAAATTGCGATGCGATCATCCTTGTGTTATAAAAATCCCGATCGCATCATTTATATATATATATCCTGCGGGCCCATATCCGGTGCTTAAAACCTTCTATTTTTCTTGCCCGATCCATTTTTTCCTTTGTAAAGTCGAAAAACCCACTTTTCCAAAGTTTTAACTTAAAAAACCCAAATCACGTGTTAAAAATAAAATGGGTTGATTGAAAAGAACCGGTCGTGCAATCGCAATCGGAGTTTCCACAATGGTTAGATTGAAAGAGCCGCATCAAAGTTTCGATGTGATTAGGTCTTATGTGTTAAAACTTCCCCCACCCCCGTTTCATATGACTTATGCCTAGGACCGAGTGTCGAAGTCCCAGGCGCTGGATTGCATCGTAGTTTTCCAATGGGTATATTAAAAATACTAGGCCCGATGGCCCGATTGCGATTGGCCCCTTTTTGTTTTAAAAATGCCCCGGGCATATAACGTTGCATAAAGTCCAAAGGCCCCACAATCGGGCGCCTATCATACATGTATATCCCAATCCATTTAAAAAACCTTTGTTTTTATTGAAAACTTTGGGTTTCATATGTTATAAAGTTTTTCCACCGGTCCACTATAGAACTAATCCCCACCGTTGATCGAACGCCGATAAAGCAGCCATCGCTTCATTGCATCACAAAGTTACATCGCATGCTTTGTTTACCCCCTCCTATCGGCCAGTCCCCCGATTCGTTCTCCACCGTTGATCTACTCCTTAGATCGACGGTCCGCGCTTCATCGCATCGCTTATTTTCAATCGCATGTACTTGCCTACCACCTCCGATTGCGACTCCCCCGATCCATTCTCCACCGTTGATCTCATTCTTAGATCAACGGCCATCGCCTAATCGCTTCTGCCCTCCCGATCGCACAATCGCATTGGAGATTTTTCATCACACCCCTTTCCTCCTCCCGCCGATTGCGATCCCCCGATTAGATCTGAACCGTCCACGTGTCCAGATCCAACGGCTACACTCCTTCCCCTCCTTCTAAGCAGTTTAACCCCAAAATGCAGGATTTCTTAATTGTTTTTGTGTTTTGCAGGTGTTTTAATGGTTTTCCATTATATGGTGAAGGAAAGCCAAGGGTCGGGAAAGACGTTTTCTGCGCCTTTGAGCTATTAAAGAGAACCATTTACGGGGTTTCATTCCATTGTTTTGTCAATGCTTCATGGGCATTGATGCCTTTAAAGCCCTGTGCGGCTCTGCACATTGACAAGACACTGTGTTTTTAAACGCGATTTAAAAGAGTATAAGTTTGAAGAACAGAAGCACAACAAAGATGAAGATTAAAGACAGTTCTAGAAATTACGGCTAAAAAGATTATCAAAAGCCTAATTCTCCGGGTTAAAACACAGTCAGGAGAAATTATAAATGTTTGACAGGCAGAAAGGACCTCCACCGCGGCATTTGAGGCGAATTTATTCCTCAACTACTACAAGAGCCACCTGTTGCCTCAAACCATTCAAAACAGAGGCCGAAGTTATTGATTAAAGAAATATCTGCCTCCAGCTTTGCCAAGAAGTTAATTCTGCCAAAGGAGTTTAATAGAAAATATCTGCAGAGTTACTCCAGACAGAACACTAAGCCTCAAAGTCAAACAAAGCTCCCACCGAGCTTTGATATTAATTTTAAAAAAGTTAATGCAGTGAACCACCTGTAAACTTATCCATCGAGCCCCTCAAAAGGCTGAGAAGTCTTGAATCTGTATTTATTGTCTAGAGAGATCTTTTGTTAGATCTCACCTCCTCATCTTCCTATAAATACTTCAGTAGGAGATGAGCAACTGTTGGTTGATTAGGTTGCTGAACATTTTTATGTAATTGAGCTTGAAACTTCCGATTGTAAATATTATTCACTGGCCCTTGAAGCTCTGTTTGTGTTAGTTAATTTAGGCTGAATAGTGAAGATGATTGTTGAACTGAAACTTTGGACTTGATGACTATAACTGGTTTGACATCAATAACAAGATGTTTCTTCGGATCCTGGTCTATATTACTGGTGAAGTGCTCTTTCTTTGTTATTGTTTTCCTTCTATGTATGCCATATTGTTCATGATTCTCTTATAAAGAACAACATTTACAGAGTTAGGATCTACTGTTTATTAGTTCCCTTCTCTAACTGAAAAATATTTATCTTAATGTTTTCTTCCACATTGTTTATTTAAGAATGATTCACTACAGTTTAAGCAGTTAGGAATGCTGGAGTTCCCTCATCCTACTATTGGCTTTAAACATTGTTCTTGAAAGTTATTTTCCTTATTTGCTTATTAAAGTTGGACTAGAAAGTGATGGTTTGCCCTGTTTCTAGCTTCTATTCTCCAAAGGCAGATTCTGAAAGTTTCGCTTGGTGTTGGTTGAAAGCATACTAGGTTTAAAATTACTTTATTTGATCTTAGGTTACACTTTGTTTCCTATTATATGTTTTCATACTTTCTGAAGGTAGTTATGTGGATTACTGGATTGTTTTTCAATTAAGCTGCTTTAATACAAACTTACTCAAGATTTCAATGGTTAGCCCTACACTTGGTTGGTTTTAAATAGTTACTTAAGAGGATCTTCTTGTTTGGACTGACTATAAATCCCTTGTGAAATTATTATTAGTTTCCACCCCTCCAACACTTTATTGTTCCCATTCCATCATTTAAATCTCAATAATCTTGTGGTGTAGATGACTTGCCCCTTGGATCATTCTTGATGTTGTTGTTCAATTAAAGCCCTGCAATGAATCCATAGCCCAATGGATTAAAAACTAGCATTATATCTATCTTTTTAGCCAAAGCTGTTCTACTCGCTTGCAACTTCTCACCTTTGACTCTTTGCACTTAGGACTTTCCACCTCAAACAATATTCATACTCAACCATCCAAAAACAAACAAAACCCTTGGCCCTCATAACTAGCCTAATATCATTACCCAAACTTCAAAGACAAATCCATCTTTGCACTTATTGGAGAGATCCCTCTCCGGATTCAGGAGGGCTAGATCCTAGAATCCCAAAGTTGGTTGAAACGATTTTGTTTCTGTGATCGGACTTTGCCAATCTTGCTGATTACAGAATCCCAACATTTCTGGCGACTCCGCTGGGGGCACAACCCTTAAACACTTCATAAAACCTTGAGAGTAAAAAGCAGCCTTTTCAAGCACCACCTAATAAAGGTAATCATGATAGAACTTGTCTGAATTAGTGACAATCTAGGTGAAACCTAGGATTCTCTTAAGACTTTATCTAACCTTGAAAGATCAGCTGGCTTAGCCATAAGTGTAAGCTGTATTTGTCTCATAACTGTAGCTAAGTTTTGAAACAAAGTTAGGATATTCTTAAAAACCATACAACTGAAAAATAACTCAGAAAACACCAAAAAATATTTCGGATTGGTATCCAATAAACATGGTGGTGGACCATAAAACCTTTTACCTCCTTAGGGGCTAAAAAATTCCACTTGGCGACTCCACAATCCTGAAAAGACCTTAAGACTCCACTGGGAAGAACCCTTATCATTACAATATATTTCAAACTCAGTCAGAAGATTGAAGGATTAAAATTGTGAAAACAGATTGGTTGACCATTCAAAGATTGTCATACCTGGTTGAAATTGTCTTGTTTATTTGGGTCTCAAAAACACACCATAGTGGCTCCTAGAAAGATTCACACTAGAGCCCATCCTGACCCTGATCCACCTGAGATATTTGATAACCCAGAAAGTATCCTTTGGAAGTCTCCTAAGATTAAATTATCAACTGTTTTCAGATCACCCTTGAGAGCTAATTCAGTTCCTAAAAATCTTTCAGCTCTACAACAATCTCAAGTTGACTTAGTAAATCCATTTCGAACTAGGTCTCTTGGTGATTTAGATCAGTTAGGTTCTGAGTCTTCACTATCATCTCCTGAAACAAGTAAACCTCTCGGTAGCAGAGAAAAAACACCTCCTGATTTACATTTCCTTCACAACCTAGGTGTCTCTCATCCAAGATCAGCTCAACAGTCTATTCCTGGTCCATCCACTTCTTCTCACCCTACATCCACTGTTCAAACCACTCCGCTTCAGCCCACTTTTCCTGTGATTAATCCACTCCTTGTAAATCCTCCCCCACCACCTATCATGGCAGCATGGTATGCTCCCCTAGTCCTTCCTGTACCATTAGTCAATCTTCTACAGGACTATCAGTCCAAAATTCCATTGTATGATGTTATCAATGCTACAACCACATCACAACATGTAGATAAAATGAATGACTACTTTGACAGAAATGAAATTGATGATGATTCTGTCAAGATTAGGTTATTTTCTCAGAGCTTAGGGGGAGAAGCAAGAAAATGGTTCAAAGGCTTAACCCCCCATAGTATTAATGATCTCCAAGCCTTCCATCAAACATTCTTAAACAAATGGGAAGTAAAGAAAAACCCTCTGCAAGTCCTTTCTGACTATAAGAACCTCCATAGAAATCCCGGGGAAAGTGTGCAAGCTTACTGCACTAGATTCAATAGTGTGTACAATGCACTTTCACCAGAACTAAAACCTCAACAGGGCTCAGCTTTAAACAAATTCCCTGAAGGTTTTAACTCTGACATGAACTATCAGCTGAGAGAGAGAGAGAGATTTTTCAACTCTTGAAGATATGCAAAAAGGCGCTCTTTTTGTAGAAGTCAACTTAATGGAGAAGAGAGCAAGAATGAAAACTGAAAAGAGAGTTTCCTTTAGAGAAGAATCCACACCTTCTACTTCCAATTCAAAGATGGAGAGAATGATGGAAGAAATGATGAAAGAGATGAGCGTAATTAAGAGAGCACAAGCAAGCCAAACCCAAAACGCTCCTCAAAATAGAAATCAGAACCAGAATCAGAATTTTAGAAGGAACCAACCTCCAAATAGACCTAGGGAAGATGATCAGAAAATCACTCCTCCCTTTCATCAGAACTATGTAAGTGAGGTTGAGGAAACAGATGAGATAATAGAGGAAGATGGTATCAACATGCTGGACGTAGATAATGATGGCTTTACGACTCACTATGATAAAAATCAAGGTCTATATACACCTTATGATGACAAAATAGAGGATGATGAAAATTCTTATCAAGACATGGAAAATGTCATCATAGAGCCTCAAAGAGAATATGACCTTAGAAGAAAAACTAGTCAACAAACTCCCAACACCAAAACCTCTAAAAAATCTTCACAAAATAGCACTACAACCAAGCCTAAAGTTGTTAAACAAAAGGATAAAAAAGTGGCTATAAATTCTGATAAAGATAAAGAGAAAAGCACTCTAAACAGTTAAAAACAGAGTGCAGAACTTAGTAGTACTAACACTTCAACCAGTACTCCTGTGAAAAAAATTGTGTCAAGTGCGAATAAAACAAATCAGCAATCTGATATTGCTGATAAAGTGACAGCTAATAGGGCTGAAACCAGCACTTCGAAGAGTCAAATTCCTTTCAGCCTGGAGCAGGAAATTTCAAAAATCAAAATCTCTGTTCCCTTGATTGAGTTAGCTTCCCAACATGTATATAGGACCCAAATTTTGAAGGCAAATATCAAGAGGGACCTGTTCCTCCCTTTTATGTGAGTTTGAACGTTCATGACAAAATTTTGCACAACGCTATGCATGATTCCGGGGCTTCTCATAATTTAATGCCTAAAGCAGTGATGGAGAGCCTTGGTTTGGAAATTACCAGACCGTATAAAGACCTGTATTCCTTTGATTCCAGCAGAGTAGGGTGTTTAGGATTAATCAAAGACCTCTGTTTTAACTTAGCCCAGATTCCAACCAAATGCCTAGTTATGGATATTGTTGTGGCTGATGTCCCCCCCAAGTATGGAATGTTATTATCAAGGTCTTGGGGGGCTAAGTTACAGGGGACTATGAAAATGGACATGACCTACGTGACTATTCTTGTTTTCAATCAGAATAGAAGACTTTACAGGGAGTCTCATATGCAATACACGGTTACAAGTCAAGACAGACCGCAAAACTCCCCTTTATACTCTGTAGATACCGACCTTGATTCATTTATCCTTTTTAATGAAGAAATGTTAGATGAACAAGTAACTTTAACGGAGTTAATGGCCGATAGAGAGGAGGAGGCAAATACCACAAAATGGAAAAAACAGCTTGTTGCGTTGGAAGACGTTAGCAAACTGAACAAAAGTCTTGAACTACAGGTCATACGTCCTTCGTTTTTTAACCTGGACACTAAAGAAAACGAACCTCAAATGAACGCAAATCCTAGGGAATCAAAACATGTATGACTAAGTGCTGATATTCCACAACTATCGAGCACGTTAGTTGAAGAGGACGGTAACCAGAATGCAACCGAGAACAGTCCTCTATGGAGTATGTTTTTTGATGGATCCTGCACTAAAACTAACGCAGGCTCAGGTATTTGGATTACTAACACTGAAAACAATCACGTAGAAAACATTTCCTGCAAACTAAACTTCCAATGTTCCAATAACATAGCGGAATATGAGTCCCTTCTCCTAGGTTTATGTTTGCTGAAAAAGATAGTAGCCAAAAGAATTAAAGTTCACGGGGATTTAGAGTTAGTCATTAGGCAGGTCAATGGGGAATATAACGCTCATCATCCCAGACTTCGGGCCTACCGAAACAATGTCGTGGACCTTTTGGAAACTTTTGAAGAAACCCAATTGATTTTGTCCCAAGAAAGAAAAACATTGCGGCCCACAGCCTAGCCTACGCAATGAAAACATGCTTGACGCCGTATAACACCAAATACTGTACAAATCAGGTAAAATTCAAACCAGCTGTGCCAGATAATGAGAAGTATTGGTAGGTGTTTGATAATGACAAACAAATAGAAGACTTCATGCAATTCAGAAATGAATTCGAAATAAACAGTTCAGACTCAGACTATGAAACAGACTGCAAGGAAGAAAATTTTCTTGATGAAGAAGAACCGTCTCCTGAAATTGCTAATATAAATATGTTGTCAAGCAAACTTAAAAGAAAAACAGAAATGAATGCAGAATCCAAAACAGAGGAGTTAGAAACTCTGCATTCTGAAGATGAAAGTTTACCTAAGGGTCTGACTCCTTTAGAAGAGTTGTTTGATTTTAATGATGTGGAAAATAAACCAAAACTGGAACCTATAGAGACCGAAGTGGAAGAGTGTAATATTGGCAGCGAACTTAAACCAAAAATGATTAAACTGTCCAAAACTTTACCGGCTCATATTAAACTCAAATATATTGAGCTGTTTAAAGATTTCTCTGATGTTTTTGCATGGAGTTACGAAGATCTTAAATCCTATGACACTGAAATAATACAACACAAAATTCCCCTCAAAGAGAATAAAAAACCATTCAAACAGAAGCTACGCAGAATAAACCGTGTTCAGTTACCATTGGTTCAGAAGGAGATCATGAAAATGTATGATGCTGGTATTATTGTCCCTGTTAGATATTCTGAATGGGTATCTAATCTGGTGTCCGTTAGGAAGAAAACTGGAGAGATCAGGCTTTGTATAGACTTCAGAGACTTAAACAAAGCTTCATTAAAGGAAAAATACCCTTTGCCCAAGATGGATCATATTTTGCAAAGGGTGGTAGGGCCTAAAAGAATTTCTTTGCTGGATGGCTATTCAGGGTACAATCAGATCTTAGTTCACCCTGCTGATCAATTAAAGACAGCCTTTACTACACCATGGGGCACTTTCATGTATTTGAAAATGCCTTTTGGTCTAATGAATGCTGGAGCAAATTTTCAAAGAGCCATGGACATAGCTTTCTCGGAAGAATTGGGCTACTTCATCATTATCTATCTTGATGATGTTACTATGTTTTCAAAAATAGATGAAGAACACTTAGAACATTTAAGAAAATTTTTCGAGAAATGCAGAAATTTTGGGATATCCTTAAACCCTAAGAAGACACTATTTGGTCTCTAAGAAGGTAAACTTGTTGGGCACATTATTTCTGAAGAGGGTATAAAGATAGATCCAAAGATGATTGAGGCCATATTGCAAATCTCTCATCCTTGAAACATCAAAGAGTTGCAGTCTTTCATTGGAAAGATCAACTTTTTGAGAAGGTTCATCCCCAACTTGGCTGATCTCCTTAGGAATATCACCAACATGTTAAAGAAGAAGCAAGGGGTAAAATGGACCTTGGAAGCAAAGAAGTCCTTTGAACTGGTGAAACAAGCGTTAACCAAAACACCGGTTATTATAAAACCTGATTTCTCAAAATATTTTTATATCTTTTCATTTGCATCAGAACATACCATAATTGCTGTCCTTTTACAGAAAAATCCACAAGGACAAGAGCAGCCTATTTCTTTCTTTAGCAAGGCATTGAGGGATGCCCCTTTGAAGTATAACATTATGGAAAAGAAAGCTTTTGCTTTGGTTAAAGCGTTGAAAGACTTCAGAGTATACATCCTTCACTCACACATCATTGTCTTTGTACCAAATTCAATCGTTAAAGACATTTTAACACAGGATCCAGATGGTAAGAGAGGTAAGTGGATTGCTATTATTCTTGAGTATGATTTAGAGATAAAACACACTAAACTCATCAAAGGCCAAGGTCTAGCTAGATTAATGTCTGAATCCAATTTTGAAATTCTTGATATTAATATGATTAATGTTTTGGATGGCCAAGAAGAAATCTCAACTCCTATTGTTGGAAACCATTTTATGACTTCTCCTTGGTATGCTGATATTATTTATGTTTTGCTTAATTTGAATACACCTCATGGTTTGACAAAGACAAAGGCAATATTCCTTAAATTGAAAGCTGTAAACTATTGCATTATTGAGCAATGTCTTTATTGGAAAAATGCAAGTGGTCTATTGCTTAAATGTTTGCCTAAGTTTGATGTAGAGAAGGTTAAGCACGAGTTCCATGAAGGAGAGTGTGGAGGTCATTTATACTGGAAGACAACAGCCAAAAATTTTTTGAGGGCTGGTTTCTATTGGCCTACTCTTTTTCCCGATATCCACAAGATGATCATAGCCTGTCATAAATGTCAACTTTTTGAAGGAAAAAGAAAACTCCTGCCCCTGCCTCTGCATCCAATTGCTGTTGAAGCCCCATTTCAACAGTGGGGACTTGACTTCATAGGAGAAATCCATCCCCCATCTTCTGCCTAGCATAGATGGATTCTCACTGCCACATAATATTTCACTAAGTGGATAGAAGCCATACCTTGTAGACAGGCCAATGATTCAGTTATTATAAAATTCATGGAGACTAACATTCTCTCAAGATTTGGTTGTCCTACCAAGATAATCACTGATAATGCAACAACATTTGGATCAAATAAGATGGTTGAGTTCTGTCATAGATATCAGATAACATTGGGGCATTCCATGACCTATTACCCTCAGGGTAATGGACTTGCCGAATCCTCAAACAAAATCTTAGTGAATATAATCAAGAAATTGTTGGATGATAACAAAAAGTCTTGGCACACAAAGCTGGTTCATGCACTTTGGGCTGATCGATTTGTTGGGAATGTGTTATATTCTTTCCACGATTAGCCCCACACGCTGTATGTTGCGTCGGGCGTAGCTGGGGGGTCACGAGGGGCAAAGCAGTCCCCACCGTTGGGGTGCGGGGCAGCGCCCTGCCCAAAATTTGTTTTTTGTGCGGACCCACTCATAGGCGGATCCGCCCATGGTTTTGTGCATGGTTTTGCACATGGTTTTGGGGTTCGATGGTTTTCGGCCCCTGGTATTTTTGTAGATCCGGTCAAGGGAGCTACGGTTATGTTCTAATCCAGGGTTAATGGATTGGGGTTTATGTATGCTCCGGCATGTATATATATGTGTTGTAACACTAAAAGGAATATAATGAAAAATCAAGCTGGTCGTCCCGATTTGGGATCCAGGGGAAAATCTCTGTGTTTATCTGTTTTATGTTTTATGCTCTCGCTATTGTTTATTTTCTGTTATAAGATTAGTGTGTAGATAATTTCTGTTCAGGGTTAAAACCTACATTTGGTATCAGAGCTGTTTCGGCTTCAAGGGGACGCCTTTGCTGCTGAGGGTTTTTTAGTTCGGGCCTGAGGTAGACCCTGTTCAGTGGGAGATCTACGGGATCGATTCTTGCGGTGAGAGAAGATGGCGAGCGACGGAAAGATAGAGATCGAGAAATTTAATGGTCAGAGTTTTGAGTTGTGGAAGCTCAAGATGG
The DNA here is from genome assembly GCA_034641835.2 of Pinus albicaulis. Lineage (NCBI taxonomy): Eukaryota > Viridiplantae > Streptophyta > Pinopsida > Pinales > Pinaceae > Pinus > Pinus albicaulis. Next base: position 987,584,560 of record CM076575.1, on the reverse strand, counting down.
AGGATCTGCTGGTGGATAAAGATCAGTGGATTGCGGTAGATCCAGGTACTAAACCAACGGCAATGTCAGATGAAGACTGGAAGAAACTGGATCGGAAGGCTAAGAGCACAATACGGTTGTGTGTCTCAGATTCAGTATTGTTGAATGTATCTGGGGAAGCTACAGCGAAGACCTTGTGGGAAAAACTTGGGACTTTGTACCAATCTAAGTCTCTGGTGAATAAGTTGTTCCTGCGGAAAAAGCTGTATAACCTAAGGATGAAGGATGGAGACTCAGTGACAGAGCATCTGAACGCCTTCAATACTGTGGTAAGTCAGCTGTCATCTGTTGATATTAAAATCTCAGATGAAGATAAGTGCATCAATTTTTTGTGTTCTCTACCAGACTCGTGGGACAGTCTGGTTATTGCAATAGGTAGCAACACAACTACCTTGAATTTTGATGACATTGTCTCAGCCTTGCTGTCGGAGGAAATGAGACGGAGAAATATGGAGGGTCAGAATGGAGATGCCTTATCTGTACGAGGAAGGTCCCAGAACAGAAATAAGAACAAGGTTTCGAGTGGGAGATCTAAATCTAGAGGGAGATCTAAATCTCCTGGAAAGTTTGTAAAGGTGTGCTAGAAATGTGGAAAGGAAGGACACTACAAAAAGGAATGCAGATCTAAAGCTCCTGAGAAAGGAAAGGGATCTGATGAAGCTCCTTCTGCAGAGGCAAAAACCACCTCGGATGAAGGTGGGGATGTGTATTTGGCTTCTTCTTCGAATACACATGTAGATCATGAGTCATGGTTGATTGACTCAGGTGCATCCTTTCACTTCACTCCCCATAGGGAGTGGTTCTGCGAGTATGAGAAATATGATGGTGGTGATGTCTTTCTAGGGGATGATAGGAAGGCCAGAATCGTCGGACGTGGAAAGGTCAAGCTGAAGCTGCAAGGTGGAAGGATTAGAACACTTCCTGGTGTTCTGCATATTCCTGCATTGGCCAGAAATCTGATTTCTGCAAGCAAGATGGATGATGCAGGTGTAAAAACAGTGTTCGAGAAAGATGCCTGCAAGATGGTTCGGGGAGCACTGGTATTAATGCGGGGAGTTCGGACTGGAACTCTGTACAAGCTACAAGGTAGCACTGTTATTGATGGGTGTAGCAGTTCTGTGGTTCCTGAAAGTGGGACGGAAAGTCTAGCTGTCTCTGGAGAAAAGACCATGCTATGGCATCAAAGGCTTGGACATATTGGAGAATAAGAAGTGACGGTTTTGTGGTTGAGATTTCGAGAAAATGAAGCAGAATCTGGAAAATCCGGAACATGGGTTTTGTCCAGAACGGACCCAATTAACTTTATTAAAGAACGGTTTGCCCAAATTCGGCTTGTACTGAGAGAAACGCAGGGTTCTTTGAGCATGATTTTCTCAGATTTGTTGTTGCGGTCGTCCTCCAAATCTCAGCTGCAAAGCCAAATTCGCCTTGTTCTTGTTGATCAAATGGTTAGAAGCAAATCAATTTTGTAATAGAAATCATGTTATACTTATCTTTATTGTAACTTCTCTCTGATCTCTCTCTATTTAAATGAAAACGGAGATCAGAGATGGGGATGATTTGAGGATGAAAAATGATGGAAAAATGATGAAGAATGATGGTGGATTATTCATGATAGGATAGGGATTGTTGCATGCTGTAATTCTCAAGCCTTTGCTGTTGTAATGATTCCACAATTTGCTGATTAATACATGATTTTGGAGTTGTTGTTCATTCTTTTCATTCTGAAGTAACCCAGCAGCGTCCGCTGGCGGCTAAGGGCCCAGCCTTTGGTGGAGTATGCTGCTGCTGTGTATCATATATTTACAATTGCTGCTGTGTGATGGTTTGATTTATTTCATATTCTTTTGAATTGCATTATTTTACAGTTTCATGTTTTTATAGTGTGCTGTTAGAATATTTTATGGAATTATTTTATTGCACAAGTTGAGATTGAATCGTGTGGCGGTTCTTTTCCATCATAACAGAGATTATTATCCTTTTCAACTTATATTGTTATGTTGTTCATTTCAAATGTAAAGCTTCGCTGTTCATTTCAGATTGTTGGTTATTCGATTCCACTAATTAGAGTTTGTTGTTCAGATTTATTAAATATGATTCGTTGTTTAATTCCTTTAATTATAAGTTTGCTGTCCATTTACTTCGCTGTTTAGTTTGGTTGATTAATTGCAAGAGTTTGCTTTTAAGGAGTTTTCCTAGTTTACTTTCAATGGCAGCTTTAGTTTACTTTCTATTTCCTTTTAATTGCTTTAAAGCAGGACTCTCAACTGTAGAGAACATTGGTTATTGCTTCCTCGTTCCTAGATTGATTGTCTTGTTCCGGTTTGATTTCAATTGCATCAATATCCAAAGGAATGAGTTATTGCTACTGTATCCTCGATTGATGGTTGTTTGAGTGAATGATTTAGTTTAGAACATTTCAATTTCTTGTTGTTCCAATTAGATTTTGTTTCCAGCTTTCATTTACTTTTGCATTTTAAGCACTATACTGCAAAACATTACTCTTGAGTAAATAGCCGCCTCAGACTGAGTACACTCTTGAAATAAAAAGTCGTCCCTGGGTTGATAATTAATGTGAAGGTAATTAGGAGTTAAAAAGACCCTTTTTTCGCTCCACATTTTGGCGCCGTTGCCGGGGAGAGTGTAGCCATTTCTAAAGAGTAGTGTGAATCTGATGAGTGCCTACTAGGAGAGAATTGGGTATTAAAAACGGAAGGTAAGAACCTGCGTACGGAGCATGTAACAGCCCTGCTCCCCCGCCCGCTTTCCGGCAGATTTGTTAATTTTTTGTGTAGAAATAGATGTTTGAATTTTTGTGTGAATGACTAGAAAAAAATATAGAAATTTAAAAAAAAAAACGAATCACATGATTTCACTCAAGTGGTGATGTAAGCACCACCCATTTCACTAACTAATTGACAGGAACATTTGAAGAAGGAGCCTCGAAGAAACACATGAAAAACATCTTATATTATGGTAAGAAATGGCTCACGTTTCTAATTTTGAATTTCCTATCAAAGATCTAGGAGGAGTGACACAAATGCACATAATTCCCCCATCTTTACCAAATTTTCATGGTTTAGCAAATGAAGATCCAGATACATTCTTATGTGAGTTCGAAATACTTTGTAGAGGATATGATTATTGTACTAATGATCAAAGATTGAAAGTGTTTCCTCTTACTCTAAAAGGAGCAGCTCTCCGATGGTTCATGTGCCTAGGTGGGAATTGCATCCAATCATGGGAGGACATGAAGAACATATTCTTGAAGAAGTACCAAGACTATTGCAAATCCAATGAAGATATTTTCGGTATGATACAAGGGGAAGATGAAAGTTTGGAGGACTATGTAGATCGATTTCATTATAACCTTCAAAAATGAAAGCATAAGCATTTGGAAAAAGAGATCTTAAAAACACTTCTTCTTAAAGGAATCAAAGATGAATTTTTAGAACTCTTAAATCTGATAGGAAAAGGTGATGTTTTTCAGTTATCATATGATGATGTTTGTGAGTTGTGCATAAGGTATTCAAGAGGAATCTCTAAGGCTGGTAAGAATTCTAGAGATGTTTGTTCTTTCTTTTCCAAATCTGCTACAAGAATAGGAGACATAAGAGCTGAAATCAATGATTTATTTGAAAATTTTAAAGTTGATTTTATTAGCTCTCTAAGCTCAAAATTGGACGTTTTGCAAGTTCATAAAAATGAAGAATTTGATGAAGTGTTTTTCCCTCATGACCGAAAGGAGCAGCCCATAGATGGTTACTCTTCCTTATCTAGGATGGAAGTATCATATCAAAGAGGTGAGGAAGCTGCAACAAGGTCAAAACCATGGAAATCATGGCCTACGGGTATGGTTCAAAACACTTCTTCTCCATTCTCTTACTTGCATAATCCATTATGGAATACTCATGTTCTAGGGCAGCCATGTCAATTTCAATATAACCACCAATCTTATCTACAAGTTTGGCATGGTTCACCTTATGATTGCATGAATACTCTCCCTCATCTTGTAGCACAAGCACATTCTCCATATTCTCCACCATCTCTTTCACAACATCCTGCTTGCATATCAAATTTATCCACTCAACCCAACCAACCACATCATCACAATGCTCCATTCCATACACAATTTCCTGCTCAACTAATTCCACACCCTCACCACAATAAGCCAGTACAACATGCTTACAATGCTGAACTGCAAAATTTACCCATCCTTCCCACCCATTCTATCTCACATGCACCAATGGAGAAAACTTACAATGAGATTCAGAATGTTTCAAATTCAAAAATTGTAGAAGTTATGGAAGAAAATGAGGTTTCTTTTAGTATGCCTCAACAAGTCATTTTAAAAGCTCAAGAACTTCATGATATGATGGCTATGGGAAATCAAGAAAGTAAAGGATATATTGAAGATTGGTTTCATTCCATCACTTGTTTGCAGCATCACTCTATACTTCAACAATTTTTGACAACATCTTTTCAAGGGAAGTTGGCTTCTCAGACCCTAATTTTTATCAACATGCATTTTTCAAATTTGGGTATGTACATATTTGAAGCCTTATTTCGAAAATGGTTCCATTGGAAGTACTCCTATACATAGTCATATTTATATTTCAATCAAAGTAGGTTAGTGAAAAAATAAAATAAAATAAGAACATAAATAAATGCATTTTGTTTTTTTGTAAAAATAGTTGTTTTTTTTGTTGCAACACGCTATCGAAATCAACATCGGTGATAAATATTTCAATTTATTTGTGTATGTAGATGAATCATAATAGAAATAATAAGTTCTACAAACACTCATTTTTCATTTTTATCACCAATTTGAAAAAATGCTTGAATATCATTTTTTGGCTTGCGGGCTTGATGAACTTTCTGGAAAAACAGTCGGGACAGTCATGTTTTGAGGGACCAAAAGTGAATATTTTTAAAACCTGTTTCTACCCTAGGTAGCCCTTGATTTCTACTTTCTAACCCAATTTGAATCAGTCAATTTGGATTTGAAACGAAAAAGTTAGAACCAAAACATTGACCGGATGTCTAGTGGGCAGCTCAGGAACAGAGTTGGGACAGTCAGTTTTTGGAGGCCTAAATGTTTGAATTTTTAAAACCTGTTACTATGGTAGATTCCCCTATGAATCAAGTTTACAATGAAATTGGAATCACTCATTTTCGATATCGTATGGGGAATTTATGATCAAAATACTGACTGTCTATCGTAAATCAGCACCCTTAAAACTATGTCTTTCCGACTGTTCCTTACAGTATTTGACCTATCAATTCTTCTTGTCTTCAAAACCTGTTTCTATTGGAAATAAATAAATGAATCTAATTTCATTTCCAATTTGAATCATTCGAATCCGACATCAAACGAAAAAGTTACGTTTAAAACATTAACTGTTGATCTGAGCTGGGTAATTGAAAATGACTATGTTATGCAGGTTGTTCTAACTAAAATTGACATATCATATCATTGAATTTCTAAAACCTGTTGCTACTGGAGATAAACTTTTGAATTAGCTCTCATTTGGCTTTTGAATCACTCAATTTCGATGAAAAACAAAGAAGTTGTGATTAAAACACTGCTGGATAGTATGGTCGACCACTGCTCTCCCGCAGGTGACAAATAAATTTTACTTTGTTATTTTCTCAATGGATTTGTTATATAGAGTAACTACTTGTTGTTTTTTGCATCATTCTTGGATTAGGGGAGCCCGATCACCTCTCTTTATCCATGATTTAATGTTTTATTGCAGGTAGACACTCGCTTTTTTGCAGGTCCTGGGAAAATAAAGAAGGTCAATTTATGGACGAGTGATTCTTGAAAATTTTTTTAACGAAACAAAGGAATTTCATCTAAGTCATTACCCAACGGATTCATAATAGAAGAAATGAAGAATTGATTTCGATTTGAAGATTCATGTCTTGTCACTGCTGCCAAAACATTCTTCAAAAAGATCATTTTTTTTACATAATATCATAGTTGTTGTAACTTAATTTACATATTGTTTTTAAATAAAATGTTGTTTCTTTTCTAATTTCTCTTATATTTTGTGTTTCAGGTGTTGCTTCATTCAAAGTGTAACTCATCCTCAGCATCAATGTTGTGAACAACGAATTTGTTTTTTTTGCATGTTTGCATTTTATGATTGTCCATTTTGCTGTTCCTTTCCGAATGGAACAGCACTTCTGCACTTTCACGTTTTGCTGTTCCTTTTCGAATGGAACAACACTTCTGCACTTTTCATTTTTGCTGTTCCTTTTCCAAAGGAACGGCACTTGCGTTTCTGTTGTTCCTTTTCCAAAGGAACGACACTTTTAGTTTTTGTTGTTCCTTTTTCCAAAGGAACGACATTTGCATTTTCACATTTTTTTATGTGTATTTTTGCTTTTTGGTGTGCATTTCCTTTGCTGTTCCCTACATGGAACACCACTTTTTGAGTGTTTTTGCTGTTCCTTCAAAAGAGCAACCCTTTGGGAGTATTTTTGAGAGCAACCTTTTCTTCCTCTTGTGGGACTATTCCTAGTTCATCTCAACCACATTTCACTGATTCCCCTTCATGGCATGAAGTACACTATTTTTATAAGGACAAGAATTATGGATTCTATTGAAGCGAGTTAATATCATTCACATTATGATCTTTAACAGGATAGCTCCTTGATGATAGATTATTTTCAAAAGGGACACAATTATTTATATACTACTTTACTGCATTGTTTTCTGTTGAACATGATATTGATTGATCATCTTAATACCATGCTGGTTCCACCCTTCCTAGTTATAATCTTCTCTGTCTGTAATAAATGAGATTATGGGTATATTTTTTTCTATTGACATGTTCAACTTCTTCCACCATCCCTGCTCTTAAGGAGTGCCGAGCCTCCCTCTTTTTATCATAAAAATGTGTAATAATAACAAAATTTTGTTCGCAGATGGAGGATAGGGGGTCTCATTACGAGCCAGCCTACCATGTTCATAAGGCTGTAACAAAGTGACATTCCCATTATGGCCACCACACCAGGGTTATGATCCATTGGATATCCCAATTATCCTTGGAACAGGAGGTCTCATCACGAGCCGGCCTGATCACTTTTGCTACATCCCAGTGAATGGCAGTGTGGTTATCTGGTTACCACGCCAGCACATTGATCTCTTCTATAGAACAACAATGTAACTCTTTAGTTATAAATTGAGGATTCTGGCTCATATGGGTTAAAAAGCAACCCTGCCGAGGCTATGGACGCCTGCTGGCAGCAGTGGCTCTGCTTATGGTATTGAAGTTATATCTTATCGTCAATTATTATTATAATACCCTTTTCTTATTTTTTCTTTTTATCAGAGAAGTTATTTCCTTAACTTTTTCCTTGTTTTGAACCTTTATGCATGAGAAATTGTTTTATGATCAATCGCATCATTTTCAGCTAGCATACTATCAGTAAAGCATCTTTTTGGCATATTGTTGTTCTTTTTCTCTTTTTCATCAACTATCATCAATTCAAAGCGTCCTATCTCTTATTCATAACTATCTTTACACACTCTGCTCTCATTATAACCATAACTCCCGCTATCCTATCATTGATATGTGTACTCTGCTTCATTCACTGCTATATTGTTCATTCCCTTGCCTTGCCATCAACACAACACCTCTCATATGCTTTATGGTCATGGAATTCCTTTTCCAATTGGAGGGGGAATGTATGCATTATGGGATTGCATGCGATATGATTACTGCACTCTGCCATCACTTGTTGATTTGCCAAAATATTAGTATTGCATGTATACATAAGTTTTTCTCATTGAAATTTTTGCATGCATCTTATCTATTGCTTACACTATGGATTCAAGAACATTATATGCCAAATAGTGCTTTGTTTGCAGGAAAACAACAAGTATGGGCAGAATTCTATTCATAGCATGACCACACTATTGCACTTAACAGAAGAGGCTCGCGCACGTGAACAATTCTTCAGACATGATGTGCTTACCTGGATTCCACCTTTTGTATCACTTTCAACACCAAATCTGCCTACATCAGCTTCAACAAATGCCAGTCCATATATGTCATTCCACATTTTTCTTTTTGGAGGTAAAACTTGAGGTAAAATAGCATAATTTTCTGATTTATTACGAATTTAGGAGAATTTACTGAAATCCATTTTGAGCATTATTTATCATCCTTCATTCCACATCTTTACCACTTCCCCTTTTTCAACGGCATATCATCTTTCAGTTTGGGGGAGTGTTGCTTTCATTCATTTCTTTCTTATGACTATGCCATTCATATTCTTTATCATCCATTGCTATTCTTATTCATTCTCAACACCTCCCTTATTCCATGTTGTTTTACACCAAGCATAGAATTCAACAGCTGGTAGCAACCACCTCTATTTGTTTTCTAGCATCGCATGAGGGCATGCTAATTTTTCAAAGAGGGGGAGGAATTGCTACGCATGATGGATGTTTTCAATTTTCTTTCTCATTTAAGGCATACAATTTCATTTTTACACAATGCAGAAATTGATTTCCATAATATTTTTAAAACTATGAACTCAATTCTTGTGATTTTTGGAAAACACAGACGTATCATTAATACAAACCCAGACAATTTCAAGAAATATTGGTTCATAAAATTTCGGAAATCATGCACTCTCACCTACAGCCATTTTGTTGATATCTCATGATCCGTGCATCAAAACGATCTAATTTTTGGATCATAGAGACATTCATATATTATAAATTTACTTGCAACATTTCAACAAAAGCTGGTTTGTAGTTTTTGAGAAAATGGTTAATGAAGTTTGCTATTACTTATATCATATTTTGTTGCAACTTCATATATACATATAGTTGAATGTCAATATAAAAATTGTTATGCCTTCATCAAGATTACTAAAAGTGAATATTCATTAATTAAGGAAGAATTCATTTGTTCTATCCATTTCATGAGCCGAGATGAACATATTTTTTTTTATTGCTTGGTTAACACATGGGTTTTTGTCTTTGGGTTGCATGAGGACATGCAATATATTCAGTTTTCGTTGCATGAGGACATGCAACATATTGAGTGTGGGGGTATGTTGGGCCGTTAATATGTCATTATTATTATCACTTTTGAACACTTATTCCACCCATTTCTACTATTTTTCATCATGTCATTTATTATAATTTATTATATAAATCCATTTTATGATGATTTATGCTTCTATGAATGAATATTATTTATTCTCCTTTATTTCTAATAAATTGATGATTATGCATGATTTTATCAATGATAGTTTTAATAAATCAGTTGTAACATTATTCACCATTTTTAGCCTCTAAGATAATTTCCAGATTGAAGATTTGATCATTAAAAGTGCCAACTCAGAAATTCGCTGGAATAAGAAGTGACGGTTTTGCGGTTGAGATTTCGAGCAAATGAAGCAGAATCTGGAAAATCCGGAACATGGGTTTTGTCCAGAACGGACCCAATTAACTTTGTTAAAGAACGGTTTGCCCAAATTCGGCTTGTACTGAGAGACACGTAGGGTTCTTTGAGCATGATTTTCTCAGATTTGTTGTTGCGGCCGTCCTCCAAATCTCAGCTGCAAAGCCAAATTCGCCTTGTTCTTGTTGATCAAATGGTTAGAAGCAAACCAATTTTGTAATAGAAATCATGTTATACTTATCTTTATTGTAACTTCTCTCTGATCTCTCTCTATTTAAATGAAAACAGAGATCAGAGATGGGGATGATTTGGGGATGAAAAATGATGGAAAAATGATGAAGAATGATGGTGGATTATTCATGATAGGATAGGGATTGTTGCATGTTGTAATTCTCAAGCCTTTGCTGTTGTAATGATTCCACAATTTGCTGATTAATACATGATTTGGGAGTTGTTGTTCATTCTTTTCATTCTGAAGTAACCCAGCAGCGTCCGCTGGCGGCTAAGGGCCCAGCCTCTGGTGGAGTACGCTGCTGCTGCTGTGTATCATATATTTACAATTGCTGCTGTGTGATGGTTTGATTTATTTCCTATTATTTTGAATTGCATTATTTTACAGTTTCATGTTTTTATAGTGTGCTGTTAGAATATTTTATGGAATTATTTTATTGCACAAGTTGAGATTGAATCGTGTGGCTGTTCTTTTCCATCATAATAGAGATTATTATCCTTTTCAACTTATATTGTTATGCTATTCATTTCAAATGTAAAGCTTCGCTGTTCATTTCAGATTGTTGGTTATTCGATTCCACTAATTAGAGTTTGATGTTCAGATTTATTAAATATGATTCGTTGTTTAATTCCTTTAATTATAAGTTTGCTGTCCATTTACTTCGCTGTTTAGTTTGGTTGATTAATTGCAAGAGTTTTCTTTTAAGGAGTTTTCCTAGTTTACTTTCAATGGCAACTTTAGTTTAATTTCTATTTCCTTTTAATTGCTTTAAAGCAGGACTCTCAACTGTAGAGAACATTGGTTATTGCTTCCTCGTTCCTAGATTGATTGTC